>JBBFKN010000012.1:12560547-12621491 GCA_039654755.1 Calcarius lapponicus | reverse complement strand
AATGCCCCAAAATTGTCCAAAATTTTGGCTGCTGGGCTTTGCAGGAGGCAGCAGGGCTTGGGGAGCTCGGCTGGCTGCAGGGAGGATCTCAAGGCTCAGGGCACTGGTGGCAGCAGCGAAAACATCGTTAAAATTTAACCTGAGAGACAAAGGTCAGGAGAGAAGGAAACCCGGCCGCGTTTCCCAGAAAGGTTGAACACTTTCAGAATTGTTTTAGCGAGAAACCAGGGGCTGGGGTTGTTGAACTTGTGCTGGGCAGAGTCCGTGGATCCTCCAGGAGCAATTCCTGCCCTGGCTGGGGTTGGCTGAGGGTTTTGATGCCAGAAAATGGGGTTTGGGGCAAGAAAATGGGGTTTGGGGCAAGAAAAAATGGGATTTGGAGCAAGAAAAATGGGATTTGGAGCAAGAAAAATGGGGTTTGGGGCAAGAAAAATGGGGTTTGAGGACACGAAAAAATGGGGGTTTGGAGCAAGAAAAATGGGATTTGGGGCCACAGGAATGGGGTTTGGAGCAAGAAAAATTGGGTTTGGGCAAGAAAAAATGGGGTTTGATGACAGAAAAATGGGGATTTGGAGCAAGAAAATGGGTGTTTGGGGCATGAAAATGGGGTTTGGAGCAAGGAAAATGGGGTTTGGGGACAGAAAATGGGATTTGGAGCAAGAAAATTGGGGTTTGAGGACAGAAAAATGGGGGCTGAGGACAGAAAAATGGGGTTTGGGGCCACAGGAATGGGGTTTGGAGCTACAGAAATGGGTTTTGGGGCAAGAAAAATGGCATTTGGGGCTACGAAAAAAAAGACATTTGGGGCCAGAAAAATGGGATTTGAGGCTACAGGAATGGGATTTGGGGCCAGAGAATGGGGCTTGGAGCCACAAGAATGGATTTGGGGCCAGAGAAATGGGATTTGGGGCCACAAAAATGGGGTTTGGGGCTACAGAAATGGGATTTGGGGGTACAAAAAATGGGGTTTGGGGCCAGAAAAATGGGATTTAGGGCCACAGGAATTGAATGTGGGGCAAGAAAAATGGGGTTTGGGGCCACAGGAATGGGGTTTCAGATCACAAGAATGGGATTTGGGGCCACAGATATGGGATTTGGGGCCACAGATATGGGATTTAGGGCCAGAAGAAATGGGGTTTGGGGGTCCAGAAATGGGGGTTTGAGATCACAAAAACGGCATTTGGGGCTACAAAAACGAGATTTAGGGCCACGAAAATGGGATTTAGGGCCAAAAAAGGCCCACCTGAGCCCCCCTTTGAGAGAAGCCTCGCTGGTTCAGCACCTGCTGCGGGTGCCACAGGCCTGGCTTAGCTAAACCCAGCTGCCTGCTGGGCCGGGCTTTGAGGAGCGAGGTTTGCAGGGCCCCTGAAGGGCAGGGCCGGGGGTCCGAGCATCCCTCCCGCCCCTCTCCCGTTGCTGGGAGACCCGAGCGAGGCGGGATTCAAAGCGTTCCGCATTCTTGTCTGGGAGGGGAAAAGAAGAAAAAAAAGAAAAAAAAAGAAAAAAAAGAAAAGGTTCTGCTGGATTCAGTTGTAAATTCAGCCCTGGGAGCGCTTTTGTGTGCCCCCCTTTGAAAGGGGATTAGCGGGCGGCTTTTCTTACCCCTCTCTCTCTCCTCCCTTTTCAATCCCTGAAAACGCGAAGGGAAAACTGGAAAACTCCGCGTCTCCCACCCCCCTCCCGAGCGAGATCTGCTTCATCACCCAAACTTTCTCTTGCCTCTGGAAATAAAGTGGTTTAGAGGCTAAAAAACGCGAGGTGCGGAGGTTTTGTTCCCTTTTCCTGACGTCAGGAATTGGCTGTTGTTGTTGTTGTTGTGGTTGTTGTTGTTATCTGAGTTCTGCGTGCCGAGCACATTCCTGAGGCAGGACACGCTCCCTGCCAAGCCCAGAAATCAGGAGTGGGGGCTGGGTGAGCTGAGGGAGGAGCATCGGGGGAGCCCCCAAAAATCCAGGATGGGCTCCCAAAAATTGGGGCAGGGGCTGCCTGGTAGAAGATAATCAGAGAGCTACAAAAATGAGGAGCAGGGCTGCCTGATGGAGGAGTCTTGGAGAGCCCACAAAAATCACCTCTGGGATACCCAGGAATCCTGGGGAGCCCCAAAAATCTGGGTGGTGTTACCTGATAGAGGTCAGGGAACCCCAAAAATCAGGGTTTTGTTACCTGATGGAGGAATCTTGGGGAGCCACCAAAAATCAGGGCTGGGCTACCTGAGAGGAGGAGTCCTGGGGAGCCCCAAAAATCACGCCTGGGTCACCTGGGAGGAGGCTCAGAGAGCCCCAAAAATCAGGGCTGTGTTACCTGATGGAGGAATCTTGGGGAGCCCCAAAAGTCAAGGCTGTGCTGCCTGATGGAGGGTCAGGGAACCCCAAAAATCAGGAGCCATTCTGCCTGATGGAGGGGTCTTGGGCAGCCCCCAAAAATCAGGGCTGTGTTACTTGATGGAGAGTCAGGGAACCCCAAAAATCAGGAGCAGTTCTGCCTGATGGAGGAGTCCTGGGGAGCCCCAAAAATCAGGGTTTTTGTTACCTGATGGAGGAATCTTGGGGAGCCTCCAAAATCAGGGCTATGTTGCCTGATGGAGGAATCTTGGGGAACCCCAAAAGTCAGGGCTGTGTTACCTGATAGAGGTCAGGGAACCCCAAAATCAGGAGCAGCTCTGCCTGATGGAGGAGTCTTGGGCAGCCCCCAAAAATCAGGGGTTTTGTTATCTGATAGAGGTCAGGGAACCCCAAAAATCAGGGTTGTGTTACCTGATGGAGGAATCTTGGGGAGCCACCAAAAATCAGGGTTGTGCTACCTGTGGGAGAAGGATCAGGGAGCCCCAAAAATGAGGAGCTGTCACAGGTGTCCCTCAGGGGCAGCAGGATTTGAGGATTTGGGAAGAATAAACCCCAAATGGATAAAATTCGCTTTTCTGGGCGCTGTTTCCGTGGAGCTGGGGATGTTTGTGAGCTCCGAATCCCTTCCCTGGGGAGCCCCAAAAGTCAGGACTGTGCTGCCTGTGACTGATGGAGGGTCAGGGAGCCCCAAAAATCAGGAGCAGGTCTGCCTGAGGAAGTCCTGGGGGATCCCCAAAAATCAGGGTTGTGTTACCTGATAGAGGTCAGGGAACCCCAAAAATCAGGGTTTTTGTTACCTGATGGAGAAATCTTGGGGAGCCCAAAAAATCAGGGCTGTGCTGCCTGATGGAGAAGTCCTGGGGAGCCCCAAAAATCGCATCTGGGCTACCTGGGAGGAGGCTCAGGGAGCCCCCAAAAATGAGGAGCTGTCACAGGTGTCCCTCAGGGGCAGCAGGATTTGAGGATTTGGGAAGAATAAACCCCAAATGGATAAAATTCGCTTTTCTGGGCGCTGTTTCCGTGGAGCTGGGGATGTTTTGTGAGCTCCGAATCCCTTCCCTGGGGAGCTCACGGCCCCCTCCGTGCTCCTCCCGCACAGGTGGCCATCAAATCCATCCGGAAGGACAAGATCAAGGATGAGCAGGACCTTGTCCACATCCGCAGGGAGATCGAGATCATGTCCTCGCTCAACCACCCCCACATCATCGCCGTGCACGAAGGTGAGGCCTCCTCTCCCTTCCCTTCTCCGTGATCCCAGCCTCTGGGATGGGCTGGGTACCCTGGGGGGCTCTCGGGGTGAGTTTGGCTTGGTTTGGCTCAGCTTGGTTGGGTTTTAGCTCGCTTTGGGTGGGTTTTAGCTTGGTTTGGGTGGGTTTAGCTCGGTTTGGGTGGGTTTTAACTCATTTTGGGTGGGTTTAGCTCGATTTGGGTGGGTTTAACTCAGCTTGGGTGGGTTTAGCTGGCTTTGGGTGGGTTTTAGCTCGTTTTGGGTGGGTTTAGCTCGGCTTGGGTGGGTTTTAACTCGGTTTGATTTGGTTTAGCTCAGTTTGGGTGGGTTTAGCTCAGTTTGGCCTGGTTTGGCTCAGCTTGGGTGAGTTTAACTCCTCTTTGGATGGGTTTAGCTCATTTTGAGTGGGTTTAGCTCGCTTTGGGGTGGGTTTAGCTCGCTTTTGGGTGGCTTTGGCTCAGTTTGGGTGGGATTTAGCTCGGTTTGGGTGGGTTTAGCCTCGGTTTGGGTGGGTTTAGCTCGGCTTGGGTGAGTTTAACTCAGCTTGGGTGGGTTTAGCTCAGTTTGGGTGGCTTTGGCTCGGTTTGGGGTGGGTTTAATGCGGTTTCCATGGGTTTAGCTCAGCTTGGGTGGGTTTAGCTCAGTTTGGGTGGGTTCAGCTCAGTTTGGATGGGTTTAACTTGGCTTGGGTGGGTTTAGCTCAGTTTGGGTGGGTTTAACTCATTTTGGGTGGGTTTAACTCAGCTTGGGTGGGTTCAGCTCAGTTTGGATGGGTTTTAACCCGGTTTGGGTGGGTTTAGCTCGATTTGGGTGGGTCTTAACTCAGCTTGGGTGGGTTTAGCCCAGCCCTCTTCTCCCTTCCAGGACCTGGCTCCCATTCCTGGCCATTCCCAGGCAGTGCAGATGCTCCCGGGCTGTGTTTTTGTGGTTTTCCCCAGCGAGGGGAAATACCTGGCTCCAGAAATCGCCCTTCCTGTCCCATCCCCACCCTCCCAGACAGGGAATCCAGCTGCAAATGTGGATTTTGGGACACTCAGCCCCTGCTATCTGCTCAGCCCCCAGGGTGGATCCCAAATCCACATTCAGCCCCTGCTCCCTGCTCACAAGAGTGGATTTTGGTGAATTCCAAAATCCGCATTTAACCCCTGATCCCTGCTCACAAATATGGAATTTGGTGGCTTCCAAAATCTACATTTAACCCCCGATCCCTGCTCACCAATGTGGATTTTGGTGAATTCCAAAAGCCACATTTAACCTCTGATCCCTCCTCACAAATGTGGATTTTTGGTGGCTTCCAAAATCCACATTTAGCCCTGATCCCTGCTCACCAATGTGGATTTTGGACACTCAGCCCCTGCTCCCTGCTCAGCCTCCCTGCACAGCCACAGGGTGGCTCCCAAAAATGGGATTTAGCCACGTTTAGCCCCCTGCTCCCCTGCCCACAGATGTGGATTTTTGGGGCTGTGCAGGGAGGCTGAGCATTGGCTGAGTGTGGCCATGCCCGATGCTCATCCCGGAGATTTTTGGCATCTCCCTGGCTCTGCTCTGAGCCCGGAGGCAGGGTTTTAATTTCATCTCAGTCCTCCTCATTCCCTCCCCTGGAGCACTGGAAAACCAAACCACAGCTGCTGGGAGAGTTCCTGATGCTGCCGGGGCTCGGCTTTATGGCCAGGGCTGGGCTTGGGGTAACCCAGGGGAAATTGAACCAGAACCAGACTCAGCCTAAATTCCGCAGCTGGGTCAGGTTTAGCAGAGCCAGTCCTTGGGCTGAGCCTTTCCTGGGGCTGGTTCTGCTCTTGCTCGGTGTTTCTGAGGGATCCAGGGCCCTTTTGTGCTGCAAACAAAGGCGAGCCGGGCTGGCAGCTCCTCCGCGCTGACTCACAGGAAATTCAAAACCACCGAGGCCGCCTCGCTGCAAACAGGAAAAAAAACAAAGAATCGCCCCTGGCTCCAGCAGAGCCTTTTTTGGGAGCGATGGGAGCGGGCAGGAAGGTCACGGCTGCGCTGGAGCTGTCACCTTCCCCTTGGAGGGAGTTCAAGCAAAGAGCAGCACGCCCGAGTCACCTCTGGTGGCACAGCCGGTGGTGGCACAGAGCCTCTGTGGTGGCACAGAGCCTCGGTGGTGGCACAGAACCTTTGTGGTGGCACAGAACCTCTGGTGGCGGAGTCCTGGTGATGGCACGGCCATGGTAATGGCAGAGCCTCAGTGGCGGCAGAGCCTTGGTGGTGGCACAACCTCTGTGGTGGCACAGAACCTTTGTGGTGGCACAGCCGGTTGGTGGCACATCTGGTAGTGGCAGAGACTTTACGGTGGCACAACCTCAGTGGTGGCACAGCCTTTGTGGTGGCAGAGCCAGTGTTGGCAGAGCCTTTCTGGTGGCACGGCTGGTGGCGGCAGAGCCTTTGTGGTGGCAGAGCTGCTGTGGTGACACAGTCTCGGTGGTGGCACAGCCAGTGGTGGCAGAGCCTCAGTGGTGGCCCCAACCTTGGTGGTGGCACAGCTGGCGGTGGCAGAGCCTCGGGTGGTGGCAGAGCCTTTGTGGTGCACAACCTCAATGGTGGAACAGCCTTTGTGGTGGCAGAGCCAGTGATGGCAGAGCCTTTCTGGTGGCATGGCTGGTGGTGGCAGAGCCTTTGTGGTGGCACAACCTCAGTGGTGGCAGAACCTCTGTGGTGGCAGAGCCCCAGTGGTGGCCCAACCTTGATGGTGGCACAGCTGGTGTGGCACAACCCCAGTGATGGCACAACCTCTGTGGTGGTGGAGCTGGTGGTGGCACAGCTGGGTGGTGGCGCAGCCAGTGGTGGCAGAGCCTCAGTGATGGCACAGCCTTTCTGGTGGCACAGCCTCGGTGGGTGGCACAACCTTTGTGCCGGCAGAGCCAGTGGTGGCAGAGTCCTGGAGGTGGCACAGCCTGGGTGGTGGCAGAGCTCTCAGTGGTGGCACAGCTGCTGGGCCAGCAGCCCTGGTGGCCCTGGAGGGTGTGGGTGACAGCTCTGGTGGCCGCCCCTGACCTGCAGGTCCCTGTTTAACCCAAGCCTGAGGGCAGGGATTGGCATTGGGGGTCAATCAAAGCTCCACCTGCTCATTAACAGGAATCTCCTAACGAGAATTCTCGAGGTTCCAGGGTCTCTTTTAACCCTTTCCTGCGCCCCACAGTGTTTTGAGAAACAGCGCCAAGATCGTCATCGTGATGGAGTACGCCAGCAAGGGCGACCTGTACGAGTACATCAGCGAGAGGCAGCGGCTCTCGGAGCAGGAGGCGCGGCACTTCTTCCGCCAGGTCGTGTCTGCCGTCTACTACTGCCACAAGGTGGGGTGACACGGTGGCACCAATGCCACAGGCTGGGTGGCACTAATGCCACAGGGTGGGTGGGGTGGCACTGCCCTGCCCAGGGCTTCCTGGGGGTTTCCCAGGGGAAGAGTGGCTGGATGGGCTCCCGAGTGCTCTTCCCGATGGTTTCCTGATGGGATTTCTGGCTGGATGGGCTCCTGAGCCCTCCTCCCGATGGTTTCCAAGCTGGATGGGCTCCTGAGCCCTCCTCCTGATGGATTCTGGGCTGGATGGGCTCCTGGGCCCTCCTCCTGATGGATTCTGGGCTGAGGAATCCATCCAAGCTGGATGGGCTCCTGAGTGTTCCTCTTGATGATTTCCAAGCTGGATGGGCTCCTGAGCCCTCTTCCTGATGGTTTCCTGGCTGGATGGGGCTCCTGAGTGCTCCTCCTGATGGATTCTGGGCTGGATGGGCTCCTGAGCCCTCCTTCTGATGGTTTCCCAATGGATTCCAGGATGGATGGGCTCCTGAGTGCTCCTCCCGAAGTTTTCACAGCTGGATGGGCTCCTGAGCCCTCCTCCCAATGGTTTCCAAGCTGGATGGGCTCCTGAGCCCTCCTCCTGATGGATTCCTGGCTGGATGGGCTCCTGGGCCCTCCTTCTGATGGTTTCCTGATGGATTCCTGGCTAGATGGGCTCCTGAGTGCTCCTCCTGATGGTTTCCAAGCTGGATGGGCTCCTGAGCCCTCCTCCCAATGGTTTCCAAGCTGGATGGGCTCCTGAGTGCTCCTCCTGATGGTTTCCAAGCTGGATGAGCTCCTGAGCCCTCCTCCTGATGGATTCCAGGCTGGATGGACTCCTGAGTGCTCCTCCCAGTGTTTTTCCTGGCTGGATGGGCTCCTGAGCCCTCCTGCTGATGGATTCCTGGTGGTTTTCCGGTGGGATGGGCTCCTGAGTGCTCTTCCCGAAGGATTCCTGATGGTTTCCTGGCTGGATGGGCTCCTGGTGCTCCTGCCGATGGTTTCCCCGCTGGCTGTGCTCCCCAGATCTCCTCCCTGCAGCCCCACGGGAGCTGAGAGCAGCTCGTGTCCCTCCACCTTCCCCACACAAGGGTTGATCCTGCCTCGAGTCCCGAGGGGTGTGTGGCAGTGCCCTGGCAGCTTTTGGGAGCTCCTGGCCCGGCTGCCGGGCTGTGAGGGTGACTAACCCAGCCTGGGCATCGTCACCTCCCCTCCCACCCCGGCCTGGCATCGTCACCTCCCCCTCCTGAGCAGACGGAGACGCCCAGAGCTGCCCTCGGGGCTGGGAGCCAAGCCTGGGCCACCTGTCCTGGCTGGGTCACCTGTCCTGTTCCTGACGGGAGTGTGAAGCTGCAGGACCCTCCTGGGGCTGTGAGTGATGCCCTGGCAAGGACCCTCCTGAGGGTGTGGGGTGATACCCTGGCAGGACCATCCTCAGGGTGTGGGTGATACCCTGGCAGGACCCTCCCCAGGTGTGGACAATGCCCTGGCAGGACCCTCCTGGGGCTGTAGGGTGATGCCCTGGCAGGACCATCCTCAGGGTGTGGGGTGATACCCTGGCAGGACCCCTCCCCAAGTGTGGATGGAAGCCTGGTAGGGACCCTCCTGAGGGTGTGGGTGATGCCCTGGCAGGACCATCCTCAGGGTATGGAGGATGCCCTGGCAGGACCCTCCCCTCCCTGTAGATGATGCCTGGCAGGACCCTCCTGAGGGTGTGAATGATGCCCTGGCAGGACCATCCTCAGGGTATGGATGGAGCCCTGGCAGGACCCTCCCTGTGTGTGGATGGATCCCCGTCAGGACCCTCCAGCCCGAGGGTCTCCCTGGAGGACCCTCCAAGGGGCTGTACCCCAGCCCTCAGTGGGAACAGGGGGTGACAGAGCAGCTCCTGACCCCAAACCAGACCGGGGGGCTGGCTCAGCTGGGCACAGCAGGCCCTGCCCAAGCAGGAGCTGGTGCCCAGGTGGGGGCTTGGCACCGCGTGCTGCCGTGGCTGGCGACAATGGAGGAGGGCGCTGGGCACCTCCCTGCTCCTGCTGCCCAGCTGGTGCCACCCGGGCTGGGCCCACCCATGCCAGGGCCGCACCCGGGCTGTTTGTGGCTCCTGTTTTGCCCTGCCCTGCCCGGCAGTGACCTCCAGGCGTGCAGCACTTTCCCTGCCTCCGCCCCTGCCCGGATTAACCCCTTCTCTTCCCGCAGAACGGGATCGTGCACCGGGACCTGAAGCTGGAGAACATCCTGCTGGATGCCAACGGGAACATCAAGGTGAGGGGCCTGGGGTGGCACCCAGGGGGAGCTGCCCAACCTGAGCTCTGGCACCCCCTGGAACGCTGCGGAGACCTGGGCAGAGCCTGGCAGATGTGGTGGAGCCGTAACTGATATTGACTTCAGCAGATCTTATCTGCTGATAAGAGGGCAAAGTCTGAGCGCCCAGATCGGCGCTGCCTGGATGAGAAGGGCAAATTCTGATATTCTGAGTGCCCAGATCAATGCTGGTAAAAGAATGGCAAATTCTGAGTGCCCAGATCAACACTGGCTGGAGAATGGCAAATTCTGAGTGCCCAGATCAGCGCTGGCTGGATGAGAAGGGCAAATTCTCAAATTCTGAGTGCCCAGATCAGCGCTGGTTGGATGAGAATGGCAAATTCTCAAATTCTGAGTGCCCAGATCAACACTGGCTGGAGAATGGCAAATTCTGAGTGCCCAGATCAGTGCTGGTTGGATGAGAAGGACAAATTCTCAAATTTGGAGTGCCCAGATCAACACTGGCTGGAGAAGGGTAAAATTCTGAGTGCCCAGATCAGCACTGGCAAAGAATGGCAAATTCTGAGTGTCCAGATCAGAGCTGGTGGATGAGAATGGCAAATTCTGGGTGTCCAGATCAGCACTGGCTGGATGAGAATGGCAAATTCTGAGTGCCCAGATCAGCTGGATGAGAGGGGCAAATTCTCAAATTCTGAGTGCCCAGATCAGCTCTGGCTGGATGAGAAGGGCAAATTCTGAGTGCCCAGATCAACTCTGGCTCTTTTCCTGGTTTCTGTGTGTGCCAGCCAGGAAATCCCAGCTCCCCCAGTGGTGATTTCTGCCAGGGAGGAAGGGCACGGCCCTGGCCCGGGCATCCCCGCGGTCACTGATAACGGGCTTTATCTCCACCAGGGATAATTTAGTAACTGAGAGCTCGAGGGGCAGCCAGGGAAGCTCCTGCTGCCTGGGAGGTGACAGCTCTAATGAGGATAATGAGCACCTGGGCGAGGTGGGGACCGCTGCAGCCTGGGGTGGCTGGGAATGAGCTGGAGGAGAGCCTGGAGGGTGCTTCCAGCCTCACCTTCCCGCTCTGCTCCCCCTTCAGGAGAGCCTGGAAGTGCTTCCAGCCTCACCTTCCCACTCTGCCCCCCCTGCAGGAGAGCCTGGAAGTGCTTCCAGCCTCACCTTCCCACTCTGCTCCTGATGCAGGAGAGCCTGGAAGTGCTTCCAGCCTCACCTTCCTGCTCTGCTCCCCTTGAGGAGAGCCTGGAGGTGCTTCCAGCCTCACCTTCCTGCTCTGCTCCCCTGCAGGAGAGCCTGGAGGTGCTTCCAGCCTCACCTTCCTGCTCTGCTCCCCTGCAGGGGAGCCTGGAAGTGCTTCCAGCCTCACCTTCCCGCTCTGCTCCCCTGCAGGGGAGCCTGGAAGTGCTTCCAGCCTCACCTTCCCACTCTGCTCCTGATGCAGGAGAGCCTGGAAGTGCTTCCAGCCGTCAACCTTCCCGCTCTGCTCCCCTGCAGGGGAGCCTGGAAGTGCTTCCAGCCTCACCTTCCCGCTCTGCTCCCCTGCAGGGGAGCCTGGAAGTGCTTCCAGCCTCACCTTCCCGCTCTGCTCCCGCTGCTGGCGCCGCAGGGCAGCTCCTGAATTGATGTTTTTGGGAGGCAGAGAGCAAGCAGGAGCGAGCTCTGGGGTGGAGAACCAGGGCTGAGGGGATTGAGAAGCAAGGGCAGCCCTGGTTTGGAGCAGGGGTCATCCCTGGAGAGCTGCAGGGGAACTTTCAGCCTCGGGGAACTTGGGAAAGGGGGATTTGGGAAAGGGAACTTTTTGGGAAAGGGGAACTTTTTGGGGAAAAATGGAACTTGGGAAAGGGGAAACTTTAGGAAAGGGAGCTTTGGGAAAGGGGAACTTTAGGAAAGGGAGCTTTGGGAAAGGGGAACTTGGGAAAAGGGAACTTGGGAAAGGGAGCTTTGGGAAAAGAGACTTTGGGAAAGAGGAACTTGGGAAAGGAGAATTGGGGAAAGGGGACTTTGGGAAAGGGGGAACTTGGGAAAGGGGAACTTGGGAAAGGGAGCTTTGGGGAAAAGGGAACTTGGGAAAGAGGAACTTGGGATAGAAAGACTTTGAGAAAGGGGGCTTTGGGAAAGGGAACTTTGGGAAAGGAGATTTTGGCAAAGAGGAACTCGGGAAAGGGGACTTTGGAAAAGGGGCCTTTGGAAAAGGGGCCTTTGGGGAAGGGGCCTTTGGGAAAGGAGACTCTGGGGCCCCTGCTGCTGGCTGACCGCTGTGTTTGCCCCCCCCAGATCGCAGATTTCGGGCTGTCCAACGTGTTCCAGCAGGACAAGCTCCTGCAGACCTACTGCGGCAGCCCCCTGTACGCGTCCCCGAGATCATCAACGGGCGCCCCTACAGGGGCCCCGAGGTGGGTTCTGCCTCCCTGCGGGGTGGGGGGAGCAGCTCTGGGGGTTTTCCCAGTGGATTTTGGGGTAACAGGACCCCCGAGCCCGGGCACTGTGGGGTTGCTGGGTGTGCTGGGGTCCTGCCCCACGCTCTGTCCCTTCCCTGGGGCTGCTGCCATCCTGGGAGTCCTGATGGGGACCTTGGTGGGGTGGGGACCAGGGCAGCCCGGTCCTGCTGTCCCCTCCAGGCTCCTGTGTCCCTTTCTCAGGTGGACAGCTGGTCCCTGGGTGTGCTCCTCTACATCCTGGTCCACGGCACCATGCCCTTTGATGGCCACGACTACAAAACTCTGGTCAAGCAGATCACGAGTGGGGACTACCGGGAGCCCACGAAGCTCTCAGGTAGGGACACCCCCATCCCTCTCTGTGCCCCCCTTCCCCGTGTCCCCTTCTGTGCCTGACCTGTCCCTTCCCATGTCCCCCCTCCTGTGCCTGACCTGTCCCTTCCCCGTATCCCCTTCTGTGCCTGACCTGTCCCTTCCCCCGTGTCCCCTCCTGTGCCTGACCTGTCCCCTCCTATGCCTGACCTGTCCCTTCCCCGTATCCCCTTCTGTGCCTGACCTGTCCCTCCCCGTGTCCTCTCCTGTCCCTTCCCCATGTCCTCTGCCGTGTCTGACCAGTCCCTTCCCCGTGTCCTCATCCTGTCCCTTCCCTGTGTGTTCCCTTCTGTGCCTGACCTGTCCCTTCCCCCGTGTCCCCTACTGTGCCTGACCTGTCCCTTCCCCGTGTCCCCTCCTGTGCCTGACCTGTGTCCCCTCCTGTCCCTTCCCTGTGTCCCCTTCTGTGCCTGACCTGTCCCCTCCCCGTGCCTGACTTGTCCCTCCCCGTGTCCCCCTCCTGTTCCTTCCCCATCTCCCCTCCTGTGCCTGACCTGTCCCTCCCCGTGTCCCCTCCTGTCCCTCCCCCGTGTCCCCTCCTGTGCCTGACCTGTCCCTCCCCCGTGTCCCCTCCTGTTCCGCTCCCCGTGTGTCCCCCTCCTGTGCCTGACCTGTCCCTTCCTCGTGTCCCCTCCTGTCCCTCCCCCAGACGCCTGCGGGCTGATCCGCTGGATGCTGATGGTGAACCCCCGAGCGCCGCGCCACCATCGAGGACATCGCCACGCACTGGTGGGTCAACTGGGGCTACAAAACGCCTCTGGGCGAGCAGGAGGAGCTGCTGCGAGACAGCGAATCCCCGCTGGCCCACGGTGGCCGAGTGGCTGCGCCGCTCCTCCCGGCCGCTGCTGGAGAACGGCTCCAAGGTGCGCTGCTTCCCTCAAGCAGCACCTGCCCGGCGCGGCCCTGGAGCGCCAGCGCTCCCTCAAGAAATCCAAGAAGGAGAACGACATCTCGCACGCCCTTCAGGAGGTGCCCCCGGCGCCGGAGAACCCCTCCAAGTCCGTCCTCAAGCGGCCCAAGGGGCATCCTGAAGAAGAGGAACTCAGTGGAGCAGAAGGTGCCCAGCCCCGGCCCCCCGCCCCGGGGAGGTGGTGGCGAGGGTCCCCCCCGCGGGGCTCTCCCGGCTCCTGCAGCCCCCCGGAGCAGCGGGGGCAGCGCCCAGGAAGGGAATCCTGAAGAAACCCTCGGCCAGGGAGTCGGGCTATTACTCGTCCCTGGAGGGCTGCGAGTCCGGCGATGTTCTGGACGCGGGGAGCTTGGACCTGGACGGGCCCGTGTTCGCCGAGCCCTGCCCGGCCCCGCCGGGGGCTGCCGGCCCGCAGGAAAGGAATCCTCAAACACAACGGCAAGTTCTCCTCTGCGGGGGGCGGCGCCGAGCCCCCCGGGGACCCCCCCCGGCAGCGGCTTCGGGTCCCTTCGCGGAGGGTGTCGCTGCCGCAGGGGCCCCCGCGCCCGGCCCGGCAGCGCCGTCAGCGAGGACAGCATCCTGTCCACCGAGTCCTTCGAGCAGCTGGAGCTGCCCGCCCGCCGCGCCCCCGGGGCCGCCATGCGGGGGCTGCGCCTCCGCCGAGAGCCTCCTGCGGCTGGAGGAGGAGGAGGAGCGGGAGGAAGGGCGGCGGCTGCGCCGCTGGACTGTCACCCACTGCCGCAGCCCCCCTGGCCGAGAGCAGCGCGTCGCTGGCGGGGTGTGACAGCGGCACCGAGCTCTACCGGCGAGCTGTGGCCGTCGGGGGGAAGCTGAGCTGAGCCTCCCTCCTTCCTTTCCTTTTCCTTTCCTTTCCTTTCCTTTTCCTTCCTTTCCTTTCCTTTCCTTTCCTTTCCTTTCCTTTCCTTTCCTTTCCTTTCCTTTCCTTTCCTTTCCTTTCCTTTCCCTTTCCTTTTCCTTTCCTTTCCTTTCCTTCCTTTCCTTTCCTTTCCTTTCCTTTTCCTTTCCTTTTCCTTTCCTTTCCTTTCCTTTCCTTTCCTTTCCTTTCCTTTCCTTTTCCTTTCCTTTCCTTTCCTTTCCTTTCCTTTCCTTTCCTTTCCTTTCCTTTCCTTTCCTTTCCTTTCCTTTCCTTTCCTTTCCTTTCCTTTCCCTCCCTCCTCCCCTTTTCCCTTCCCTTTTTTCTTTTCTGCTTTTCCTTTTTTTCCCCTTTTCCAACCTTCTCCTTCCCTTTTTTCTCTCTTTCTCTTCCCTTCCTTCCCTCCCCGGGGCTGCCGGTGCTGCTGATCCCCCACCCCAGGATTGATTTGGCAGCCTCGGGCCAGGGGATGCCCCAGGGGCCAGGACATTGAATGGACCAAAGCCCCCAGAGTGGCCCCCGAGGAGGGGGCTGGGGGGTCCTGGGGGTGCTCGCTGCCGTCCTTCCCCTCTCAAACAGGCTCATCTCACCACGGGGCTGAAAACAAGGGGTTGGAGGGGGGGGAGGGATTTTTTTGGGTTTTTTTGCACTGTTTTTTGGCTGCACAAGGTAAAGGAGGGGGTGGGTGATATACCCTCAAACAAGCTGCAGATGTAGCAGGGGTGCTGGTGAGGGCTCCAAGGTGCTGCCCATCAGCTGGGCTTTGGGAAGGTGCTGGGGGCACCCAGGCCACGGCTCTGCCCCTCTCCTGAGTGCTGAGAAACTGGACGTGGCCAAAAGCCCAGGCTGGGAAATGCTGTGATGCCAACATCTCTCATTGTAATGTGGAAAAAAAAAAGAAAAAAAGAAAAAAAAAAAAGAAAAAAAAAAAGGTGCCTTTGGTGAGGCACAGTGACTTTATTTATTGATTTACTGCCTTTGCCCAGGCTGGTGTGGAGGGCAGCAGCACGGGATGTGTCTGGCTCCACTGAGGCCATCCAGGGGTGTTTTTTGGGGGAGGTGGCTGTGTCCCTGTGTCACACACGGCTCCCTTGCACTGTTGCCACCGAGTGCTCGCTGGCCCCTTCCCCTCTCCGGGGCTGGGAGTTGTGTTTTCCCTCCTTCCTACAGCACTGGAGAAAAAAGTTAAATTTAAAGCGAACGGTTAAAGCTGAGTTGTCACTGTCATTGCTGGGGGGCCCTGTGTCCCTGTCCCTGTGTCCCTGTGTCCCCATGTCCCTGTCCCTTTCCTGCTGGGATGGGGCCCCTTCTCCATCCCAGGTGGGTGGGCTCAGACACGTCCTGCAGGGTCCAACCTCTCTGTGTCCTCAGCCCCTCCTCAAACTGGGTTTAACTGGTGCTGGACACGTTGTTGGGGGCTCAGCACATCTGGGAAGTGGGAAGTGTGGATTTTAAGGCTGAAGCAGCTGCTGGGCAAATAGAGCCCAAAATTTAGGGGAAGCTGTGATGAGGAGCCCAATGTGGGCAGCCCTCCTGTCCCAGCCCTGCTTCCAAACCCCTCTCACATCCCTGATGAGGGGATGGGAATTGATGAGGGGATGGGAAATCCAGATTTTAAGGCTGAGCAGCTGCAAAATTTAAGGAAAGCTGTGTTGGAAGCAGGACAGTGGGGATTAGGATCCCTTCTCCTTTCCCCACCACCAGCAGCCCCCCTGTCCCAGCCCTGCTCCCCAAACCCCTCTCACATCCCTGATCCAAACCCCTCTCACATCCCTGATGAGGGGATGGGAAATCCAGATTTTAAGGCTGAGCAGCTGCAAAATTTAAGGAAAGCTGTGATGGAAGCAGGACAGTGGGGATCAGGATCCCTTCTCCTTTCCCCACCACCAGCAGCCCCCCTGTCCCATCCCCTCTCCCAAACCCCTCTCACATCCCTGATGAGGGGATGGGAAATGTGGATTTTTAAGGCTGAGCAGCTGCTGGACAAACAGAGCCCAAAATTTAGGGAAAGCTGTGTTGGAAGCAGGATGGTGGGGGAATCAGGATCCTTTCTTTCCTCCCCACCAGCAGCAGCTCCCCTGTCCCATCCCCACTCCCAAACTCCTCTCACACCTCTGATGTAGGGATGGGAAATTTTAAGGCTGAGCAGCTGCAAAATTTAGGGGAAGCTGTGATGGAAGCAGGACAGTGGGGATCAGGATCCTTTCTTTCCTGCCCACCATGAGCAGCCTCCCAGCCCCATCCCCTCTCCCAAACCCCTCTTGCATCCCTGATGAGGGGATGGGAAATTTTAAGGCTGAGCAGCTGCTGGACAAACAGAGCCCAAAATTTAGGGAAAGCTGTGTTGGAAGCAGGACAGTGGGGATCAGGATCCTTTCTTTCCTCCCCACCAGCAGCAGCATCCCAGCCCCATTGCCTCTCCCAAACCCCTCTCACATCCCTGTTGCAGGGATGGGAAATCTGGATTTCGTCCCCTCTCCCAAACCCTTCTGACATCCCTGATGTAGGCTTGGGAAATGTGGATTTTAAGGCTGAGCAGCTCCACAATTTAAGGAAAGTTGTGATGGAAGCAGGACAGTGGGGAACAGAATCTTTTCTTTCCTCCCCACCAGCAGCAGCCCCCCTGTCCCATCCCCTCTCCCAAACCCCTCTCGCATCCCCGAACCTCCGTGGGTTTGAATCTGGGGGAAATCCCAGATTTGGAATTCCCAAATCCCCGGGTTTTGGTGGCAGGAGCTGCCTCTCCACCCTTTCCCTTCTCCCCCTTCCTCTGCCCGTGACCATCCCCGTGTCCAGCCGGGCAGGGCATGCCCGGAATGCCACCCTGTGTCCCTGCAGGGGGGGTCACAGGGTGGCAGGGGGGGTCACAGGGTGCCAGGGCATGCCCGGAATGCCACCCTGTGTCCCTGCAGCGGTGCCAGGGGGGGGTCACAGGGTGCCAGGGGGGGTCACAGGGTGCCAGGGGGGGTCACAGGGGGCCAGGGCATGCCCGGAACGCCGCCCTTTGTCCCTGCAGGGGTGGCAGGGGGGGGTCACCGCGCTCGGCCCCCCGCCGTGCATTCCCCGCGTGCTTCCCGAGCCTGGCAGGAATTCCGGAGCCTTAAAGCGGCTCCCAGGGCTGAGCCCGGGCAAAGTCCCGGTGCCCCGGGGTGCTGCAGGGGTGGGATGGGGGTGGGATCCGTGGGATGGGATGGGTGGGATGAGATGGGGTGGGATGAGGTGGGATGGGATCCATGGGATGGGATCTGTGGGATGGGGTGGGATCCATGGGGATGGGATGGGATGGAATGGGATCCACGGGATGGAATCCATGGGATAGGATCCATGGAATGGGATGGGAATCCAAGGGATGGGATCCATGGGATCCATGGGGATCCATGGGATGGGATGGGATCCATGGGATGGGATGGGATGAGCCTGGCACAGAGCAAAAACTCCTTTTTAGGTTTGCTGTTGGAGCATCCCGGGATTTTGTGGCCCCGTTTCATCCAGGATTTGCTGGGAAAAAAAAAAAAAATCCCCCTGCCCTGGTCCAAAAACCACCCCAGATCTCACTGGGCTGGGAGCGCTGGTGGCCTCTGGGTGGGCACGGCTGGGTGTGAGGAACACGCTGCCCACCCCTGCCCCGTGTCCCCACGGGTGGCACCAGAGCTTGTCCTGCTGCCCACGCCGTGTCCCCGATCTTGTCCCGCTCTCGTGGCCAGCTCAGCCCAGCCTGAGCCGTGGCCTCTCCCCGGGGCCGCTCCGAGTCCCGAGTCCCGGGCACAGCCATGGCAAGGGCGGCAAAAGCCCTCGGGCGAGGCGGGGACAGCGGCACCGGAGCGCGGGGACACCGCGGTGCCCGCAGCGCCCGAATTCCCCCGGGAACGCTCCTTTCATCCCAGCCGCGATTCCCGCCGCCTCCGAGCCCCCCGGCAGCCCCCCAGCATCATCGGCGGCTCTTTCATCCCCGGCTCGGGCAATTCCCGCAGCCCCCGCCCCGCCCTGCTTTGGGGATGAGCTCAGCCGCCTTCTGCTGAGAAAATGTCATTTTTGAGGGGTGACTTCAGCCCCAAACGCCGCGTTTGCTGCCCCTGCAGGGTGTGGGAGCGGGGCTGGAATCCTGGAATGCGGGAGATGGATTGTCCTGGGGGATGGAGGGGTTGTCCTCTGGGTTTGTATCCACTGATCCAGGTTTCACTGGGATAATCCCAAAGGTTTACCCAGCCTGGACCCTTCTCCTGGGGGAAATTGGTGCTTCCCACTGGTTTGGGGCTGCAACCATCGCCATAGACAGGTGTGGGGACTTTCAGAATGGGAATTGAGCGATCCCAAGGATTTTTCATGGGAATGCTCGGGTGGGTGACGTGTCTGAGGCTTGGATCCCCCCTCACCCGGGGGCTGCTTTGGGATCCACATCCCCCCGAGCAGCGGCAGCGCCCTGAGAAAGGGGGGAAAAGGGAATTTTGGGGTGGGAGCAGCCGCGAGCAGGCTGGGGGAGCAGAGCAGTTCCAGCAGCTCCTGTGGGTTTGTATCCACTGATCCAGGTTTCACTGGGATAATCCCAAAGGATTACCCAGCCTGGACCCTTCTCCTGCCGGTCCTGGGGGAAATTGGTGCTCCCCACTGATTTGGGGCTGCAACCATCGCCATAGTCAGGTGTGGGGACTTTCAGAATGGGAATTGAGCATTCCCAAGGATTTTTCATGGGAATGCTGGTGTGGGTGGTGTGTCTGAGCCTCTCTGGGTCACCCCAGGCTTGGATCCCCCCTCACCCGGGGGCTGCTTTGGCATCCACATCGCCCGAGCAGCGGCAGCGCTCTGAGAAAGGGGAGAAAAGGGAATTTTGGGGTGGGAGCAGCCGCGAGCAGGCTGGGGGAGCAGAGCAGCTCCAGCAGCGCTCCCGGCCGAGCCTTTCCCGGCAGAGCCTTTCCCGGCAGAGCCGAGCTCCGGGCGCTCCCCTGGCCCCGGGGGCTCTGAGTCAGCCCCGGCTCCGGCTCCTGCCCGGGCCTGTGCGGGAATCCCTGCGCGAATCCCGGCTCCAGCGAGCCCTTCCTTGGGACGGGGAGCGCTGCGGGCTCGGGGGCACATTGGGGTGACCCCAGGGACAGCGGTGGCCAAAGGTGGTCCGCATCCCACCGGTGCCGGGAGTGCAGGTGGGGATGGGGGCTGGAGCACCCCAGAACCGCCGGGAAGGGGAAAAAAATTGGGAAATTTAGTGAGACAAGAGCTCGGACCGGGATTATATCAGGTGCAGTGCGAAGGACCAAACCAGGCCAAAACTAAGCTGGCAGATGTTGCAAAAGCAGGGGAAAAGTCAAGGAGGAAGACGCACCTTGGAGGGGAAGATATGAGGGACACGGCACGGAGGCCGCGCTCATTAACCGGTGCTCATTAACTGTTAATGACCCCCAGAGCAGCGCAGGGATGTCCCCGGAGCTCTGGAATTCGGGTGTCACCTCCCCCCCTGGCCGCGGCCGAGCTCCTTCCTTGGAACCCCGGGATTGTTCCTTTTGGAGCCCTGGGATTGTTCCTTTATGGAGCCCTGGGATTGTTCCTTTATGGAGCCCTGGGCTTGTTCCTCTTTGGAGCCCTGGGATTGTTCCTTTTGGAGCCCTGGGATTGTTCCTTTATGGAGCCCTGGGATTGTTCCTTTATGGAGCCCTGGGCTTGTTCCTCTTTGGAGCCCTGGGATTGTTCCTCTTTGGAGCCCTGGGATTGTTCCTCTTTGGAACCCCGGGATTGTTCCTTTCTGGAGCCCCGGGATTGTTCCTTCCTGGAGCCCCGGGATTGCTCCTTTCTGGAACCCCAGGATTGTTCCTCTTTGGATCCCTGGGATTGTTCCTCTTTGGATCCCTGGGATTGTTCCTTTTGGAGCCCTGGGATTGTTCCTCTTTGGAGCCCTGGGATTGTTCCTTTTGGAGCCCTGGGATTGTTCCTCTTTGGAGCCCTGGGATTGTTCCTTTTGGAGCCCTGGGATTGTTCCTCTTTGGAGCCCCGGGATTGTTCCTTTTGGAGCCCTGGGATTGTTCCTTCCTGGAGCCCTGGGATTGTTCCTCTTTGGAGCCCTGGGATTGTTCCTCTTTGGAACCCCGGGATTGTTCCTTTCTGGAGCCCCGGGATTGTTCCTCTTTGGAGCCCCGGGATTGTTCCTTTATGGAGCCCTGGGATTGTTCCTTCCTGGAGCCCCGGGATTGCTCCTTTCTGGAACCCCAGGATTGTTCCTCTTTGGATCCCTGGGATTGTTCCTCTTTGGAGCCCTGGGATTGTTCCTTTCTGGAGCCCTGGGTTTGTTCCTTTCTGGAACCCCGGGATTGTTCCTCTTTGGAGCCCTGGGATTGTTCCTTTTGGAGCCCTGGGATTGTTCCTCTTTGGAGCCCCGGGATTGTTCCTTTTGGAGCCCTGGGATTGTTCCTTTCTGGAGCCCTGGGTTTGTTCCCTTTCGGAGCCCTGGGATTGTTCCTCTTTGGAGGCCTGGGATTGTTCCTCTTTGGAGGCCTGGGATTGTTCCTTTCTGGAGCCCCGGGATTGTTCCTCTTTGGAGCCCTGGGTTTGTTCCCTTTCGGAGCCCTGGGATTGTTCCTTCCTGTCGGAATCTCCCCGGGTTGGTTTTCCCTTGCCTGGGTTTTGTGTCGGAGCTTTTCTTTGTGTGTCTGACACATGGTGGGCGCTGAGCCAGGGAGATTTCTGAGACATTTTGTCAGAACTTTGAGTGCCGGAACAATTAACACAACAAAGCTGAAGGTGTTTCTTTGCCTCGGATTCTTTCAAAGTGTTTTTTTTTTTTTTCCCTGTAGTTTTTTTTGTAGTTATTTTTTTGTAGTTATTTTTTTTTAAGGTGCCTCCACAACCTTCTGTTTGATTGCTGGATTTCTTTGAAGATCTAAAGGATAGAAATCCCCACATGAAAGTGGGGATTCAGTGGCAGCCTGGAGCAGCCCCAACAAGGGGGGAGAAAGCGGCGCCCAGAAACTTTGATCCCATTTTTTTTGGAGCACAAGAAATGACTGGGTCACACCTGAGCCAAAAATGCAACCCCAGACCCCTTTGGGGTCCTGGCTGGCCGAGCACTGGTGGCCACTCTGAAGCTCCTGTGCCCTCCTGGAGCTGTGGTGATGTGTTTTGGGGTGCTGAAGCTCTGCTGGAAGGTTTCTCCCATCAGGACAGCTCTGCCCACGCCATGCCAGAACCTCTGGGATGTGCAGGAATGGGACAGAGGGGATCCATCTGTGTCTGTGGGACCATCAGGACATCTCCTGTCCTTCCCATCCCTTGCAGGATCCACCGCACTGTGCCTGCCGGGAGCTGATGGGAGCCACAAAGCATAAAATCCTGGAATGTCCTGAGATGGAAGGACCCAGCTGGAGTTAAATCCTGACCCCAAGCCCTGGAAGGACCCACAGGACCATGGAGTTACTCCTGCCCCCAGCCCCTCATCCCGACCCTCAGCTGCTCCCGGGTCACTCCGGGCTTGCAGAAGCCGCCGGCTCTGATCCCATCGCTGGGGAGCAGCTCTGACAGCAGAAACCCCCAGGATCACTGATCCAGCTCCCAGCCCTGCACAGAACAATCCCCAAATCCCACCCCTGTGCATCCCTGAGAGCATTTCCCAAATATTCGTGGTGTTCTGGAGGGTTTGGAACAGTGACCATTCCCTGGGGAGCCTTTTCAGCACCTCTGTGGGAAGAACCTTTCCCTAAAACCCACCCTGGTCCAACTCAGCCTTTCCCAGGTCCTGTCATTGTCACAGCGAGCAGAGATCCCATCTGTCCCTCCGTGCACAGAACAATCCCACCCTGGCATCCCTGAGAGCATTTCCCAAACATTCCCGGAGTTCTGGAGGGTTTGGAACAGTGACCATTCCCCGGGGAGCCTTTTCAGTGCCTATGAGGGAAGAACCTTTCCCTAAAACCCACCCTGGCCCAACTCCATCCCTTCAGTGCTCACGGCGAGCAGAGATCCCATCTGTCCCTCCAAGCTCTCCGTGCCCAGCTCAGCCCGGAGCCCTGCCCCTCTCCGGGCCGGGAATGCCGGCTGGGATGGCTGTTCCATGGGAATAACGCCCCGCTGCCTTCCCAAGCCCTTCCCACGCGTGCAAAGCAGCCCCGCGAGGCCGGCGGGGCTCCCCGGGGCCGGGCAGGCCGGGCAGGGCGGGTGGCACACCCAGCAGCTGTCCCTGTGCCAGCCTGCCCGCCCGCTCCAGCCGCCCCAGCCGGCTCCACCGCTTCCCCGGCTGCCGGAGCCCAGCCCGGTTCCCAGCGCCGCTGCAGGGAATTCCCAGCGGGATCCCAGCCCAGCGCCCGGGGCCTCGGGGAGATGGGGGTCGCCGTTATTCCCATGGATCAGCCATCCCAGGCGGCATTCCTGGGCTTGAGACGGGCAGGGCTCCGGGCTGAGGTTGGGCACGGAGGGACAGATGGGGTCTCTGCTCGCTGGGACAATGACAGGACCTGGGAATGGATGGAGTTGGGCCAGGGGGCGGTTTAGGGAAAGATTCTTCCCACAGAGGTGCTGAAAAGGCTCCCCAGGGAATGGTCACTGTTCCAGCAGGGCGTTATTCCCATGGAACAGCCATCCCAGCCGGCATTCCTGGCTTGAGACGTGCAGGGCTCCGGGCTGAGCTGGGCACGGAGAGATTGGAGGGACAGATGGGATCTGTGCTCGTTGTGACAGTGACAGGACCCAGGAAGGGTTGGAGCTGGGCCAGGGTGGGTTTTAGGGAAAGGTTCTTCCCTCAGAGGCACTGAAAAGGCTCCCCAGGGAATGGTCACTGTTGCAAGCCCTCCAAAACACCAGGAATGTTTGGGAAATGCTCTCAGGGATGTGCAGGGTGGGATTTTGGGATTGTTCTGTGCAGGGCTGGGAGCTGGATCAGTGATCCTGGTGGGTTCTTCCAGCTCAGGATATTCCAGCATCTCTCTTTTTCTATCTTGGTGTTTTCAACACCAGGACCTTAACCCTGATATTTGCGTTCCTGAGGAGAAATGGGAAGTTGGGATATTTGAGCCCATCTCAGGGATGCACAGGGTGGGATTTTGGGATTGTTCTGTGCAGTCCCATCCTGGTGGGTTCTTCCAGCTCAGGATATTCCAGCACCTCTCTTTTTTCATCTTGGTGTTTTCAAAGCCAGAAACTTAACTCTGCCTTCCTGAGGAGAAATGGGAAGTTGGGGTATTTGAGCCCATCTCAGGGATGCACAGTTTGGGATTTTGGCATCCTCCACCCCCCGCCAGCCCTGGGGGAGCCCCGTGATCAGATCAGTGATTTCTCCCATCTTACCTCGCTGTGTCTCTGCTGCTTTTCCTTTTCACCCTCCCCTCGCTGCCTCCCCCTCCTTGGCAGCCCCGCTTCCCCTCCAGCCCCGGCTTTGATCCCGGGAAGCAGCAATTGATCCTCCTTATCTTTATTGTGGGACAGACATTCCCGGCACTGCCCTTAATTAAATTCCTCCTCATTTTCCTGCACGAGCCTCTCCCCCCCTCGCAAAGCCGGGCGAGGATTTGTTTTTCAAGCTGTAATTGAAGGATGGGATTGGCCACGAGCGGGACTCGTGCTGGGGGCCAGCTCAAGGGGCTGCTGGTCACCCTGTGGGGGTGGCACTGCTCACGCTGGCCATGGTGACATTGGCACTGGTCACAGCGAAATGGGGATGGCACGACGGCACAGGCACTGGCCAGGGTGGCACAGACACAATTCGTGGTGGCACTGGTCACAGTGACATGGGGATGGCCCACAGTGGCACAGGGACTGGCCATGGTGACATTGGCACTGGCCATGGTGGCACTGGCACTTGCCATAGGGACATTTGCAACCTGCCATGGTGACATTGGCACTGGTCACAATGACACAGGGATGGCCCACAGTGGCACAGGCACTGGCCATGGTGGCACAGGCACAAATCGTGGTGGCACTGGCACTGATCATGGTGGCACTGGCTCTTGCCATAGGGCATTTGCAACCTGCCGTGGTGGCACTGGCACTGGTCAGAGTGACAGGGGTGGCCCACAGTGGCACTGACTGTGGTGGCATTGGCACTGCTCACAGTGACATGGGGGTGGCACAGTGGCACAGGCACTGGCCCTGGTGGCACTGGCACTGGTCAGAGTGACATGGGGGTGGCACAGTGGCACAGGCACTTGCCATGGTGGCACTGGCACTTGCCATAGGGACATTTGCAACCTGCCATGGTGACATTGGCACTGCTCACAGTGACGTGGGGATGGCCCACAGTGGCACAAGCACTAACTGTGGTGGCAGTGGGCACTGATACCAGTCATGGTGGCCACAGTGACATAGGGGTGGCCCACAGTGGCACAGGCACTGGCCATGGTGGCACTGGCACTGATCATGGTGGCACTGGCACTGATCATGGTGACACTGGCACTTGCCATAGGGGCATTTGCAACCTGCCGTGGTGACATTGGCACTGGTCAGAGTGACAGGGGGATGGCCCACAGTGGCACAGGCACAGGCCATGGTGACACTGGCACTGGTCACAGCTAAATGGGGGTGGCACGGTGGCACAGGCACAGGCCATGGTGGCACTGGCACTTGCCATAGGGACATTTGCAACCTGCCGTGGTGACATTGGCACTGGTCACAGTGACATGGGGGTGGCACAGTGGCACAGGGACAGGTCATGGTGGCACTGGCACTGGTCACAGCTAAATGGGGGTGGCCCAGTGGCACAGGCACTGGCCAGGGTGGCACTGGCACTTGCCATAGGGACATTTGCAACCTGCCATGGTGACATTGGCACTGGTCACAGTGACATGGGGATGGCCCACAGTGGCACAAGCACTAACTGTGGTGGCAGTGGGCACTGATACCAGTCATGGTGGCCACAGTGACATAGGGGTGGCCCACAGTGGCACAAGCACTGGCCATGGTGGCACTGATCATGGTGGCACTGGCACTTGCCATAGGGGCATTTGCAACCTGCCGTGGTGACATTGGCACTGGTCAGAGTGACAGGGGGATGGCCCACAGTGGCACAGGCCATGGTGGCACTGGCAGTGGTCACAGCTAAATGGGGGTGGCATGGTGGCACAGGCACTGGCCCTGGTGGCACTGGCACTGAGCATTGCCACCAGTCACGGTGGCCACAGCGACACGGGGGTGGCCCACAGTGGCACAGGCACTGACTGTGGTGGCACAGGCCAGGGTGGCATTGGCACTGCCACCTGCCATGGTGGCTCTGTCACTTGCCACAGCAACATGGGGAGGGCTCTCTGTAGCCCAAGCACTGACTGTGGCGGCACAGACACAAACCGTGGTGGCACTGGCATTGCTCACGGCGTCCCTGGCACGGGTCACAGTGTCCCTGGCACGGGTCACAGTGTCCCTGGCACGGGTCACAGTGTCCCTGGCCGCCCCAGGTGAGCCGCAGCGCCGCGGCTTTGGCCGCTTTGAGCTTTTCCGCTCGGAAATGTCTCCGGCAGCCGCTGACCCGCGGGGCAGGGCGCGTTTCCCACGTGGAACGGCCCAAATTCCCCCGGAGACGGCGCAGGAATGCGAGCAATGCTGCCCTGGGGAGCAGCTCTGCTTCTTACGGCCTAAGCTCGGCCACGCCGCCGCGGGCAGGGAGGGAGGGGACAGCGGGGACCGCCGTGTCCCCAGCGATGGCTGCCAACATTCCCAATCCCCAATCCCTCCATCCTCCTCCTCCAGCGCGGGGTGAGGGTCTCGGTGCCCCTCGGGTGAGCCCCTCTGGGTCCCTCCTGCTCCAGGGGGGACAGCACGGCGACGTTTTGGGGGGTGCCACCAGCAGCAAGGACATCGTTTCATCGTTTTGTCATGCAGCTGGAAACAGGAACACAACACCGGGAGAGAAACCAGCGCCCGGCTTTGTCTGTTGTGGGAACTCAGCGCATCCCTCCCGGTGTCCAGAGGTCCATCTGCTATGAAAAATGCTTTTCCTTGGGAATTTTCCTCCTGAGAAGCTGAGAGGCCTCAGGAACAAAATGCAAGCAATGATTATCTGCTGCTGTGGGATGCAACAGGTGGATCTGGGATTGGTGTCATGTGGTTGTTTCTAATTAATGGCCAATCACAGTCCGGCTGGCTCGGACTCTCTGAGCCACCTTTGTTATCATTCTTTCTTTTTCTATTCTTAGCCAGCCTTCTGATGAAATCCTTTCTTCTATTATTTTAGCATAGTTTTAATATAAGATAATATATATCATAAAATAATAAATCAAGCCTTCTGAACCATGGAGTCAGATCCTGGCCTCTTCCCTCATCCTGGACCCCTGTGAGCACGGTCACACCCGAGTGTCCCCGCGGCCGGTGGCAGCAGCCCCGCGTGTCCCTTGGGGACATGGGGACATTCCGTGTCCCCCGCCCGCCGGCCGGCAGCGCAGCTGCGGCTCTTACATAAAGCGCAGCAATTAGCGGCGGCCGGGGAGGGAGGCCTGGATGGAATTAAGGAATTCCTGCCGGGCTGACGTCAAAGCTTCACCTCTCCCGCACAAAGGGGGCCCTTGTGAGCCCCCCCTGACCCCGCCGGGACAAGGCGAGTCCTCAGGGAGCCCCGAGCCGCGCATGTCGTGCGGGAATTGTCCCTGCCGTGCGGGAATTGTCCCTGCCATGCGGGAATTGTCCCTGCCATGTGGGAATTGTCCCTGCTATGTGGGAATTGTCCCTGCCATGCGGGAATTGTCCCTGCCATGCGGGAATTGTCCCCCTGACCAGGGAATGGTCACTGTTCCCAACCTTTCAGAGCTCCAGGAGTGTTTGGAAAATGGTCTCAGGGATGCCAGGGTGGGATTTTGGGATTGTTCTGTGCACGGAGGGACAGATGGGATCTCTGCTCGCTGTGACAGTGACAGGACCCGGGAAGGGCTGAGTTAGGCCAGGGTGGGTTTTAGGGAAAGGTTCTTCCTTCAGAGGCACTGAAAAGGCTCCCCAGGGAATGGTCACTGTTCCAAACCCTCCAGAACTCCAGGAATGTTTGGAAAACGCTCTCAGAGGTGCACAGGGTGGGGTTTTGGGATTGTTCTGTGCAGTCCCAACCTTGTGGGTTCTTCCAGTTCAGGATATTCCAGCATCGCTCTTTTTCTATCTTGGTGCTTTCCATGCCAGAAACTTAACTCTGCCTTCCTGAGGAGAAATGGGAAGTTTGGATATTTGAGCCCATCTCAGGGATGCACAGTTTGGGATTTTGGGATTATTCTGTGCAGTCCGAACCTGGTGGGTTCTTCCAGCTCAGGATATTCCAGCATCTCTCTTTTTCTATCTTGGTGCTTTCCATGCCAGAAACTTAACTCTGCCTTCCTGAGGAGAAATGGGAAGTTGGGATATTTGAGCCCATCTCAGAGATGCTCAGGGTGGGATATTTGTGTTCCTGAGGAGAAATGGGAAATTTGAATATTTGAGCCCATCTCAGGGATGCCCAGGGTGGGATTTTGGCCTCCTCCATGCCCGGAAGGATGGAGGAATTGTCCCTGCTGGTGCCACCAGAGCTCTGTGCGTGTGGCACGGTGACAGTGGCCCCCCGTGGCAGCTCAGGACAGGAATGACCTCCCTTGCCCATGGCAGGGGGCTCCAGGGAGGTCTCTCCTGGGGGGGACAGCCGGACATGGGGACAGAGCAGGGCCATGAGCGAGAGAGCCCGGAATTCCCACTGGGACGGGATCTGGGATCCCCCCAACGCCGGGGCCTCCTCTGGCTGCTGCCAACGAGCTCACAGGGACTGGGCAGTGAATGTCCCCAAGTGTCACTTGGGGTGCTGAGGCCCTGGAATGGATTCCCCAGAGAAGAGCATCCCCAGGGGAGCGTTCAAAGCCAGGTTATGGGGCCTGGAGCAGCCTGGGCTGGCAGAAGGTGTCCCTGGATGGGCTTTGAGGTCCCTTCCAACCCAAACCGTCCTGTGAGGTCACGCTCGCTGGCGCTGCGGGCAGGAAGGGGTTAATGCGCTAATCGGGGTGAGCGACCCCAGCCTGGGACCGGCCCCTGCCCGGCCCTACGGGAAAGCGCCCGGAGCGGCTCCGGCATCCGCGGCGGGGACACAGAGCCCCCCTGCGGCCGCGGTGCCGCCTTCCCTTCCCGGAGAACTCCATGCCCGGAGAACTCCATGCCCGGAGAATCCCATTCCCGGAGAATCCCATTCCCGGAGAATCCCATTCCCGGAACATTCCCATTCCCGGAACATTCCCATTCCCGGAGAATCCCATTCCCGGAGAATCCCATTCCCGGAACATTCCCATTCCCGGAGAACTCCATTCCCGGAGAATCCCATTCCCGGAACATCCCCATCCCACAGAATCCCCTTCTCAGAGAACTCCCTTCCCGGAACATCCCCATCCCAGAGAATCCCCTTCCCGGAGAATCCCATCCCCGGAACATTCCCATCCCCGGAGAATCCCATTCCCGGAACACCCCCTTCTCAGAGCATCCCCATCCCACAGAATCCCCTTCTCAGAGAACTCCCTTTCCCGGAACATCCCCTTCTCAGAGCATCCCCATCCCAGAGAATCCCCTTCTCAGAGAACTCCCTTCCCGGAGAATCCCCTTCCTGGAACATCCCTTTGCCGCATAATCCCTTTCTCAGAGTATCCCCATCCCAGAGCATCCTCTTCCCAGAGAATTCCCCAATTCCCTTTCTCAGAGAATCCCCTTTCTAGAGAATTCCCTTCCCGGAGCATCCAATTCCCGGAGCATTCCCTTCCAGGAACATCCTCTTCCCAGAGAATCCCCTTATCAGGGAATTCCCTTCCCGCGGAATCCCCTTCCCAGAAAAGTCCTTTCCCGGACCATCCCCTTCCCAGAGAATTCCCTTTCTTAGAGAATCATCTTCCCAGAGAATCCCCTTTCCAGACAATCCCCTTCCCGGAGGATCCATCCCCTTCCCTCAGAATCCCCTTCCCTCAGAATCCCCTTCCCAGAGAATTCCCTTTCTCAGAGAATTCCCTTCCCGGAGCATTCCCTTATCAGAGAATTCCCTTCCTGTGGAATCCCCTTCCCACAGAACTCCTTTCCCGGAGCATCCCCTTCCCAGAAAATCCATTTCTCAGAGAATTCCCTTCCCACAGCGTCTCCTTCGAGGAAAATCCCCTTCCCGGAACATTCCCTTGCCACAGAATCCCCTTCCCGGAGCATCCACCCCCTTCCCCGCATTCCCCCTTCTGGCAGAGTTCCCTCCCCGCAGCCCCTGCCCAGAATTGAGGTTTTTTTCCCCATTTCCTCCCTCCCGGTGCCCGCGGGGCTCGCAGGGCCGGGGCAGCTGCACCCCCGGGCTCAGGCAGGGGATGGAGCCGAGTTTAGGGAATTTTGGCACTGAATTCCTCACGGGTCTGTTCCTCTCGCGGGGTCAGGGCTCAGCCCGTGCGGGATGCACCCGGCTGGGGAGAGGCAGAGGAGGGAATTCTGCTGCACCTGAGGCCGGGGCAGAGTCCCCAGCTCTGGACAAGGCCCCCCTTGCTCAGGTGACCACTGACTGAGCATTCCCTCCGGAGGGGACGTGCCCTGGGTGCCACCTGCAGCAACGGGAGCTCCAGGAGCCTCCAGAGCTCTGTCCTGTCCCTATCCTGTCCCTACCTACTTGGCTGGGCCTCATCTTTGATATCAAACCTTTATCTTTGATATCAAACCTTTATCTTTGATACCAAACATTTGACATGAAGCCCTGGAGCCTCCACAGAGCTCTGTCCCATCCCTACCTGTGCATCCCACCTGGGCACAGCCCTGCTCCTGCCCTGGGGCTTGGCTGAGCCTTATCTTTGATATCAAACCTTTATCTTTGATATCAAACCTTTATCTTTGATACCAAACCTTTGATATGAAGCCCTGGAGCCTCCACAGAGCTCTGTCCTGTCCCCACCTGGGCACAGCCCTGCTCCTGCCCTGGGGCTCGGCTGAGCCTTATCTTTGATATCTTCATCCCCTCCCAGCTGGGATGCTCAAGAGGGGATGCAGGGACCTCAGCAGGGATGGCTCGGCCCTGGGAGCACGGAGGAGGTGGCAGAGGGACCCTCAACCCTCCCAAATGTCTTGTGGGAATCACCACTGGAAATGTTCAGGGCCAAATTCCCACCTGAGGCCGAGCGGTTCGGGGTTTCAAAGTGAGCAGAGCAGCTGCTGTTTGCACCAGAGGAGGCCCTGAAGTGTGCAGGTATTTTATATATATATATTTTTATATATATGTGTGTGTGTGTATAGATATATTACATAAATATATAGGTATGAAATAATTTAAGAACCATCCGGGACAGCATGCTGCGCTCTGGGGCGGGGCTGGAGGGGCTGCCCCTCCTCCCCCTGCCCCACCAGCTTCGCCTCACAAATGGAAACAGAACCTGGAATTAAATTAAAAACCGCACGCACGCACACGCACACACGACACGGGGCGGAGGCTGGACGAGTCCCTGAAGAGATCAGATCGACTGAAGCCAAAGAGTTGGGAGGTCAGGGGAGGAAACCAGCGCGGATTGCGCCGCTGCTGGCCGTGCCCAGCCCTGCGGGGACAGCGGGGACAGCGGGCGGTGTCACAGCCTGGTGGCACACGCGTGTGTCCTGCTGTGTGTGTTTGTTCCTCGTGGCCCTGCTGTCTCTCCATCTCCACCTGCTTTGCTTTCGCTCCGTCACTTTTTGCCACCAAGGGGAAAATCCACTTTGGGCATTTTCCGAGGGGGAAAACGCCGCTTTTTGCCCAAAAGGGAAAATCCTGCCCCAGGACTTTTTGCCACCAAGGGGAAAATCCACTTCTGGCATTTTCCGAGGGGGAAAACGCCGCTTTTTTTGCCCGAAAGGGGAAAATCCTGCCCCAAATGAACCCCTCTCCTCTCCCTGCTGGAAGTTCTCCCAGAGCCAGCTTTGGTCCAGCTCAAGTCTTCCCACCAACTGAAGGCCCCTGGAGAAGATCTCCTACCCGGGGACTTCAGGACAACCTTCAAAAAACCACCCAAATACCCCTACCCAAAACGCCTTAGAAAAAGCCAGAAATCGCTGGTGCCTCCCAAAACTCCTCCTTGCTCCCCACCCCACCCTTCCCAAACATCCCAGAGGGATCTCAGATCCAAGAGGCTGCAGTGGAGGGCCGGGAACGCCGCCGGGAAGGCTCCGGACCCTCACCCCCATCCGTGTCCCCTCTCCTCGTCGGGAAACAACAACTCCCCGGGGGCTGTCGGATCAGCTGGGGAGCAGCACGTGCTCCAGCAAGTAGCTGATGGAGTCCCAGTGCTTCCAGAGGAAGAAGAGGAAGAGGACGAGCAGGGCGGTGCTGAGGATGCGCATGCGGGTCTTCATGAGCGGCGTGATGAAGTTGGCGATGGTGGAGACGAAGACGAGCAGCACGGCCATCAGGGCCAGGATGACGTTGATGAACTTGCCCAGCAGGGCCCGGGCGTTGGCGTTCTCCACCCCTTCCAGCTGCACCACCTGCTGCTGCTGCTGCTGCAGCTCCAGCTTGGTCACCCGCGTCAGGCACGACTCCACGGCCTCCTGCAGGGGACAGCAGCTGTAATTTCTGAAAAATCCTTTCCTTGGGATTTTTTTCTCCTGAGAGGCCTCAGGAACAAAATGTGAACAATGGTTATCTGCTGCTGTGGGATGCAACAGGTGGATCTGGGATTGGTCTCATGTGGTTGTTTCTAATTAATGGCCAATCACAGTCCAGCTGGCTCGGACTCTCTGTCCTTGTTGTTCATTCTTTCTTTTTCTATTCTTAGCTAACCTTCTGATGAAATCCTTTCTTCTATTCTTTTAGTATAGTTTTAATGTAATATATATCATAAAATAATAAATCAAGCCTTCTGAAACATGGGGTCAGATCCTCGTCTCTTCCCTCATCCTGGACCCCTGTGAGCACCATCACAGGGGACAGTGGTGGCAGCAGCTCCAGGGATGTCCCCTGAGGGATTTGGGTGCCTCTCCCTGATTTGCTGCTGCTGCTGGGGGGTTTTGGGATGGAATTCGCAGAGAAGCTGCGGCTGCCCCCTCCCTGGAGCACCCTGTGACAGTGGAAGGCGTCCCTGCCCTGCCACGGGTGATTTTTAATGCTCCTTCCAGCCCACACCAGTCTGGGATTCCCTGGTTTTGGGGACATGCTTTAGTCACCTGCCTCTCGCTGTGACAGCAGCACAGGGAGAGCCTCACCTGGAGGGCGCTGGGAGAAGGGATCCCACTGCCCCAGGCTCCTTCCCAGCCCAGGCTCTGTCCCTCACCATGGCTGGAGGGAGCAGAGAGGGGCTGAGCCCTCCCACAGCCCTACCTGGATGTCCCGTGCCCTCTCGTAGGACTGGTAGGCCACCTTCTCCTCCATGCTGGCCAGCTCCTGCTTCAGGTTGGTCATCTCGTTCTGGTGCAGCTCCGTCAGGTCGTTCAGCTGCTCCTCCAGCCGCTCGTACCTGCACAGGGCAGCTGGGCTGGGACGCGTCCCCGAGTCCACCCCAGCACTGGGGACACCACCCAGCCCCTGCCACCCTCCCCTGGTTGTGGGAAAACCTCTCAAGATCTTCTGGCAGTGAGGAGGGCTGCAGCTCCCCGTGTCTCTTGGCCAGCAGGGTGGGCTGTGGTCCCCAAAGAGGACACCTCCCATACCACCCACCCTGCCCTACCTGTATCGCTCCTCCTGCAAGCACTGGGTCATGTAGGTGTAATCCCTCTGCAGCTGGGCCTTCAGGACCTCCATGGAGTCCTCCAGGCCCTTCCCACCCTCCCCTGGTTGTGGGAAAACCTCTCAAGATCTTCTGGCAGTGAGGAGGGCTGCAGCTCCCCGTGTCTCTTGGCAGGGTGGGCTGTGGTCCCCAAAGAGCCACCATGGGTGACACCTCCCATACCACCCACCCTGCCCTACCTGTAGCGCTCCTCCTGCAAGCACTGGGTCATGTAGGTGTAATCCCTCTGCAGCTGGGCCTTCAGGTCCTCCATGGAGTCCTCCAGGTGCGACTGGCTGTCCTTGATCTCCCGCAGCTCCTCCAGGATGGTGTCGAAGTTGTTGTGGTGGCTGTCCAGCGTGTTGGACTTGGGGCTCCCCAAGCCTCCGGGGCCGGCCCCCGAGTTGCTGCCGCCGGCGGAGCCCGAGGTGGCGCTGGAGCACTCGTCGTCGCTGCCGTACTTGGGGCTGGACACCAGCGTGGCGCTGCCGCTCAGCGCGCGCGAGGCCTCCTCGGGGTGCCCGTCGTCCAGCGTGTCCTTCAGGTGCGCGATGTTGTCGGCGCTGCCGAACTTGTTGCGGATCAGGCTGGCGAACTCGCGCGGCTTGGACACCACGGCCGTGTGCGTGGCCTGCGAGAGCCCCGAGAGCCCGCCCTTGACGCCTTCCACCACGCCGCCGCTGAAGCCGCTGATGCTGGAGCGGACATTGGCGCCCACGTCCTTCAGCCCTTGGTGCATGTCCCGGAAAACATCCTTGGGCTGGCGGCTGGGGCCGTTCTGCTCGATCTCCTTCAGCTTCTTGTGGTAGTGCTCCAGCTTCTTGTGCAGCTGCGCGATGGTCTGCGCCGACTTCTGGTTCTTCTTCTCGAACACCTGCTTGATGCGCGACGCCTGCTGCTTGTCGGCGTTGTTGGCCAGCTTCAGGTACTCGGCCACGTTGTCGTCCCGCGCCTCCTGCTCGATCTTGATCTGCTCCGTGATCTTGAGGATCTTCTGGTGCAGGTGCTCGATGGCGGCTTTGGTGCGCTGAGGGTCGGGGGTGCCATCGGGCACGTCCAGGCACACGGGGCCGTCGGCGTCGCCGTGCCCGGCGCCCGCCGGCAGGTTCAGGGTGGTCACGTCGCCCTTGTCCAGCTGGAGGGGGAGAAAAGGAAGGCAATGCTCAGGGGAGGGAGGAGAAACTCCAGAAATGGGCTTGGGATGTGCGGAAGAGGCAGGAGAATAATTAACCAGAGAGGTTGGGGCAGTTTTGGGGCTGGTTGGAGATTCCCCAAATATGCCAGCACTGCTGGAATCCCAGGAACATCCCAGCTGATCCCAGGGACACACCAGGTGACCCCAGGAACACCCAAGTTGGTCCCAGGCAGGTTCAGGGTGGTCACGTCGGCCTTGTCCAGCTGGAGGGGGAGAAAAGGAAGGCAATGCTCAGGGGAGGGAGGAGAAACTCCAGAAATGGGCTTGGGATGCGCAGAAGAGGCGGGAGAATAATTAACCAGAGAGGTTGGGGGAGTTTTGGGGTTGGTTGGAGATTTTCCAGCCACACCAGCACTGCTGGAATCCCAGGAATACACCAGCTGATCCCAGGAACATCTCCGTTGATCCCAGGAACATCTCAGTAGACCCCAGGAACATCTCAGTAGACCCCAGTAACATCCCAGTTGATCCCAGGGACGCCCCAGGTGATCCCCAGGAACACCCAAGTTGGTCCCAGGCAGGGTCAGCGTGGTCACGTCACCCTTGTCCAGCTGGAGGGGGAGAAAAGGAAAGGGGGGACGCTCAAGGGAGGGAAGAAAAACTCCAGAAATGGGCTTGGGATGTGCGGAAGAGGCGGGAGAATCATCAACCAGAGAGGTTGGGGGAGTCTGGGGTTGGTTGGAGATTTTCCAGCCACGCCAGCACTGCTGGAATCCCAGGAATACACCAGCTGACCCCAGGAACATCTCAGTTGATCCCAGGAACATCTCAGTAGACCCCAGGAAGACACCAGGTAACCCCAGAACATCCCAGTTGACCCCAGAACATCCCAGCTGATCCCAGGAACACCCCAGGTGACCACAGGAACATCTCAGTAGACCCCAGGAGCATCTCAGTTGATCCAGGAACACCCCAGGTGACCCCAGGAACATACCAGGTGACCCCAGAACATCCCAGGTGCTCCCAGGGACACCGCAGGTGATCCCAGGAACATCTCAGTTGATCCCAGTAACATCTCAGTAGACCCCAGGAACATCTCAGTAGACCCCAGGAACATCCCAGTTGATCCCAGGAACACACCAGGTGATCCCAGGAACACACCAGGTGACCCCAGGAATGTCCCAGGTTACCCCAAGGACACACCAGGTGACCCCAAGGACGCCCCAGTAAAAAGAGCACAGCAGTTGCTCAACCCCCAACTCCAGCTGGGGTTCGGGGCTGGATTTCCCCAGTGGAATTCACCAAGGAGCAGCCACTGACTCTGCCTTTCCACCCTCACCTGGTGCCAGGCAGGAAAAAGGAGTGAGGAAAACCAGGATTCGTCCCCAAATCTCCCCCCAATCCAGCCCAGAGCACAGGGATTGAGCAGCCTGGAGGAATTTCAGTCCTGCGTTCACCCCGAACTTTTCCACCCTAATCCCAGTTTTTTGGGAGGCCGGGGACAGCCCCAGCTCCCAGAGCTGCAGGTGCAGGGACTCCTCTGCTTTCCCAGGCTCCCTCACCTGGCAGTGCCAAGCTCCTCCTGCAAACACCAGCTGCCACCGCGGGAAATTGGGACAAATGCCAAAAATTCCGTTTTACAGATGGCAAAACTGGAGCTTTGGGAGAGGAAATCGCTCTCCTGAAGCCACATTTGCAGAGCCTGGACTGCAACCCAGGCCCTCCCTCGTGCTCTCCAACCTGGATGTGCTGCTTGGCCAGTTGGGGGGGGGAAAAAAGTTAATAAAAAAATCCCTAAATCTTCCCAGCTGCTGGGTTTTATATGCAGGTTCTTATGCAAAACCTCCCTGGTTGTGTAAATGGCTCCTGGCTTCTAATTAAGAGCTGCTTGAAAGTTAAACACTCTTGGCAGACCTGAATAATTTCTCATTTCCATCCCACTTTCCCCGAATGACCCTTTAATAGGGATAAAGCTGCGGGAGCACTGCTTGGGAGTGTGTTATTATCACCAGGAAATGCAGGGGGGGGGAACAGGGAGCAATGTTCTCTCAAGATGCTGCTTGGGAACAATCCCATCTGGAGCAGGGGCTTGGAAAAGCCAGAACCCTCCTGTTATTCCATCTCCTTTTGTTTTTTTGTGTCCTGCTGGGAGTCTGGGGGTGTTGGGATTTCATCTCAGCTTCCCCCCCAAAGCTTTTCGTGTCCCCTCACTGCAGCAGCGATGGAGCAAGGGCTGGAGAATGGGAGCAAAAGGCCAAACCCAGCTGGATTCACCCTGTCTGGAGCAGCAGTTTTCTTTAAAAAAAAAACAAAAATAAAAATGAAGTCATGACAAACTTGTGGTTTTCAGACCCCACTCCCAGGCTATTTTTAGGCTGGGCCCTCCACGGAGGGTTTTTGCTTTGGTTCCTTATCACCAGGCAGAAATTAGAAACAGCAGGAAACAGACTTTTTGCCCAGATGAGCAATTCTCTGGACAGAAAAGGGAAAAAGTGACCGTGGCAAAGGAAAAGGCAGCTCTGGAGAGGCCCAGAGGGGAAACACCCGCTGGGGAAGGGAGGGGGAAAGTTGCTCAAACTCTGTTTCCAAAGAGGGAGTTGCCCTCTGCAAAGCCAATCTTTTGGACTGGGAGGTTTAGATGGGATTTTGGGAAGGAATTCCCGGCTGTGAGAGGGGTGAGATGGAATTCCCAGAGAATCTCTGGCTGCCCCATTCCCTAAAAGTGTCTCAGGCTGGGTTGGAGCAGCCTGGGATGGTGAAAGGTGTCCCTGCCCATGGCAGGGGTGGCACTGGATGGGTTTTATGGTCCCTCCCAACACAAACCATTCCGGAATTCCATGATTTATTCCATCTGGGATGGGCAGGGAGCAGCTCTGGGCTGAACCCCTGCTCGCTGCCACGCTGAGGAAGGCACATCAGGGCATTGCTCTGAAAACAACCCCCCCAGAAAGAGACCATGTGGATCCCTGGAGCATTAACAGGCCCTGCCTGCTAAATCCCAGCAACTGTGCAGGGGATTTAAGGGGGGGATTAGGAACAGCCACACTTTCCCTACACGCAGCAAACCCGCTGGCAGGCCCAGGATGAAAGGAAACTGATCCTGATGAAATCCCTGTTTTCCAGAGCTTGTTTTGCAGGCAGGCTGGGAGAGCAGAGCTGCTGTGGGATGCGGGAGGAATGCAGGACGAGGGCAGGGAAACGATTCTGATCAACAGAGCCGAGCCCAGCAGAGCTGAGATCTGCAAAAGGCTCGGGCTGAGGGGCAAAGAGAGCTCACAGCTGTGCAGGGCTGGGGAGAGCTGAGAACAGGGGCTGCTGAGCAGCTGGGGATGTCACCTCAGACTGGGGATGTCACCTCAAATTGGGGATATCACCTCAAATTGGGGATGTCACCTCAGATTGGGGATATCACCTCAGATTGGGGATGTCACCTCAGATTGGAGATGTCACCCCAGCACAGGGCTGTGTCCCCTAGGTCAGGGATGTCACCTCATCTTGGGCATGTCACCCCAGTTTGGGGCTGTCACTACAGCTCGGGGATGTCACCTCAAATTGGGGATATCACCTCAAACTGGGGATGTCACCTCAAACTGGGGATGTCACCTCAAATTGGGGATGTCACCACAGCTCGGGGATGTCACCCCAGCACAGGGCTGTGTCCCCTAGGTCAGGGATGTCACCTCATCTTGGGCATGTCACCCCAGTTTGGGGCTGTCACTACAGCTCGGGGATGTCACCTCAGCTTGGGGATGTCACCTCAAATTGGGGATATCACCTCAAATTGGGGATATCACCTCAAATTGGGGATCTCACCACAGCTCGGGGATGTCACCCCAGCACAGGGCTGTGTCCCCTAGGTCAGGGATGTCACCTCATCTTGGGCATGTCACCCCAGTTTGGGGCTGTCACTACAGCTCGGGGATGTTACCCCAGTTTGGGGATGTCACCTCAGCTTGGGGCTATGTCCCCTAGGTGAGGGATGTCACCCCAGCTCGGGAATACCACCCAGCTTGAGGCCGTGTTCTCCAGGTTGGGGATGTCCCCCCAGCTCAGGGCTGTCCCCTCAGCTTGTGGATGTCACCCCAACTTAGGACTGTGCCCACACTCAGGGCTGTGTCCCAGAGTTGTGTCCCCAGCTTGAAGCTGTTCCCCCAGCTCGAGGCTGTGTCCCCCACCTCAGGGCTGTGTCCCCAGCTTGAGGTTGTCCCCCCCACCTCAGGGCTGTCCCCCCAGCTCAAGGCTGCATCCCCAACTTGGGGCCATGTCCCCAGCTCGAGGCTGTCACCCCAACTTGGGGCCATGGCCGTCCCAGCACATCCACACCCGGCTTTAACCCCGTTCTCAAGGAGTTGCACAATGATTGCAAAGTTCAGAGCAGAGTTCTGGAGGTGCTGACGTCCCCCCCCTGCACTGTTCTGTTTTCTGTGCCCTGCAGCCCACGGGACACGCTGGGGATGAGCCCCGGCCGTGTCCACCCCCAGCGAGGACCTTCCCTACAAAGTATCGCAGTGATTCCTGCCTGGAATCCATCCCAGGGACAAAACAGCCCTGGGAAGGACCGTGTGTACCTTCCAGCAGGGAAAAAACCAGAACAAGCGTTGCCAAATCCAGGGGGGATTTGTGGGGGAGCTGCTGCCCTGACCCGTCAGCTCCCCCACACAAGTGTCACCCTGCCTGGGGCACCTGGTGGCCCTGGGATGCCACCAGGGAGAGGCCATGGCAGTGCAGGGGTGTGGTGGATGTGGGGAGGGGGATTTTGGGGCAGTTATTTTGTTCCTCAGAGCGTTTTTCCAGCACAGCATCCCCCGAGCCGGGCACTGCCTGGTGTCACTGGGGACACCCCGAGTGCCCTGTCCCTGTCCCCACACGGGACATGTGGACTGTGTGCAACTTCCAGCAGGGAAAGGACCTGGAAGGACCGTGTGCACCTTCCAGCAGGGAAAACACCAGAACAAGCGTTGCCAAATCCAGGGCAGATCCGGGGAGCTGCTGCCCTGACCTGTCAGCTCCCCCACACAAGTGTCACCCTGCCTGGGGCACCTGGTGGCCCTGGGATGCCACCAGGGAGAGGCCACGGCAGTGCAGGGGTGTGGTGGATGTGGGGAGGGGGATTTTGGGGCAGTTATTTCGTTCCTCAGAGCGTTTTTCCAGCACAGCATCCCCTGAGCTGGTCACTGCCCGGTGTCACTGGGGACACCCCGAGTGCCCTGTCCCTGTCCCCACACAGGCTCCCAGCCCTGAGCCTCCCCGAGCTGAGCTGTTATTCCCACCAGACCCAGCCCAGGTGTTGAAAATAGCAGCAGGAGCCCTGAGTCACAATCGCCACCCTCCCTCCAGCAGCGCCCGGGGCCGGCAGCGCCCTGTGCCCACCCCGTGCCACCCCTGGACGGGCACCCCGGGCTGCCAGCAGCTCCCTGCACTCATTCCCCAGCCTGACAATAATTTCCCTTACATAATGCAGGGATTAACGCTCAGCCTTCCAGCTGCAGCAGTTTCCCACCCGGCACTGATGGCGCCGGGGGGGTTTCACTCTCTGCTTTCATTCCCCGAGGAACGGCGGCACCAAAACCCCCCCCGTGGGTCTCTCTCCTCATCATCTCACCCGAACCCCAAAATCCGCCTGGACCTACCTCCATGGCGGGCAGGGCTGGGGTGCCCCGGGGCTAGTTGGCGTGTGCCCGCGGTGTCCCCAAGGCTGGCAGCGCTGCCATGGCAGGATTGCCGGCTGGGGAAGGCGGCAGCGGGAGGCAGCGGGGAGGGAAGAGGAGGAGGAACCTCTCGTAGACCCCGTTAGGGCTGGCTCTGAGTCCCCGGAGCGCTCCTGGTGCTGTTCCCGGAGTGTTCCTCGCGGTTCCCGGAGCGCTCCCGGTGCTGTTCCCGGAGCGCTCCCCGCGGTTCCCGGAGCGTTCCCGGAGCTCTCCCGGTGCCGTTCCCGGAGCTCTCCCGGAGCCTTTCCCGGAGCGCTCCCCGCGGTTCCTGGAGCGTTCCTGGAGCGCTCCCCGCGGTTCCCGGAGCGCTCCCGGTGCCTCTCCCCGCGGTTCCCGGAGCTCTCCCGGTGCCGTTCCCGGAGCGCTCCCCGGTGCCTTTCCCGGAGCGTTCCCCGCGATTCCCGGAGCGTTCCCGGAGCTCTCCCCGCGGTTCCCGGAGCGTTCCTGGAGCGCTCCCCTCGGTTCCTGGAGCTCTCCCGGTGCCGCTCCCCGCGGTTCCCGGTGCCTCTCCCCGCGGTTCCCGGAGCGCTCCCGAAGCCGTTCCCGGAGCGCTCCCCGCGGTTCCCGGAGCGCTCCCGGTGCCGTTCCCCGCGGTTCCCGGAGCGCAGGGACGGAGAGGCGCTCGCTCCGCCGGGATTGCCGACTCAGGAAATCTGCCCGAGCTGTTTACAGCTCTCAGGCAGCCCGAGCTCTCAGGGCTGTAATGCCAAACCCCCCCCTCGCATCCCCGTGCCGGGATCCTCACACGCCTCCAGCCCCATCCGCTGCCTGTGCCCTGACGCAGGAGGTCGGGACGGGCTCCTGTCATCTGCCGTGTCACACAGAGGGACAGAAAAGCCTGGGCAAGGCAGGGGGAGGCGTCCAGAAAGGAAAAACGCGAGTGGAAACAGGGGAAAAAATAAAATCCTGTCATTGAGCAAGGAGCCGGAGTTAAAAACCGGGAGTGAGCCACCCGTGCCAGCAGCAGGAGGGGACCTGGATCTGTCCCTGTCACCGCAGCAGAGCGGGGGTGGCACTGACCCCGTTCTGCCACCAGAATCCTCGTCCCCTTCCACGGCAGCTCCCATCCCTCCCCACGGGCACAGGGAAGCGCAGATTCCCTGGAAATTCCACCCAAAACCAGCCGTGCCTACCGTGCCACGCTCGGCCGTGCCAGGGCAGGGCCGGGACGGGGCAGAGATCCCTGAGAGTGTCACACGGAGCCGGGGTGACACCGCAGAGGAGGGGAGCTGACACCGTGGGGAGGTGACACCGTGGGGATGGCACCGGGGATGGATGGTGACACTGCAGAGCTGCCCCTGGGCAGGGGAGGTGACACCGTGGGGATGGCACCAGGGCCGGGAGGTGACACCGTGGGGAGGTGACACTGCCGAGCTGCCCCCGGGGCCTGGCAGTGACACCGTGGGGATGGCACCGGGGCTGGCAGGTGACACCGCAGAGCTGCCCTTGGGGATGGACGGTGACACTGCAGAGCTGCCCCTGGGCAGGGGAGGTGACACTATGGGGATGGCACTGGGGATGGTTGGTGACACCACAGAGCTGCCCCAGGGATGGACGGTGACACCACAGGGAGGTGACACCATGGCGAGGTGACACCGCAGAGCTGCTCTCGGGGATGGACGGTGACACCGTGGGGATGGCACCGGGGCCCGGAGGTGACACTGCAGAGCTGCCCCCGAGGAGGGGAGGTGACACCACTGCGAGGTGACACCACGGCGAGGTGACACCGCAGAGCTGCCCCCGGGGCCTGGCAGTGACACCGTGGGGATGTCACTGGGGCTGGGAGGTGACACTGCAGAGCTGCCCCTGGGATGGTTGGTGACACCGCAGAGCTGCCCCCGAGGAGGGGAGGTGACACCACAAGGAGGTGACACCATGGCGAGGTGACACTGCAGAGCTGCCCCTGGGCAGGGCAGGTGACACCATGGCGAGGTGACACCGCAGAGCTGCCCCTGGGGATGGTTGGTGACACTGCAGAGTTGCCCCCGAGGAGGGGAGGTGACACCACGGGGAGGTGACACCACGGCGAGGTGACACCACGGGGAGGTGACACCACGGGGAGGTGACACCACGGCGAGGTGACACCACGGCGAGGTGACACCACGGGGAGGTGACACCACGGGGAGGTGACACCGCAGAGGTGCCCCCGGGCAGGGCAGGTGACACCGGGCATGGCACCGGCAGCACCCAGGGCTCCTCTCCTCCCCCGTGGGCTCCTGGCCCATCCCCGGGTGCCAGGGGGGGATGGCCCAGCCTGGCCCAGCCCCGTGGGTGCCCCTGGCGTGACCAGGGCTGCTCAGCTCGGTGCTGCTTCCTGCCACAGCATCACTTCTGCTTTCAGCACAGCGGGCAGGGGGCACTTCCCGTGGCTCTTGTGCTGTCTCAGCAGGGCAGGAGGACCAGCAGCTGCACAGCCCCCGGTGGAAAGCACCCTCCCCTGCTTGCCAGTTCCCTCTGGAAGCTGCTGGGGCTGGCCCCGGAGCCCTGCTGCTTCCCCAGTGTGGCTCCTGGGGCTGGCTCGTGGTTCTAGGGGAACCACGATGTCCCCACAGCCCCTGCCAGCTCACAGCCCCTGCTCCTGGCCTTGGGGGATGATGGAGCAGCAGGAATTTCCCAGGGGAGGCTGAGGGAGCGAGGACTCGATGAAGGTTGGGATGTTCAGTTAGAGCCAGCGCGGGCAGGCTGCTGCAAGGAGCCCTGGAGAGCATTTCTGGGACTTAGTGAGGGCCTCAGGTGCTGGATTCCCAGGAGAACACCTGCTCCCAGCTCCCCAGCACGAGGGAAAGGGAAACAAATCACTGCAAACAAGGAAGAGCCTCGCTGCTGAATGCCCAGGGTTAACAAATCATTGTAAAAACCAAAATTGCAGCTGCTGAATGCCCAGGGTTAACAAATCATTGAAAACACCAAAATTGCAGCTGCTGAAGGGCCCAGGGTTAACAAATTGTTGCAAACACCAAAACTGCAGCTGCTGGATGCCCGGGGTTAACAAATCATTAAAAACACCAAAATTGCAGCTGCTGAAGGGCCCAAGGTTAACAAATCACTGCAAACACCAAAACTGCAGCTGCTGAATGCCCAGGGTTAACAAATCACTGCAAGGAACAAAATTGCAGCTGCTGAATGCCCAGGGTTAACAAATCATTGAAAACACTAAAATTGCAGCTGCTGGATGGCCCAGGTTAACAAATCACTGCAAGGAACAAAATTGCAGCTGCTGAAGGGCCCAGGGTTAACAAATTGTTGCAAACACCAAAACTGCAGCTGCTGGATGCCCAGGGTTAACAAATCACTGCAAACACCAAAACTGCAGCTGCTGGATGGCCCAGGGTTAACAAATCACTGCAAGGAACAAAATTACAGCTGCTGGATGCCCAGGGTTAACAAATCATTGAAAACACCAAAATTGCAGCTGCTGAAGGGCCCAGGGTTAACAAATCATTGTAAAAACCAAAATTGTAGCTGCTGGATGCCCAGGGTTAACAAATCACTGAAAACACCAAAATTGCAGCTGCAGAAGGGCCCAGCCCAGCGAGGCAGAGCAGTGGGGCAGCATCTCCCCTCCCAAGAGCACAAACTCCCTTCCACAGCATGTAAAACCCCTCCTGGCACGGGAAAAAAGGGAATTCTGCAAGGGAATTACCCATGGGGTTGGTGTCACACTCCCCATCATCCTTCCCCTCCCAGCTGCTGTTTTTCAGGCCTGACTGTAAGAGGCAAATGTAGAAATCAGTATCAGCTCCCAGGCAAGGAAAACCCCTGGATTTTCCACAAAATCGTGGCAGGTTTGGTGTGTGCTGGGCAGGGCAGGGTCCAGCTCCAAAGGTTTGGCACCAGGAGGGTCCCCTCGTGCTGAACACGGGGCAGGTTTGGGGCTTGGGCTTGGCTGGGCTTGGGGCTGGGCTTAGCACAGAGAAGCAGGAATTAAAACCAGCAGGAAAACCCTCCTTGACTGGGCTGGGAAAGCTGCAGATGGGTTATTGGGATGCTGGCAGAGGTGGAGATCTGACAGACAGACCCACTGCTGCTGAGCATCCCACCCCGGGGTGGATTTGGCATCTGGAGCAAGCGGCTCCTGGGGCTCCTCCTGCTCCTCACCCCTTCCCCTGCACCAACCACAGTGCCATGGATCAAAGCCCATCTGTCCAGTAAATTGGAAGGTCCTAGCTTAATTAAAGCATTTAGGGGGTGCAGGGCAATGGCCTTTAGCAGAAACAAAGAGGGTTTAACTCTTGCTCAAGGCTCTGAAGGCCTTCGGTTTGGGTAACCCTGAATTTCTTAGACAACGGTAAGGGTTATAGGGGAGATAGGAAATCTCTGCCTGGAAAGGAGAGCAGGGATGGGGGACACTAACAAAGCCACCCCCAGCAGGGGATTTAGGGCAGTGTCCTTTTGCCAGGGCAGGGTTTGGGAGGGCGGCTCGGGCAGAGCTGGATCCTCTCCCTCCTCCGTGGCCAAGGGGCCTGAGGGGCACAGGAGGCTCCAAGAAGGAGCAGGAACAGGCTGGGGTGCAATCCCAATCCTCCAAGAGAGCCAGGAGAACCAACAGCACCTCCAAGCATTTCCTAAAGGGAACAAACCAACCAACAAACAAACCAACCAACAAACAAACCAACAGCCACCACTGCTCCCTGTCCCCATCACAGCTGGGACACTGCCACCATCCCCAGGGCTCAGGGCATTTGAGAAAAGCTGTTTTACAGATGGAAAATCCCAGGATTCTCCCTTGGGAAGCTCCTGGGTCTCTGTGCCTGTCCATGCCATGCAGGACCTGGCATTTCCTAATTGCTACCACATCTCTGAGCTCAGCCTGTCCCTTGGGCTTGTAGGGACAGCTCTGAAGGGACAATTCAGTGAGCAGCCCCCATGGGTGCCCTGGGCTCAGATTCCAATCCTGCAAGAGTGCCAGGAGAACAAACAGCACCTCCAAGCACTGCTGGGCACTTCCCAAAGGGAACAAACCACAAACAAACAAACAAAAAGCCACCACTGCTCCCTGTCCCCATCACAGCTGGGACACTGCCACCACCCCCAGGGCTCAGGGCACTCGAGAAAAGCTGTTTTACAGATGGAAAATCCCAGGATTCTCCCTTGGGAAGCTCCTGGGTCTCTGTGGCCATCCATGCTGTGCAGGACCTGGCGTTTCCTAATTGCTCACCCCATCTCTGAGCTGGGCCTGTCCCTTCTGTCCCTTGGGCTTGTAGGGACAGCTCTGAAGGGACAATTCAGTGAGCAGCCCCCATGGGTGCCCTGGGCTCAGATCCCAATCCTGCAAGAGTGCCAGGAGAACAAACAGCACCTCCAAGCACTGCTGGGCACTTCCCAAAGGGAACAAACCACAAACAAACAAACAAACAAACCAACAAACAAACAACCCAACCAACAAACCAACAGCCACCACTGCTCCCTGTCCCCACCACAGCTGGGACACTGCCACCATCCCCAGGGCTCAGGGCACTCGAGAAAAGCTGTTTTACAGATGGAAAATCCCAGGATTCTCCCTTGGGAAGCTCCTGGGTCTCCGTGCCCGTCCATGCCATGCACAACCTGGCGTTTCCTAATTGCTACCACATCTCTGAGTTCAGCCTGTCCCTTCTGTCCCTCGTGCCCTGGGCTCACAGGGACAGCTCTGAAGGGACAGTTTGGTGCCCTGGGCTCACAGGGACAGCTCTGAAGGGACAATTTGGTGCCCTGGGCTCAGAGGGACAGCTCTGAAGGGACAATTCAGTGAGCAGCCCTCATGGGTGAAGCCATTCCGGGCCCTGCCTACGCTTGGAGAATATTTGGAAAAATTCCAGCTGTTGTTTACCCTGCAGGGAGTGACCCTGACACAGCATTAACCCACCCAGCAGCTCAGCACCTCCAGCAGGGTTTGTGCAGCCAGGAGGGGATTTTTGGGAGCTCCTGCACCGAGGATTTGAGGGGGAAGCAGGGAGAGACCCAGCCACAGGGTTTGTGCAGCCAAGGGGGGATTTTTGGGAGCTCTTGCACTGAGGATTTGAGGGGGAAGCAGGGAGAGACCGAGCCGCAACCCCAGCCAGGTGAAGAACCACAAACAGGACCCTCATCCAGACCCTGGATCCAAATCCTGCCCCCAGCCCAGAGCAGCAGGGCTGGGCTGGAGAGATCCCAAACCCTGCAGCCCAAATCCTGCCCTGCAGCCTGGGCATCCACCCCCAAATCCCCCGGGATGCTGCCGGGAGCGGGAGCTGCTGGTGGGCTGCAATCAACAGCCATATGTCAGCCAGGCTGAGGAACACGATGTCTTCTTCACGAGGGGTGAATCAGTAGCAGAGTCTGATATTCTTCTCCTCCTGAATTAATTAAGCAGCAATCTCGGGTGTCTTTGTCTTCCCAGCTATTATCTGCTCGCTCCCAAGCGCTCATCCCAACGGGAGCGCGGGAAGGAGCTCCCAGCACCAGCCCTGCCTCAGACTCATCCTCCTGCTGCACGTGGGGAGCTGGAGGTGGGGAGTGGGAGCTCACCTGGAGCTCCAATTCCTGGTCAGGAACCCAAAAACCCCCCAAAATCCCTGGTAATTGTAGGGTCTCTGCACCCTGGTGCTGCCAGCCTTGCCTCAGACTCATCCTCCTGCCACACGTGGGGAGATGGAGGTGGGGAGTGGGAGCTCAGCTGGACCCTCACACCTCCAATTGCAGGTCAGGAACACAGAAACCCCCCCAAAATCCCCAAAAACCCCCCAAAATCCCTGGCATTTGTAGGGTCTCTGCACCCCAGTGCTCCCAGCACCAGTCTTGCCTCACAGGCTCATCCCCCTGCCACATGTGGGGAGATGGAGGTGGGGAGTGGGAGCTCACCTGGAGCTCCAATTCCAGGTGAGGAACCCAAAAACTCCCCAAAATCCCCCAAAATCCTCCAAATCCCTGGTAATTGTAGGGTCTCTGCACCCTGGTGCTCCCAGCACCAGCCCTGCCTCAGACTCATCCTCCTGCCACACATGGGGAGCTGGAGGTGGGGAATGGGAGCTCACCTGGACTCTCACACCTCCAGTTTCTGGTGAGGAACACAAAACCCCCCAAAATCCCCAAAACCTCACAGACATTCCCCTGCCACACATGGGGAGATGGAGGTGGGGAGTGGGAGCTCACCTGGAGCTCCAATCCCAGGTGAGGAACACAAAACCCCCCAAAATCCCCAAAACCTCCCAGGCTCATCCCCCTGCCACACATGGGGAGATGGAGGTGGGGAGTGGGAGCTCACCTGGACTCTCACACCTCCAATTCCAGGTGAGGAACCCAAAAACACCCCCAGAAATCCCCCAAACCCCCGGTATTTGGTGGGTGTCCCCACCCCAGCGCTCCCCAGCTCACCCCTTGGGATCCAGGTGCCAAAGGGATGTCCCGGGGTTGGGGGGTGCAGCTTTACCCCACCCCCTCTGTTCCCTTTGGCCTTTTTCACCTCCTTCCCTGGGATTTCAGCCCCTGGGAGGGAGGGCAGGATGTGCCAGAGATTCCTCCCGAGGAGATCCAGGGCTGGCTCTGCATTCCAACGGGGAAACTGAGGCAGGAAGAGAGGCACAGCTCCTGCCGGGGGGAATTCTGCCCGGGGTTAACCCTCACACAGGGCCTGCCCCAGACCATGACCGAGCCCGGGTAACCCGAGCTGTGGGAAGGAGAAACCACATCCTCCCACAGGAACCAAGGGCAGCTGCAGGCCAGGAGGGCTGAGCTGGGCAGGGGACAGGAACCTTCCCTGGGCAGGGGGACAGGAACCTTCCCTAAAATCCCTGGGCACAGGGGACATGGACCTTCCCTAAAATCCCTGGGCAGGGGACAGGAACCTTCCCTGGGCAGGGGACATGAACCTTCCCTGGGCAGGGGACATGGACCTTCCCTAAAATCCCTGGGCAGGGGACACAAACCTTCCCTAAAATTTCTCAGTATAGGGGACATGGACCTTCCCTGGCATCCCTGGGCAGGGGACAGGAACCATCCCTGGGCAGGGGACAGGAACCTTCCCTGGGCAGGGGACAGGAACCATCCCTGGGCAGGGGACAGGAACCATCCCTAAAATCCCTGGGCAGGGGACAGGAACCTTCCCTAAAATCCCTGGGCAGGGGACACGAACCATCCCTGACATCCCTGGGCAGGGGACAGGAACCTTCCTTGGGCAGGGGACAGGAACCATCCCTAAAATCCCCGGGCAGGGGACACGAGCCTTCCCTAAAATCCCTGGGCACAGGGGGCACAAACCTTCCCTAAAATCCCTGGGCAGGGGACAGGAACCATCCCTGACACCCTTGGGAAGGGGACACGAGCCTTCCCTGGCATCCCTGGGGAGGGGACAGGAACCTTCCCTAAAATCCCTTGGTATAGGGGACATGGACCTTCCCTAAAATCCCTGGGCAGGGGACAGGAACCATCCCTGACACCCCTGGGCAGGGGACACAAACCTTCCCTGTCACCCCTGGGCACAAGGGACATGAACCTTCGCTAAAATCCCTGGGCAGGGGACAGGAACCTTCCCTGACACCCTTGGGAAGGGGACACAAACCTTCCCTGACCAGGGGACACAAACCTTCCCTGCCATCCTTGGGCAGGGGACAGGAACCTTCCCTGGGCAGGGGACAGGAATCATTCCTGCCATCCCTGAGCCACCCCACAGCCTCCCAGCCACCCCAAACCCCTCTGTCCCCACAGGGCACGGCCACGCCGGGCTGGGAGCTGAGGAACTCCAGGTCTCTCCCTGCTCCCTGTATTGCTCCCTGCTCCCTGTGTTCCTCCCTGCTCCCTGTATTGGTCCCTGTGTTCCTCCCTGCTCCCTGTGTTTCTCCCTGCTCCCTGTAATCCCTCTGGCCCCGATATAGCCGCTGACCCGGGGGGGAGCTAAATTTAGCGGGATGAATCCCGCCCTGTGTCCCGAGAGCTGCTGCCCTTGAGGCAGGGCTGGGGCTGGGGGGACAGGTCACCCCCCGGGACACTGTGGACACTCTCCTGGGACGGGGACAGGGGCACGGAGAGAGGAGTTTGGAGCAGAAAACGGCACTTTTGGGTCGTGATCCCATCAAAGGGAGGTTTGCCCCCAGTGTGGGAAGCCCAGGTGGGGCTGAGCCCTTGGCAGTGCTCCTTTTGGGGTGAACCACAAACCCCAGGCAGCACCAAATTCCCAGGCTGTCCCGTGGTCCCACTGAGCCCCTCTGGATGTCCCAAGCTGTCCCATGGTCCCACTGAGCCCATCTGGATGTCCCCTGGTGTCGCACTGAGCCCCTCTGGATGTCCCAAGCTGTCCCATGGTCCCACTGAGCCCATCTGGATGTCCCCTGGTGTCCCATGGTCCCACTGAGCCCCTCTGGATGTCCCCTGGTGTCCCATTGAGCCCCTCTGGATGTCCCCTGTCACTGTTCCATGGTCCCACTGAGTCCCTCTGGATGTCCCCTGCTGTCCCACGGTCCCACTGAGCCCCTCTGGATGTCCCCTGGTGTCCCACTGAGCCCCTCTGGATGTCCCAAGCTGTCCCATGGTCCCACTGAGCCCCTCTGGATGTCCCCTGTCACCACAAGCAACTCTTGGGGAAATCGGGGGGTGCAGGGGGAGGAATTTTGTGCACCAGGCTTTGGTCCACGGGGTGAAAAACCAGCGCAGCAGAAGGGAAGGCAGAACTGCAGGAGCTGAATTGGAAACGGGGGGCTCAGAGCTCAGAGCCAGCCCGAGGCGGGGCAGGAGCCCCCCCTGCCCTGCCCGTGCCCCCGGGGCCTCTCAGGAGAAGCAGCTGCCAGGGACGGGCACGGAGAGGGGACAGCGGTGGCAGCTGGCGCTGTCACTTGCCCGGGGACAGAGCCCGACAGAGGGGTCGGGGCCCTCGCCACACGCGGGGGACGCTCCGGGCTGAGAACCCGCACTGGGGACACCACTGGGGACACTGGGGACACCACTGGGGACACTGGGGACGGGTCCAGTCCTAAGGGACGCGGGGAGAAGGCGGCGGGGAGCGCAGACGGGCAGACGGAGAGAGGGACGGACAGAGAAAGGAAGGGACGGACGGACGGACAAACGGACGGACGGAGAGATAGAGAAGGACGGGCGGACGGAGAGAGGGAGGGAGGGAGGGAGGGATGGGCAAACGGACGGAGGGACGGAGAGAGGGACGGACGGACGGACGGACAGACGGAGAGAGGGACGGAGAGATAGAGAAGGCCGGGACGGAGAGAAGGAGGGAGGGACGGACAAACGGACGGACGGACGGACAGAAGGAGAGAGGGACCGACGGACGAAGAGAGGGAGGGAGGGACGGACAAACGGACAGACAGAAGGAGAGAGCGACAGACGGACGGACGGAGAGAGGGAGGGAGGGACGGACAAACGGACGGACGGACAGACAGAAGGAGAGAGGGAGGGACGGACGGACGGAGAGAGGGACGGACGGACGGACGGACGGACGGAGAGAGGGACGGAGAGATAGAGAAGGACGGACGGACGGAGAGAGGGACGGAGGGAGGGACGGACAAACGGACGGACGGACAGACAGAAGGGGAGAGCGACAGAGGGACGGAGAGAGGGACGGACAAACGGAGGGACGGACACCGGTAACGCCGCCCTCCACCGGCCGCCGCTCCCCGCCGCTCGCCCCCGGCCCGTTCCCCCCGCGGGGTCCCGGTGCCCCCGGTGCCCCCGGTGCCCACCTGCACGTGCACCATGCCGCAGTCCCCGCAGTCCGCGCAGCTCCCCGGCAGCACCAGGCACAGCACCCCGCGGCCCGCCCCGCTCCAGCTCCGGCCCCGCCAGCCCCGGCACCGGCACAGCCCCGGCGGCACCGGGGACACCGCGGGCACCCCCGGCCGCGGCTGCCGGGGCCTCGCTGATCCCCGAGCGCCCGCCCCTGCGCCTGGCGGGTCACCAGCGGCGGATTAGGGGGATCAGCAGAGAGAGAGCTCCCAGCGCTGCCTGCGCCCGCCCCGCCGCCGCCTCCCCCGGGCCCGCACCGGCACCGGCACCGGCACACGGGCCGCCAGCACGGCCTCGCGGCGGCACCGGCACCGGCACCGGCAGGGCCACCCTGGGGCAAACGGGAGCCGCGCTCTGCTCCGGGCGGGGGTTTGGGATGAGGGGATGGTCCCGGCCCTGGGGAAGGAGCTGGTCGCAGGAGCTCCATGGGACACACGGAGAGTGGAATTTTGGGATGCAGGGATGTTCCTGGACCCCAGGGAAGGAGCTCCTCCAGCCAGGAGCTCCGTGGGACACACAGGACAGAGGACTTTTGGGACACAGGGATGATCCCGCCTCTGGGGAAGGAGCCCCTCCAGCTCAGAGCTTCGTGGGACACACGGGACAGAGGATTTTTGGGATGCAGGGATGATCCCAGCCCTGGGGAAGGAGCTCCTCCAGCCAGGAGCTCCGTGGGATACACAGGACAGAGGACTTTTGGGATGCAGGGATGTTCCTGGACCCCAGGGAAGGAGCTCCTCCAGCTTGCAGCTCCGGGGGACAGAGAGGATTTTTGGGATGCAGGGATGATCCCAGCTCTGGGCAAGGAGCTCCTCCAGCCGGAACTCCATGGGACATACGGGAGAGTGGAATTTTGGGATGTACGGATGATCCTGGCTGTTGGAACCCGTGGCCCTAGGGAAGGAGCTCCTCCAGCTCAGAGCTCCATGGGACACAGGGGACAGAGGTTTTCTGGGACAAAGGGACGATCCCAGCCCTGGGGAAGGAGTTCCTCCACCTCACAGCTGCGTGGGACACATAGGAGAGCAGATCTTTGGGATGCAGAGAAGATCCCAGCTGCTGGAACCGGTGGCCCCAGGAGTTCCTTCAGCTTGGAGCTCCATGGGACACGTGGGACAGGAGATTTTTGGGATGCAGGGACGCTCCTGGCTTTGGGGAAGGAATTCCTCCAGCCAGGAGCTCTGTGAGACACAGGGTAGAGTGGATTTTTGGGATGCAGGGATGCTCCTGGACCCCAGGGAAGGAGCTCCTCCAGCTCAGAGCCCCGTGCCTGCAAAGCAGAGGCAGCCCATGGCTCATGGAGCACAGATGCCAACCAACCCCTGGTTCCCTGTTGCCAAAGGAAACACCATCCTGCCCATCAGGCTGGCACAGACTGGTTTCAAAATCACTTGGGATGGGACCTGTTGCCAGCAGGAGCCTGGGCACGCTGGGCTCATCCCAAACTCACAAGCTGGGAATGGGGTGGGAGGCTGGGGAGAGGGAAAAAAAATCGAAAAAAAATCACAAATAGCCGACCTGCAAAGGAAGGTTTGTCCCCAGTGTGGGAAGCCCAGGTGGGGCTGAGCCCTTGGCAGTGCTCCTTTTGGGGTGAACCCCAAACCCCAGGCAGCAGCACCAAATTCCCAGGCTGTCCCATGGTCCCATTGAGCCCCTCTGGATGTCCCCTGGTGTCCCATGGTCCCACTGAGCCCCTCTGGATGTCCAGGCTGCTCCTGGGGGGAATTTGGGGGTGCAGGGGGGAGGAATTTTGCGTGGGGTCCCCGGGGTGAAAAACCAGCGCGGGAAACGGGAAGGCAGAACTGCAGGAGCTGAATTAATTGAACGAGAAAAATTAAAAGGGAAGAAAAAAGATCACCAATAGCTGTTCAAAAAGCTGAGTGATCCCACGAGGGACCCATCCAGCATCTGCTCCTCGTGGAAGGGGTGGAAAATTCAACATGAAATTTTGTGGGGGGGTGGGAATGGCTCTTTCCGAGCATCCCGTGGGGCTTCCGAAGGGATGGGAAACAGGGAGGAGGTGCCACATCCCCGGGGAGCAGGCAGGGGTGATGCTGAGCCCATCCCTGAGGAAAAGGAGCTGCTTTGCTGCAGGCAGGAGGCTCAGGAGGGCTCCTGGAAAACCAATCCGGCCCAGGAATATCACAGGGCTCGTGTTTCTCTAAATAAGTTATTTTTCCACTGCCTCACAAAGGTGTTGTCTCTCTTCTTATTACTCTTTGTGTCATATGCAGTTAATTATTCATCCTCTTTCTGGGCTGCTCTGGGAGTGGACAGGGATCTGCTCTGGATGCTTCTGTCGCAGTGGGATTGAGGTTTTGGGCATAATTCCAATGGGATTGGGGTCCTGGCAAGGCAGGGACGTGGGCCATGACCCAGAGGAGGCCACGAGGGAGAAATTTTGGCTGCAGATGCTCAAATGAACAACCTGATGCTCCTCATTGCTCAGCCCAGGTGGGACAGCCCAGAAGGGAGGAGCAGGGAAGGGTTGAGGTGTCCTGATTTGGGGAGAGGAGATCTTGGGCAGCTCCTTGGAAAGCTGCTGGCACAGTGACAGTTTTATCCTCGGCACCACATTCCCGTGTCCCTGTCAGAGCCTGCCTGGCCCACCTCGCCGTGCTGAGCTTGCCCAGCTCACTGCTGGTGCTCTCAGGTGAATGAATTAAAAACACAAAAGGAAGGATTGAATTAAAAGCACAAATGGAAGGATTGAATCAAAAACACAAAAGGAAGGATTGAATCAAAAACACAAAAAGGAAGGATCCTCATTTCCCTGAGAGCCACTTCAAGGTGTGGAACCCCCCAAGGTCAAGGGGAGAAGCCAAGAGGGAAAATCCCCCCCCCCCCCAGCTTCCAGAGCCACCTCTCAGTGCCTGTCCCTTGAACTCAGCGTGTGCTAATTGGGCTGCTGCATAATTAATGGCACTAAACACTAGATGGAAACACCATCCTGCCCATCAGGCTGGCACAGACTGGTTTCAAAATCACTTGGGATGGGACCAAATCGCAGCTGCCTGGCTGAGCCCCGAGGTGCCTTTGGATCCCCCCATCCCACGGGAACAGGGCTGTGCCAGGGCCTTTTTAATCCCTCAAATCCCACCCTGGGAATTGTGTCCCTGCCTTCAGTTCCCCGTGAGAAGCCTCAATTCCAGCAGCTCCAGGTTGCCAAGGGCTGCCACCACTGTCTGGTGCCACCAGGGACAGCCTCATCCCAAGGGAATGTTGGGGTGCCCTGGCTCCCCACTCTGTTCTCGTGCTCCCTAATGCCAGTGCAGCCACAGAATCCCAGGATCCCTGAGGCTGGAAAATCCCTGTGGGATCATCGAGTCCAGGCTGTGCCCGATCCCCACCCTGAGCACTCAGTGCCACCTCCAGGTGCCACCTCCAGGGATGGGCGCTCCAAACCCCCCTGGGCAGCCCCTCCCAGTGTCCAATCACCATTTACAGGAAGAAATTCCTGCTGATGTCCAACTTGAACCTCCTGAGGTACAGATTAAGGTGATGTCCTCTTACCCTGTCACTGTGAGAGCAAAGCCTGACCCCACTGCCTGCACCCCACCAGGGATTTGATCAGAGTTCCAAAACCACTCCAGACCCCCAAAACCCCTTCAAACCCTCCTTTCCTCCAGCAGAACCCCTCCAGATCCTCCTTTCCTCCAGCACAACCCCTCCAAGGCGCTCCATCCCTACCTTGTCCACCAGCCCCTCATTGTCTTTGCCCAGCAGGATGGCCGTGTCCGTGGTGGACAACAACCTGGGAGCAAAGCCTGACCCCACTGCCTGCACCCCACCAGAGATTTGATCAGAGCCCCAAAACCACTCCCGACCCCCAAAACCCCTTCAAACCCCCCTTTCCTCCAGCACAACCCCTCCAGCTGCTCCATCCCTACCTTATCCGCCAACCCCTCATGGTGGGAGCAAAGCCTGACCCCTCACCAGGGATTTGATCAGAGCCCCAAAACCACTCCAAGGCAACCTTGTCTTTTCCTCCAGCACAACCCCTCCAGGCGCTCCATCCCTACCTTGTCCACCAGCCCCTCACCGCGACAGCAAAGCCCAACCCCATGACCTGCACCTCACCAGGGACTTGTGCCGAGCCCCGAAACCACTCCAGACCCCCAAAACCCCTTCAAACCCTCCTTTCCTGCAGCACAACCCCTCCAAGGTGCTCCATCCCTACCTTATCCACCAGCCCCTTGTGGTGGGTGCAAAGCCCAACCGCATTGCCTGCACCCCATCAAGGACTTGTACAGACCCCCAAAACCCCTCCAGGCCCTCCTTTCCTCCAGCACAACTTGCCTGAGGTGCTCCATCCCTACCTTATCTGCCAGCCCCTTGCAGTGGGAGCAAAACCCAACCCCACTACGAGCACCCCACCAGGGATCTGTGCAGAGCCCCAAAACCACTCCAGACCCCCAAAACCCCTTCAAACCCCCCTTTCCTCCAGCACAACCCCTCCAAGGTGCTCCATCCCTACCTTATCCGCCAGCCCCTCGCCGTCCTCAGCCAGCAGGTAGACGGCCCCGCCCTCGGCCAGCAGGATGGCCGTGTCCGTGGTGGACAACAACCTTGCAGCAAAGCCTGACCCCACCATGGACCTGTGCAGAGCCTCCAGACCCTCCTTTCCTCCAGCACAACCTGCCTGAGGTGCTCCATCCCTACCTTGTCCACCAGCCCCTCGCTGCGGCAGCAAAGCCTGACCCTATTGTGTGCACCCCATCAAGGACTTGTGCAGAGACGCAAAACCACTCCAGACCCCCAAAACCCCTCCAGACCCCCCTTTCCTCCAGCACAACCCCTCCAGCTGCTCCATCCCTACCTTATCCGCCAGCCCCTCGCCATCCTCAGCCAGCAGGTAGACGGCCCCGCCCTCGGCCAGCAGGATGGCTGTGTCCGTGGTGGACGAGGACCTGGGCCTGCCCTGGTGCTGGTGCAGGATGGCCGTGAGGCCGCTGTCCTGGGGCGCCTTGCGGCCGAGGTGGGGGCTGCCCTTCTGGGGCTCCAGCGAGCCGCTCTTGGCGCGGCGGCCGGCGCCGTGCAGGCTGGTGCCGCGCTTGATGGAGGGCCGCGAGCGGATCTGCTGCAGCACGCGGTTGAAGGCCGTGGGCCGGGCGGGCAGGTCGTGCAGGGACACGGCGTAGGACACGCGGTGCATCTCCGGGGAGCGCTCCTTCTCGTCCGGGGAGTCGTGGTCCGAGGCGCCGTGGGCGGCGGATGACGCGGTGGCCGTCGGCGGCCCCGGCGTGGCCGGCTCCTGCGAGCTCTGCTGGTCGCGCTCCCGCGAGCGCCGGCGGCTGTGGAACAGGTGCTTGAGGCCGTGGCTGAACATGGAGCCCTCGGAGAGCTGCTGGATCTTCTGCGGGGAAAGAGAGGGAATTGAGGGTGTTAATTGAGGGAATGGGCGCTGTTCATTGAGGGAATGGGTGCTGTTCATTGAGGGAATGGGTGCCGTTCATTGAGGGAATGGGTGCTGTTCATTGAGGGAATGGGTGCTGTTCATTGAGGGAATGGGTGCTGTTCATTGAGGGAATGGGTGCCGTTCATTGAGGGAATGGGTGCTGTTCATTGAGGGAATGGGTGCTGTTCATTGAGGGTGTTAATTGAGGGAATGGGTGCCGTTCATTGAGGGTGTTAATTGAGAGAATGGGCGCTGTTAATTGAGGGAATGGGTGCTGTTCATTGAGGGTGTTAATTGAGGGAATGGGCGCTGTTCATTGAGGGCGTTAATTGAGGGAATGGGTGCTGTTAATTGAGGGTGTTAATTGAGGGAATGGGCGCTGTTAATTGAGGGAATGGGTGCTGTTCATTGAGGGTGTCAATTGAGGGAATGGGCGCTGTTAATTGAGGGAATGGGTGCTGTTAATTGAGGGTGTTAATTGAGGGAATGGGCGCTGTTAATTGAGGGAATGGGTGCCGTTAATTGAGGGTGTTAATTGAGGGAATGGGTGCCGTTCATTGAGGGCGTTAATTGAGGGAATGGGTGCCGTTCATTGAGGGTGTTAATTGAGGGAATGGGTGCCGTTCATTGAGGGCATGGGTGCTGTTCATTGAGGGCGTTAATTGAGGGAATGGGTGCCGTTCATTGAGGGTGTTAATTGAGGGAATGGGTGCTGTTCATTGAGGGCGTTAATTGAGGGAATGGGCGCTGTTCATTGAGGGAATGGGCGCCGTTCTTTGAGGGTGTTAATTGAGGGAATGGGTGCCGTTCTTTGAGGGTGTTAATTGAGGGAATGGGTGCCGTTCATTGAGGGCGTTAATTGAGGGAATGGGTGCCGTTCATTGAGGGTGTTAATTGAGGGAATGGGTGCCGTTCATTGAGGGAATGGGTGCTGTTCATTGAGGGCGTTAATTGAGGGAATGGGTGCTGTTCATTGAGGGCGTTAATTGAGGGAATGGGCGCTGTTAATTAATTGAAGGAATGGGTGCTGTTAATCGAGGAAATGGGTGCCGTTAATTGAGGGACTGGGCGCTGTTAATCAAGGGAATGGGTGCTGTTAATTGAAGGAATGGGTGCTGTTAGTCGAGGGTGTTAATTGAGGGAATGGGCGCTGCTTGTTAATTGAGGGAATGGGTGCTGCTAATAGAGGGAATGGGTGCTATTAATTGAGAGTGTTAATTGAGAGTGTTAATTGAGGGAATTGAGCATTCCCAGCTCTCCCTTTCCAGGGGCTGCATCCCACATTCCCAGGAAACAATCCCAGGGACTCAGGGTGGCAGCTGGCCACGAAATCATGAATATGGATGGTGGAACAGATCCTGCCCCTGATTACAGCCAGGGCAGCCTGGCCAGGCTTCTGGAAATCCAGGGTTCCACTGGAACCTGGCCAGGGTTCTTCCCTGCAGCCACTGGAAATCTGGGGTGCTGCTGGAATCTCGCCAGGGTTCTGGAAATATGGGATTCCACTGGAATCTCACCAGGATTGGAACAGCCAGATTTGAGGCCGGGGTTCCACTGGAAATTCGGGGTTCACCTGGAAATCTGGGGTTCCCTGCAGCCACTGGAAATCCAGGGTTCCACTGGAAATTCGCGGTTCACCTGGAAATCCAGGGTTCCCTGCAGCCACTGGAATCCTGAGGTTCCACTGGAACCTGGCCAGGGCTCCCTGCAGGCGCTGGAAATCCAGGATTCCATTGGAACACCCAGATTTGGGGCCGGGGTTCCACTGGAAATTCGGGGTTCCACTGGAAATCCAGGATTCCATTGGAACACCCAGATTTGGGGCCAGGGTTCCACTGGAAATTTGGGGTTCCACTGGAAATTCGGGGTTCCCTGCAGCCACTGGAAATCCAGGGTTCCACTGAAAACTCGGGGTTCCACTGGAAATCCAGGATTCCATTGGAACACCCAGATTTAAGGCCAGGGTTCCACTGGAAATTCGGGGTTCCACTGGAAATTTGGGGTTCCACTGGAACACCCAGATTTGCATCCCAGGAGATTTTGGCCCCGTGCCCTCCCCATCCCCTGTGTGAGGAGAATCAGGGAGCAGCCAAATCCCAAATCCCAGCATTCCCCGAGGGCTCGGAGCATCCTCAGAGCCCCGGTGGCACCAAGTTTGGATTTTGGGGAAGCTGAGACGTTCCAGGAGCTGCAGGCAGAGGAGGAGCTCAGGGCCATGCAGAACAGGCTCCTTCCCCTAAAAATCCCAGCCAAATCCAAACCCAGCACACCTGGAGGAACCAGCAAAGGGATCCTGTGTCCCCCCAAACTCTGCAGGAAAAGCTTTTCCTCCCTCCCTGAGCCACTCACAACACAAATCTCCATCCTTTGAGGCTCTTCTTTGGAAATATATAATAAATCTCCGGTGCTGAATCGCTTCTTGGGGAAATAACAATTTAAATTTTATTCTATTTATAGAGTCTCTATGGAAACAGAGGCAGCATTTGAGAGGTGAGAGCTCCAAACCCCCAGATTCCTCCCATGGAGGGCACGGCCAGAGCTGCACAAGGTCCAGGTGAAAAGAAAACCCCAACTCCCCCCTAAAGATTTCAGGCAAATTATTTGTGACGTGGACTTGCCAATCTTGAATGATCTTCTGCAGAAATAAACAATTTCAGTTTCTCATTTCGCATTGTTTTTTTAATAAATTTAGTTCTGCTGGTGAATTTGCCTGAGCTGAACAGCTTTAATATTATTTCTGTGAAAGTTCTCACACAAAATAGTGACTAAGTTAAATGATTAGTTGTCTCCAATTACTTAAATTGCTTTCTTTCTTTAGAAAATTTATTAGGAATTGTTACAAAGTGGCACTTTGGATTTCTTTTCAGCCGGAGCTGCACAAGGTCAAAGTGAAAAGAAACAACCAACTCCCTTCCCCAGGGAGATGAAAACAAACTAAAAGTGGAGCTGGCAGGAAAGATTTTGGGAGCCAGATGCCCTCAGGGCTCCTCGATCCAACAGCTCCAACTGAGCAAAATTCACCTTCTCAGACAAATCCCCTTTCCAAGTTTTCCTGAGAGAGGCTTTCATGGGCTGGCCAGGCACGGGATCTGCATGGAAAAACCACCACATTTGCATGGAAGGAAAAAAAAATAATAATGAGGGAAGCAAGGAGGGATTCCCAGCTCTGTTTGTCCAGGCTGCAATCCAGCTCTGGGCTTGTCTGATTTCAGGAGCTGTGAGCTGGAAATATATAATAAATATATTATACAATAAATATATTTGTGGTGGCCACAAACCAGCCCTGTGCTGCTGCACAAGCTCCGTTTTCTCGTGTTTTCCCAGGATATTCCAGCACTTCCAGAGCTGAGGCATTTTTCCTGGCACAGCAGCACTCGTGGCTCAGAGCAGAGGCTATTTTGGAGCAGCCTTTGCTCGCTAACCCCAGCAGTGGACACAGATTCATTTCTCAGCGTGGACAGCTGGAAAACACTGGGGCCAATCCAAAAATATCTTTATTTCTTTGAGCTTTCACATCAGCACAGCCAGGCTCTGCTGCTTGGTGCTGGGGACTTGTTCTGATGGACTTCAAAGCCCCTGCTCCACGTCCCACAGCTGGAAAAATCCCATTTTAGCCCAAACCAGGACATCTCGCAGGAAAACGGACTTGGAGGAGAGTTTTGTTTGGACTCTTTGGCAACACCCTGTGCATGCCAGGCTCTCCAGGGTGGTTTTCCTGCTGAACCATTCTCTGAACCATTCCCTGACACCCAAACCCCCTCCTCAGCTTGCACACGGACGCACAAGGAGAGGATCCGGTTGCCACGACCTCCCAGGCTGAGAAATTCTGCTCAATTGTTGGGATTATTAATTATTGATTCACCCCCAGCCCGCCCAGAGGCTCCAGCCAAGGCTCTGCAGCACAAACACGGGGGAGAAGTCTCATCAAGTCCCATCCCATTCCAGATTTTAGGGCACAGGGGGAAGTTTAATCCATTCCCACCCCATCCCCATTCCACATTTTAAGTCTCATCCCTTCCCACCCCATCCATCCTATCCAATTCCATATTTTAGGGCACAGGGAAAAGTCTCATCCCTTCCCAGCCATCCCATTCCATATTTTAGGGCACAGGAGGAACTTTAATCCATTCCCATCCCATCCCATTCCAGATATTAAATCTCATCCCTTTCCACCCAATCCCATTCCAGATTTTAAGTCTCATCCCTTCCCACCCCATCCCAAAACATTCCAGATTTTAGGGCACAGGGGGAAGCCTCATCAATTCCCACCCCATCCTAAAATATTCCACATTTTAGGGCACAGAGGGAAGCCTCATCAAATCCCACCCCATCCCATTCCACATTTTAAGTCTCATCCCTTCCCACCCCATCCATCCTATCCAATTCCATATTTTAGGGCACAGGGAAAAGTCTCATCCCTTCCCAGCCATCCCATTCCAGATTTTAAGTTTCATCCCTTCCCATCCCATCCCATTTTACATTTTAGGGCACAGGGGAAAGTCTCATCCCTTCCCACCCAATCCCATTCCAGATTTTAAGCTTCATCCCTTCTCAGCCCATCCAATTCCATATTTTAGGGCACAGGAGGAACTTTAATCCATTCCCACCCCATCCCATTCCAGATATTAAATCTCATCCCTTTCTCCCCAATCCCATTCCAGATTTTAGGACACAGGGGGAAGTCTCATCCATTCCCACCCCATCCTAAAATATTCCATATTTTAGGGCATGGGGGGAAGTCTCATCCCTTTCTCAGTCCGTCCAATTCCATATTTTAGGCATGGGGGGGAAGTTTCTTCCCATCCCATTCCATATTTTAGGGTATGGGGGGAAGTCTCATCCCTTCCCACCCCATCCCATTCCATATTTTAGGGCACAGGGGAAAGTCTCATCCATTCCCATCCCAGATTTTAAGTCTCATCCTTTCCCATTCCACTCCAGATTTTAAATCTCATCCCTTCCCACCCCACCCTCAAATATTCCATATTTTAGGGCACAGGGGGAAGTCTCATCCCTACCCATACCACCCCATCCCATTGCAGATTTTAAGTCTCATCCCTTCCCATCCCATCCCATTCCATATTTTAGGGCACAGGGGGAAGTCTCATCCATTCCCAACCCATCCCATTCCAGATTTTAAGTCTCATCCATTCCCACCCCATTCCATTCCAGATTTTAAGGCACAGGGGGAAGTTTAATCCATTCCCATCCCATTCCAGATTTTAGGGCACAGGGGGAAGTCTCATCCCTTCCCATCCCATCCCATTCCAGATTTTAGGGCACAGCCCCCAAACAGCAGCAGGATCCAGCAGATCCTGCTCATCCCCTTCTGGGTTTTCCAGCCCTGCTGCTGCTTTTCCAGCTGATTCTCCTCAGGCAGGGCCAAGAGGCTCCTGCCAGCACCCAGCCCCTCCAGCCAGGCTGGGGACAGGCTCAGAGCTGTCCCCAAGGGGTGACAACCAGCCCAGCCCAGCACCCCGAGCTCCCGCTGCCACACACGCCGAGGAAAAGGTCGGGATGCTCCCAAATGGCAAATGCAGCACTCCCCCACAGCCTGCTGCTCCTCCGGGGACAGCTGAGAGCAGCAGCAGCAGCAGCAGCATGTGACAAACGTGACTCATGCTGGGCAGGGCACCCGAGTGACAGCGACAGCCCAGAGCTCCGGGAGAGCTCCGGGAATAACGGGAATGACGGGAATGGTGTGTGGGGATGCTCTGGGATAATGGGATG
>JBBFKN010000012.1:12252459-12560447 GCA_039654755.1 Calcarius lapponicus | reverse complement strand
AGCGGGATCCAACCCAGCGCCCGGGGCCTCGGGGAGATGGGGGTCGCCGTTATTCCCATGGAAAAACCATCCCAGGCGGCATTCCCGGGCTTGAGACGGGCAGGGCTCCGGGCTGAGGTTGGGCACGGAGAGGTTGGAGGGACAGATGGGGTCTCTGCTCGCTGTGACAGTGACAGGACCTGGGAAGGACTGAGTTGGGCCAGGGTGGGGTTTAGGGAAAGGTTCTTCCCACAGAGGTGCTGAAAAGGCTCCCCAGGGAATGGTCACTGTTCCAAACCCTCCAGAACTCCAGGAATGTTTGGGAAATGCTCTCAGGGATGTGCAGGGTGGGATTTTGGGATTGTTCTGTGCACGGAGGGACAGATGGGATCTCTGCTCTCTGTGACAGTGACAGGACCCAGGAAGGGATGGAGCTGGGCCAGGGTGGGTTTTAGGGAAAGGTTCTTCCTTCAGAGGCACTGAAAAGGCTCCCCAGGGAATGGTCACTGTTCCAGCAGGGCGTTATTCCCATGGAACAGCCATCCCAGCCAGCATTCCTGGCTTGAGACGTGCAGGGCTCCGGGCTGAGCTGGGCACGGAGAGATTGGAGGGACAGATGGGATCTCTGCTCGCTGTGACAGTGACAGGACCCAGGAAGGGATGGAGTTGGGCCAGGGTGGGTTTTAGGAAAGGTTCTTCCTTCAGAGGTGCTGAAAAGGCTCGCCAGGGAATGGTCACTGTTCCAAACCTTCCAGAACTCCGGGAATGTTTGGGAAATACTCTCAGGGATGCACAGGGTGGGATTTTGGGATTGTTCTGTGCACGGAGGGACAGATGGGATCTCTGCTCGCTGTGACAGTGACAGGACCTGGGAAGGGCTGGAGCTGGACCAGGGTGGGTTTTAGGGAAAGGTTCTTCCCACAGAGTTGGCACTGAAAAGGCTCCCCAGGGAATGGTCACTGTTCCAAGCCCTCCAGAACACCAGGAATGTTTGGGAAATGCTCTCAGGGATGCGCAGGGTGGGATTTTGGGATTGTTCTGTGCAGGACCAGGAGCTGGATCAGTGATCCTGGTGGGTACTTCCAGCTCAGGATATTCCAGCGTCTCTCTTTTTCTATCTTGGTGTTTTCAGCACCAGGACCTTAACCCTGATATTTGCGTTCCTGAGGAGAAATGGGAAGTTGGGATATTTGAGCCCATCTCAGGGATGCACAGGGTGGGATTTTGGGATTGTTCTGTGCAGTCCCATCCTGGTGGGTTCTTCCAGCTCAGGATATTCCAGCACCTCTCTTTTTTCATCTTGGCGTTTTCAAAGCCAGAAACTTAAACTTAACTCTGCCTTCCTGAGGAGAAATGGGAAGTTGGGGTATTTGAGCCCATCTCAGGGATGCACAGTTTGGGATTTTGGCATCCTCCACCCCCCGCCAGCCCTAGGGGAGCCCCATGATCAGATCAGTGATTTCTCTCATCTTACCTCGCTGTGTCTCTGCTGCTTTTCTTTTTCACCCTCCCCTCGCCGCCTCCCCCTCCTTGGCAGCCCCGCTTCCCCTCCAGCCCCGGCTTTGATCCCGGGAAGCAGCAATTGATCCTCCTTATCTTTATTGTGGGACAGACATTCCCGGCACTGCCCTTAATTAAATTCCTCCTCATTTTCCTGCACGAGCCTCTCCCCCCCTCGCAAAGCCGGGCGAGGATTTGTTTTTCAAGCTGTAATTAAAGGATGGGATTGGCCACGAGCAGGACTCGCGCTGGGGGCCGGCTCGAGGGGCTGCTGGTCACCCTGTGGGGGTGGCACTGCTCAGGCTGGCCGTGGTGACATTGGCACTGGTCACAGTGACACAGGGATGGCCCACGGTGGCACAGGGATTGACTGTGGTGGCACTGGCACTGGTCACAGCGAAATGGGGGTGGCACGGTGGCACAGGCACTGGCCAGGGTGGCACAGGCACAATTCATGGTGGCACTGGTCACAGTGACATAGGGGTGGCCCACAGTGGCACAGGCACTGGCCATGGTGACATTGGCACTGGTCACAGTGACATAGGGGTGGCCCACAGTGGCACAAGCACTGGCCATGGTGGCACTGGCACTTGCCATAGGGGCATTTGCAACCTGCCATGGTGACATTGGCACTGGTCAGAGTGACAGGGGGATGGCCCACAGTGGCACAAGCACTAACTGTGGTGGCACTGGCAGTGGGCACTGATACCAGTCATGGTGGCCACAGTGACATAGGGGTGGCCTACAGGGGCACAGGCACTGGCTATGGTGGCACAGGCACAAATCGTGGTGGCACTGGCACTGATCATGGTGGCACTGGCACTTGCCATAGGGGCATTTGCAACCTGCCGTGGTGACATTGGCACTGGTCAGAGTGACAGGGGATGGCCCACAGTGGCACTGTGGCACTGACTGTGGTGGCATTGGCACTTCTCACAGTGACATGGGGGTGGCACAGTGGCACAGGCACTGGCCCTGGTGGCACTGGCACTGGTCAGAGTGACATGGGGGTGGCACAGTGGCACAGGCACTTGCCATGGTGGCACTGGCACTGGTCACAGCTAAATGGGGGTGGCACAGTGGCACAGGCACTGGCCAGGGTGGCACTGGCACTTGCCATAGGGACATTTGCAACCTGCCGTGGTGACATTGGCACTGGTCACAGTGACAGGGGGATGGCCCACAGTGGCACAGGCACAGGCCAGGGTGGCACTGGCACTGCTCACAGCTAAATGGGGGTGGCACAGTGGCACAGGCACTGGCCAGGGTGGCACTGGCACTGAGCATTGGCACCAGTCATGGTGGCCACAGCGACACGGGGGTGGCCCACAGTGGCACAGGCACTAACTGTGGTGGCACAGGCCAGGGTGGCATTGGCACTGCCACCTGCCATGGTGGCTCTGTCACTTGCCACAGCAACACGGGGAGGGCTCCCTGTAGCCCAAGCACTGACTGTGGCGGCACAGGCACAAACCGTGGTGGCACTGGCATTGCTCACGGCGTCCCTGGCACGGGTCACAGTGTCCCTGGCACTGGTCACAGTGTCCCTGGCACTGGTCACGGTGTCCCTGGCACTGGTCACAGTGTCCCTGGCCGCCCCAGGTGAGCCGCAGCGCCGCGGCTTTGGCCGCTTTGAGCTTTTCCGCTCGGAAATGTCTCCGGCAGCCGCTGACCCGCGGGGCAGGGCGCGTTTCCCACGTGGAACGGCCCAAATTCCCCCGGAGACGGCGCAGGAATGCGAGCAATGCTGCCCTGGGGAGCAGCTCTGCTTCTTACGGCCTAAGCTCGGCCACGCCGCCGCGGGGAGGGGACAGCGGGGACAGCCGTGTCCCCAGCGACGGCTGCCAACATTCCCAATCCCCAATCCCTCCATCCTCCTCCTCCAGCGTGGGGTGAGGGTCTCGGAGCCCCTCGGGTGAGCCCCTCGGGGTCCCTCCTGCTCCAGGGACGTCCCCGGGGGGACAGCACGGCGACGTTTTGGGGGGTGCCACCAGCAGCAAGGACATCGTTTCATCATTTTGTCATGCAGGGCAACAGGAACACAACACCGGGAGAGAAACCAGCGCCCGGCTTTGTCTGTTGTGGGAACTCAGCGCATCCCTCCGGGTGTCCAGAGGTCCATCTGCTATGAAAAATCCTTTCCTTGGGAATTTTCCTCCTGAGAAGCCGAGAGGCCTCAGGAACAAAATGCGAACAATGGTTATCTGCTGCTGTGGGATGCAACAGGTGCATCTGGGATTGGTCTCATGTGGTTGTTTCTAATTAATGGCCAATCACAGTCCGGCTGGCTCGGACTCTCTGAGCCACCTTTGTTATCATTCTTTCCTTTTCTATTCCGAGCCAGCCTTGTGAGGAAATCCTTGCTTCTATTCTTTTAGTATAGTTTTAATGTAATATATATGATAAAATAATAAATCAAGCCTTCTGAACCACGGAGTCAGATCCTCATCTCTTCCCTCATCCGAGAGCCCCTGTGAGCACGGTCACACCCGAGTGTCCCCGCGGCCGGTGGCAGCAGCCCCGCGTGTCCCTTGGGGACATGGGGACATTCCGTGTCCCCCGCCGCCGGCCGGGAGCGCAGCTGCGGCTCTTACATAAAGCGCAGCAATTAGCGGCGGCCGGGGAGGGAGGCCTGGATGGAATTAAGGAATTCCTGCCGGGCTGACGTCAAAGCTTCACCTCTCCCGCACAAAGGGGGCCCTTGTGAGCCCCCCCTGACCCCGCCGGGACAAGGCGAGTCCTCAGGGAGCCCCGAGCCGCGCATGCCGTGCGGGAATTGTCCCTGCCATGCGGGAATTGTCCCTGCCATGCGGGAATTGTCCCTGCTATGTGGGAATTGTCCCTGCCATGCGGGAATTGTCCCTGCCATGCGGGAATTGTCCCCCTGACCAGGGAATGGTCACTGTTCCCAACCTTTCAGAGCTCCAGGAATGTTTGGAAAACGGTCTCAGGGATGCCAGGGTGGGATTTTGGGATTGTTCTGTGCACGGAGGGACAGATGGGATCTCTGCTCACTGGGACAGTGACAGGACCCAGGAAGGGTTGGAGCTGGGCCAGGGTGGGTTTTAGGGAAAGGTTCTTCCTTCAGAGGCACTGAAAAGGCTCCCCAGGGAATGGTCACTGTTCCAAACCCTCCAGAAATCCAGGAAGGTTTGGGAAATGCTCTCAGGGATGTGCAGGGTGGGATTTTGGGATTGTTCTGTGCAGTCCGAACCTGGTGGGTTCTTCCAGCTCAGGATATTCCAGCATCTTTCTTTTTCTGTCTTGGTGTTTTCAATGCCAGAAACTTAACTCTGCCTTCCTGAGTAGAAACGGGAAGTTGGGATATTTGGGCTCATCTCAGGGGTGCCCAGGGTGGGGTTTTGGGATTGTTCTGTGCAGTCCCAACCTGGTGGGTTCTTCCAGTTCAGGATATTCCAGCATCTCTCTTTTTCTGTCTTGGTGTTTTCAATGCCAGAAACTTAACTCTGATATTTGTGTTCCTGAGGGGAAATGGGAAATTTGAATATTTGAGCTCATCCCCGGGATGCACAAAGTGAGATTTTAGGATTGTTCTGTGCAGGGCCGGGAGCTGGATCAGTGATCCTGGTGGGTTCTTCCAGTTCAGGATATTCCAGCATCTCTCTTTTTCTATCTTGGTGTTTTCAATGCCAGAAACTTAACTCTGATATTTGTTTTCCTGCGGGGAAATGGGAAGTTGGGATATTTGAGCTCATCCCCGGGATGCACAGGGTGGGATTTTGGGATTGTTCTGTGCAGGGCCGGGAGCTGGATCAGTGATCCTGGTGGGTTCTTCCAGTTCAGGATATTCCAGCATCTCTCTTTTTCTATCTTGGTGTTTTCAATGCCAGAAACTTAACTCTGCCTTCCTGAGGAGAAACGGGAAGTTGGGATATTTGAGCTCATCTCAGAGATGCTCAGGGTGGGATATTTGTGTTCCTGAGGAGAAATGGGAAATTTGAATATTTGAGCTCATCTCAGGGATGCCCAGGGTGGGATTTTGGCATCCTCCATGCCCGGAAGGATGGAGGAATTGTCCCTGCCGGTGTCACCAGAGCTCCGTGCGTGTGGCACGGTGACAGTGGACCCCGTGGCAGCTCAGGACAGGAATGACCTCCCTTGCCCATGGCAGGGGGCTCCAGGGAGGTCTCTCCTGGGGGGGACAGCCGGACATGGGGACAGAGCAGGGCCACGAGCGAGAGAGCCCGGAATTCCCACTGGGACGGGATCTGGGATCCCCCCAACGTCGGGGCCTCCCCTGGCTGCCGCCACCGAGCTCACAGCGACTGGGCAGTGAATGTCCCCAAGTGTCACTTGGGGTGCTGAGGCCCTGGAATGGATTCCCCAGAGAAGAGCATCCCCAGGGGAGTGTTCAAAGCCAGGTTTTGGGGCCTGGAGCAGCCTGGGCTAGCAGAGGGTGTCCCTGGATGGGCTTTGAGGTCCCTTCCAACCCAAACAATCCTGTGAGGTCACGCTCGCTGGTGCTGCGCTGCGGGCAGGAAGGGGTTAATGCGCTCATTGGGGTGAGGGACCCCAGCCCGGCCCCTGCCCCTGCCCGGCCCTACGGGAAAGCGCCCGGAGCGGCTCCGGCATCGGCGGCGGGGACACAGAGCCCCCCTGCGGCCGCGGTGCCGCCTTCCCTTCCCGGAGAACTCCATTCCCGGAGAATCCCATTCCCGGAGAATCCCATTCCCGGAGAATCCCATTCCCGGAGCATTCCCATTCCCGGAGAATCCCATTCCCGGAGAATCCCATTCCCGGAACATTCCCATTCCCAGAGAACCCCATGCCCGGAACACCCCCTTCTCAGAGCATCCCCATCCCACAGCATCCCCTTCTCAGAGAACTCCCTTCCCGAAGAACTCCATTCCCGGAGAATCCCATTCCCGGAGAACTCCATTCCCGGAACATCCCCTTCTCAGAGCATCCAATTCCCGGAGAATCCCCTTCCCGGAGAATCCCCTTCCCGGAGAATCCCCTTCCCGGAGAATCCCATTCCCGGAACATTCCCATTCCCGGAGAATCCCATTCCCGGAACATCCCCATCCCACAGAATCCCCTTCTCAGAGAACTTCCTTCCCGGAACATCCCCATCCCAGAGAATCCCCTTCCCGGAGAATCCCATGCCCGGAACATTCCCATTCCCAGAGAACCCCATGCCCGGAACATGCCCTTCTCAGAACATCCCCATCCCAGAGAATCCCCTTCTCAGAGAACTCCCTTCCCGGAACATCCCCATCCCAGAGAATCCCCTTCTCAGAGAATCCCTTTCCCGGAACATCCCCTTCTCAGAGCATCCCCATCCCAGAGAATCCCCTTCTCAGAGAACTCCCTTCCCGGAGAATCCTCTTCCTGGAACATCCCTTTGCCGCATAATCCCTTTCTCAGAGTATCCCCATCCCAGAGCATCCTCTTCCCAGAGAATTCCCCAGTTCCCTTTCTCAGAGAATCCCCTTTCTAGAGAATCCTCTTCCCGGAACATTCCCTTCCCGGAACATCCCCTTCTCAGAGCATCCTCTTCCCAGAGAATCCCCTTATCAGGGAATTCCCTTCCCGCGGAATCCCCTTCCCAGAAAAGTCCTTTCCCGGACCATCCCCTTCCCAGAGAATCCCCTTTCCAGACAATCCCCTTCCCGGAGGATCCATCCCCTTCCTAGAGAATCCCCTTCCCTCAGAATCCCCTTCCCAGAGAATTCCCTTTCTCAGAGAATTCCCTTCCCGGAGCATTCCCTTATCAGAGAATTCCCTTCCTGTGGAATCCCCTTCCCACAGAACTCCTTTCCCGGAGCATTCTCTTCCCAGAAAATCCCTTTCTCAGAGAATTCCCTTCCCACAGCATCCCCTTCCAGGAAAATCCCCTTCCTGGAACATTTCCTTCACAGACAATTTCCTTCCCGGAGCATCCACCCCCTTCCCCGCATTCCCCCTTCTGGCAGAGTTCCCTCTCCGCAGCCCCTGCCCAGAATTGAGGTTTTTTCCCCATTTCTTCCCTCCCGGTGCCCGCAGGGCCGGGGCAGCTGCACCCCCGGGCTCAGGCAGGGGATGGAGCCGAGTTTAGGGAATTTTGGCACTGAATTCCTCACGGGTCTGTTCCTCTCGCGGGGTCAGGGCTGAGCTGGTGCGGGATGCACCCGGCTGGGGAGAGGCAGAGGAGGGAATTCTGCTGCACCCGAGGCCGGGGCAGAGTCCCCAGCTCTGGACAAGGCCCCTCTTGCTCAGGTGACCACTGACTGAGCATTCCCTCCGGAGGGGACGTGCCCTGGGTGCCACCTGCAGCAACGGGAGCTCCAGGAGCCTCCAGAGCTCTGTCCTGTCCTGTCCCTACCTGTGCATCCCACCTGGGCACTGCCCGGGAGCCTCCAGAGCTCTGTCCTGTCCTGTCCATATCCGTGCATCCCACCTGGGCACTGCCCTGGAGCCTCCAGAGCTCTGTCCTGTCCCTATCCTGTCCCTACCTACTTGGCTGAGCCTTATCTTTGATATGAAACCTTTATCTTTGATACCAAACCTTTGATATGAAGCCCTGGAGCCTCCACAGAGCTCTGTCCCATCCCTACCTGTGCATCCCACCTGGGCACAGCCCTGCGCCTGCCCTGGGGCTTGGCTGAGCCTTATCTTTGATATGAAACCTTTATCTTTGATATGAAACCTTTATCTTTGATATGAAACCTTTATCTTTGATACCAAACATTTGACATGAAGCCCTGGAGCCTCCACAGAGCTCTGTCCTGTCCCTATCCTGTCCCTACCTACTTGGCTGAGCCTCATCTTTGATATCAAACCTTTATCTTTGATATCAAACCTTTATCTTTGATATCAAACCTTTATCTTTGATACCAAACCTTTGATATGAAGCCCTGGAGCCTCCACAGAGCTCTGTCCTGTCCCCACCTGGGCACAGCCCTGCTCCTGCCCTGGGGCTCAGCTGAGCCTTATCTTTGATATCTTCATCCCCTCCCAGCTGGGATGCTCAAGAGGGGATTCAGGGACCTCAGCAGGGATGGCTCGGCCCTGGGAGCACGGAGGAGGTGCCAGAGGGACCCTCAACCCTCCCAGATGTCCTGTGGGAATCACCACTGGAAATGTTCAGGGCCAAATTCCCACCTGAGGCCGAGTGGTTTGGGGTTTCAAAGTGAGCGGAGCAGCTGCTGTTTGCACCAGAGGAGGCCCTGAAGTGTGCAGGTATTTTATATATATATATTTTTATATATATGTGTGTGTGTGTATAGATATATTACATAAATATATAGGTATGAAATAATTTAAGAACCATCCGGGACAGCATGCTGCGCTCTGGGGCGGGGCTGGAGGGGCCACCCCTCCTCCCCCTGCCCCACCAGCTTCGCCTCACAAATGGAAACAGAACCTGGAATTAAATTAAAAACCGCACACACGCACACGCACACACGACACGGGGCGGAGGCTGGACGAGTCCCTGAAGAGATCAGATCGACTGAAGCCAAAGAGTTGGGAGGTCAGGGGAGGAAACCAGCGCGGATTGCGCCGCTGCTGGCCGTGCCCAGCCCTGCGGGGACAGCGGGGACAGCGGGCGGTGTCACAGGCTGGTGGCACACGCGTGTGTCCTGCTGTGTGTGTTTGTTCGTCGTGGCCCTGCTGTCTCTCCATCTCCACCTGCTTTGCTTTCGCTCCGTCACTTTTTGCCACCAAGGGGAAAATCCACTTTGGGCATTTTCCGAGGGGGAAAACGCCGCTTTTTGCCCAAAAGGAAAAATCCTGCCCCAGGACTTTTTGCCACCAAGGGGAAAATCCACTTTGGGCATTTTCCGAGGGGGAAAACGCCGCTTTTTTTGCCCGAAAGGGGAAAATCCTGCCCCAAACGAACCCCTCTCCTCTCCCTGCTGGAAGTTCTCCCAGAGCCTGCTTTGGTCCAGCTCAATCCTTCCCACCAACTGAAGGCCCCTGGAGAAGATTTCCTACCTGGGGACTTCAGGACAACCTTCAAAAAACCACCCAAAAAACCCCACCCAAAACGCCTTAGAAAAAGCCAGAAATCGCTGGTGCCTCCCAAAACTCCTCCTTGCTCCCCACCCCACCCTTCCCAAACATCCCAGAGGGATCTCAGATCCAAGAGGCTGCCGTGGAGGGCCGGGAACGCCGCTGGGAAGGCTCCGGACCCTCACCCCCATCCGTGTCCCCTCTCCTCGTCGGGAAACAACAACTCCCCGGGGGCTGTCGGATCAGCTGGGGAGCAGCACGTGCTCCAGCAAGTAGCTGATGGAGTCCCAGTGCTTCCAGAGGAAGAAGAGGAAGAGGACGAGCAGGGCGGTGCTGAGGATGCGCATGCGGGTCTTCATGAGCGGCGTGATGAAGTTGGCGATGGTGGAGACGAAGACGAGCAGCACGGCCATCAGGGCCAGGATGACGTTGATGAACTTGCCCAGCAGGGCCCGGGCGTTGGCGTTCTCCACCCCTTCCAGCTGCACCACCTGCTGCTGCTGCTGCTGCAGCTCCAGCTTGGTCACCCGCGTCAGGCACGACTCCACGGCCTCCTGCAGGGGACAGCAGCTGTAATTTCTGAAACATCCTTTCCTTGGGATTTTTTCTCCTGAGAGGCCTCAGGAACAAAATGTAAACAATAATTATCTGCTGCTGTGGGATGCAACAGGTGGATCTTGGATTGGTCTCATGTGGTTGTTTCTAATTAATGGCCAATCACAGCCCAGCTGGCTCAGACTCTCTGTCCTTGTTGTTCATTCTTTCTTTTTCTACTCTTAGCTAACCTTCTGATGAAATCCTTTCTTCTATTCTTTCAGTATAGTTTTAATATAATATATATGATAAAATAATAAATCAAGCCTTCTGAAACATGGAGGCAGATCCAGTCTCTTCCCTCATCCTGGACCCCTGTGAGCACCATCACAGGGGACAGTGGTGGCAGCAGCTCCAGGGATGTCCCCTGCGGGATTTGGGTGCCTCTCCCTGATTTGCTGCTGCTGCTGGGGGGTTTTGGGATGGAATTCCCAGAGAAGCTGCGGCTGCCCCCTCCCTGGAGCACCCTGTGACAGTGGAAGGCGTCCCTGCCCTGCCACAGGTGATGTTTAATGCTCCTTCCAGCCCACACCAGTCTGGGATTCCCTGGTTTTGGGGACATGCTTTAGTCACCTGCCTCTCGCTATGACAGCAGCACAGGGAGAGCCTCACCTGGAGGGCGCTGGGAGAAGGGATCCCACTGCCCCAGGCTCCTTCCCAGCCCAGGCTCTGTCCCTCACCCCGCCTGGAGGGAGCAGAGAGGGGCTGAGCCCTCCCACAGCCCTACCTGGATGTCCCGTGCCCTCTCGTAGGACTGGTAGGCCACCTTCTCCTCCATGCTGGCCAGCTCCTGCTTCAGGTTGGTCATCTCGTTCTGGTGCAGCTCCGTCAGGTCGTTCAGCTGCTCCTCCAGCCGCTCGTACCTGCACAGGGCAGCTGGGCTGGGACGCGTCCCCGAGTCCCCCCCGGCACTGGGGACACCACCCAGCTCCTCCCACCCTCCCCTGGTTGTGGGAAAACCTCTCAAGATCGTCTGGCAGTGAGGAGGGCTGCAGCTCCCCGTGTCTCTTGGCCAGGGCAGCTTGTGGTCCCCAAAGAGCCACCATAGGTGACACCTCCCATACCACCCACCCTGCCCTACCTGTAGCGCTCCTCCTGCAAGCACTGGGTCATGTAGGTGTAATCCCTCTGCAGCTGGGCCTTCAGGTCCTCCATGGAGTCCTCCAGACCCTCCCACCCTTCTCTGGTTATGGGAAAACATCTCAAGATCTTCTGGCAGTGAGGAGGGCTGCAGCTCCCTTGGCCAGGAGAGACTGTGGTCCCCAAAGAGCCACCATGGGTGACACCTCCCATACCACCCACCCTGCCCTACCTGTAGCGCTCCTCCTGCAAGCACTGGGTCATGTAGGTGTAATCCCTCTGCAGCTGAGCCTTCAGGTCCTCCATGGAGTCCTCCAGGTGCGACTGGCTGTCCTTGATCTCCCGCAGCTCCTCCAGGATGGTGTCGAAGTTGTTGTGGTGGCTGTCCAGCGTGTTGGACTTGGGGCTCCCCAAGCCTCCGGGGCCGGCCCCCGAGTTGCTGCCGCCGGCGGAGCCCGAGGTGGCGCTGGAGCACTCGTCGTCGCTGCCGTACTTGGGGCTGGACACCAGCGTGGCGCTGCCGCTCAGCGCGCGCGAGGCCTCCTCGGGGTGCCCGTCGTCCAGCGTGTCCTTCAGGTGCGCGATGTTGTCGGCGCTGCCGAACTTGTTGCGGATCAGGCTGGCGAACTCGCGCGGCTTGGACACCACGGCCGTGTGCGTGGCCTGCGAGAGCCCCGAGAGCCCGCCCTTGACGCCTTCCACCACGCCGCCGCTGAAGCCGCTGATGCTGGAGCGGACGTTGGCGCCCACATCCTTCAGCCCTTGGTGCATGTCCCGGAAAACATCCTTGGGCTGGCGGCTGGGGCCGTTCTGCTCAATCTCCTTCAGCTTCTTGTGGTAGTGCTCCAGCTTCTTGTGCAGCTGCGCGATGGTCTGCGCCGACTTCTGGTTCTTCTTCTCGAACACCTGCTTGATGCGCGACGCCTGCTGCTTGTCGGCGTTGTTGGCCAGCTTCAGGTACTCGGCCACGTTGTCGTCCCGCGCCTCCTGCTCGATCTTGATCTGCTCCGTGATCTTGAGGATCTTCTGGTGCAGGTGCTCGATGGCGGCTTTGGTGCGCTGAGGGTCGGGGGTGCCATCGGGCACGTCCAGGCACACGGGGCCGTCGGCGTCGCCGTGCCCGGCGCCCGCCGGCAGGTTCAGCGTGGTCACGTCGCCCTTGTCCAGCTGGAGGGGGAGAAAAGGAAGGCAATGCTCAGGGGAAGGAGGAGAAACTCCAGAAATGGGCTTGGGATTCACAGAAGAGGCGGGAGAATAATCAACCAGAGAGGTTGGGGGAGTTTTGGTGTTGGTTGGAGATTTCCCAAATATGCCAGCACTGCTAGAATCCCAGGAGTACACCAGGTGACCCCAGGAACACCCCAGGTGACCCCAGGAACACCCCAGGTGACCCCAGGAACATCCCAGGTGATCCCAGGGACACCCCAGGTGATCCTAGGAACACCCAAGTTGGTCCCAGGCAGGTTCAGCGTGGTCACGTTGCCCTTGTCCAGCTGGAGGGGGAGAAAAAGGAAAGGGGGGACGCTCAAGGGAGAGAAGAAACTCCAGAAATGGGCTTGGGATGTGCAGAAGAGGCGGGAGAATAATCAACCAGAGAGGTTGGGGGAGTTTTGGGGTTGGTTGGAGATTTTCCAGCCACGCCAGCACTGCTGGAATCCTGGGAATACACCAGGTGATCCCAGGAACACCCCAGGTGATCCCCAGGAACACACCAGGTGACCCCAGGAACACCCCAGTTGGTCCCAGGCAGGTTCAGGGTGGTCACGTCGCCCTTGTCCAGCCGGAGGGGGAGAAAAAGGAAAGGGGGGATGCTCAAGGGAGGGAAGAAAATCTCCAGAAATGGGCTTGGGATGTGCAGAAGAGGCGGGAGAATAATCAACCAGAGAGGTTGGGGGAGTTTTGGGGTTGGTTGGAGATTTTCCAGCCACGCCAGCACTGCTGGAATCCCGGGAATACACCAGGTGATCCCAGGAACACCCCAGGTGATCCCCAGTAACATCTCAGTAGACCCCAGGAACATCCCAGTTGATCGCAGGAACACCCCAGGTGATCCCCAGGAACATCCCAGGTGATCCCAGGGACACCCCAGGTGACCCCAGAACATCCCAGTAGACCCCAGGAACATCTCAGCTGATCCCAGGAACACACCAGGTGATCCCAGAACATCCCAGGTGATCCCAGGGACACCCCAGGTGATCCCAGGAACATCTCAGTTGATCCCAGTAACATCTCAGTAGACCCCAGGGACACCCCAGGTGATCCCAGGAATATCCCAGGTGATCCCAGGAACACACCAGGTGATCCCAGGGACACACCAGGTGACCCCAGGAATGTCCCAGGTTACCCCAAGGACACACCAGGTGACCCCAAGGACGCCCCAGTAAAAAGAGCACAGCAGTTGCTCAACCCCCAACTCCAGCTGGGGTTTGGGGCTGGATTTCCCCAGTGGAATTTACCAAGGAGCAGCCACTGACCCTGCCTTTCCACCCTCACCCGGTGCACAGATGGGATTTCTCCAGCCAGGCAGGAAAAAGGAGTGAGGAAAACCAGGATTCGTCCCCAAATCTCTCCCCAAAGCAGCCCAGAGCACAGGGATTGAGCAGCCTGGAGGAATTTCAGTCCTGCGTTCACCCCGAACTTTTCCACCCTAATCCCAGTTTTTTGGGAGGCCGGGGACAGCCCCAGCTCCCAGAGCTGCAGGTGCAGGGACTCCTCTGCTTTCCCAAGCTCCCTCACCTGGCAGTGCCAAGCTCCTCCTGCAAACACCAGCTGCCACCGCGGGAAATTGGGACAAATGCCAAACATTCCGTTTTACAGATGGCAAAACTGGAGCTTTGCGAGAGGAAATCGCTCTCCTGAAGCCACATTTGCAGAGCCTGGACTGCAACCCAGGCCCTGCCTCGTGCTCTCCAACCTGGATGTGCTGCTTGGCCAGTTGGGGGGAAAAAAAAGGTAATAAAAAAAATCCCTAAATCTTCCCAGCTGCTGGGTTTTATATGCAGGTTCTTATGCAAAACCTCCCTGGTTGTGTAAATGGCTCCTGGCTTCTAATTAAGAGCTGCTTGAAAGTTAAACACTCTTGGCAGACCTGAATAATTTCTCATTTCCATCCCACTTTCCCCGAATGACCCTTTAATAGGGATAAAGCTGCGGGAGCACTGCTTGGGAGTGTGTTATTATCACCAGGAAATGCAGGGGGGGGGAACAGGGAGCAATGTTCTCTCAAGATGCTGCTTGGGAACAATCCCATCTGGAGCAAGGGCTTGGAAAAGCCAGAACCCTCCTGTTATTCCATCTCCTTTTGTTTTTTTGTGTCCTGCTGGGAGTCTGGGGGTGTTGGGATTTCATCTCAGCTTCCCCCCCAAAGCTTTTCGTGTCCCCTCACTGCAGCAGCGATGGAGCAAGGGCTGGAGGATGGGAGCAATAGGCCAAACCCAGCTGGATTCACCCTGTCTGGAGCAGCAGTTTTCTTTAAAAAAAAACAAAAATAAAAATGAAGTCATGACAAACTTGTGGTTTTCAGACCCCACTCCCAGGCTATTTTTAGGCTGGGCCCTCCACGGAGGGTTTTTGCTTTGGTTTCTTATCACCAGGCAGAAATTAGAAACAGCAGGAAACAGACTTTTTGCCCAGATGAGCAATTCTCTGGACAGAAAAGGGAAAAAGTGACCGTGGCAAAGGAAAAGGCAGCTCTGGAGAGGCCCAGAGGGGAAACACCCGCTGGGGAAGGGAGGGGGAAAGTTGCTCAAACTCTGTTTCCAAAGAGGGAGTTGCCCTCTGCAAAGCCAATCTTTTGGACTGGGAGGTTTAGATGGGATTTTGGGAAGGAATTCCTGGCTGTGAGAGGGGTGAGATGGAATTCCCAGAGAATCTCTGGCTGCCCCATTCCCTAAAAGTGTCTCAGGCTGGGTTGGAGCAGCCTGGGATGGTGAAAGGTGTCCCTGCCCATGGCAGGGGTGGCACTGGATGGGTTTTATGGTCCCTCCCAACACAAACCATTCTGGAATTCCATGATTTATTCCATCTGGGATGGGCAGGGAGCAGCTCTGGGCTGAACCCCTGCTCGCTGCCACGCTGAGGAAGGCACATCAGGGTATTGCTCTGAAAACAACCCCCCCCAAAAAGAGACCATGTGGATCCCTGGAGCATTAACAGGCCCTGCCTGCTAAATCCCAGCAACTGTGCAGGGGATTTAAGGGGGGGATTAGGAACAGCCACACTTTCCCTACACGCAGCAAACCCGCTGGCAGGCCCAGGATGAAAGGAAACTGATCCTGATGAAATCCCTGTTTTCCAGAGCTTGTTTTGCAGGCAGGCTGGGAGGGCAGAGCTGCTGTGGGATGCGGGAGGAATGCAGGACGAGGGCAGGGAAACGATTCTGATCAACAGAGCCGAGCCCAGCAGAGCTGAGATCTGCAAAAGGTTCGGGCTGAGGGGCAAACAGCACCCACAGCTGTGCAGGGCTGGGGAGAGCTGGGAACAGGGGCTGCTGAGCAGCTGGGGATGTCACCTCAGATTGGGGATGTCACCTCAGATTGGGGATATCACCTCAAATTGGGGATATCACCTCAGATTGGGGATGTCACCTCAGATTGGGGATATCACCTCAGATTGGGGATGTCACCCCAGCACAGGGCTGTGTCCCCTAGGTCAGGGATGTCACCTCATCTTGGGCATGTCACCCCAGCTTGGGCATGTCACCCCAGTTTGGGGCTGTCACTACAGCTCGGGGATGTCACCTCAGCTTGGGGATGTCACCTCAAATTGGGGATATCACCTCAGATTGGGGATGTCACCTCAGATTGGGAATATCACCTCAGATTGGGGATGTCACCTCAAATTGGGGATGTCACCACAGCTCAGGGATGCCACCCCAGTTTGAGGATGTCACCCCAGCACAGGGCTGTGTCCCCTAGGTCAGGGATGCCACCTCATCTTGGGCATGTCACCCCAGTTTGGGGCTGTCACTACAGTTCGGGGATGTCACCCCAGTTTGAGGATGTCACCTCAGCTTGGGCCTGTGTCCCCTAGGTCAGGGATGTCACCTCAGCTCAGGGATGTCACCCCAGTTTGGGGATGTCACCCCAGCTCGGGAATACCACCCAGCTTGAGGCCGTGTTCTCCAGGTTGGGGATGTCCCCCCAGCTCAGGGCTGTCCCCTCAGCTTGTGGATGTCACCCCAACTTAGGGCTGTGTCCACACTCAGGGCTGTGTCCCAGAGTTGTGTCCCCAGCTTGAGGCTGTGTCCCTGACCTCAGGGCTGTGTCCCCAGCTTGAGGTTGTCCCCCCAGCTCAGGGCTGTCCCCCCAACTCAAGGCTGCATCCCCAACTTGGGGCCATGTCCCCAGCTCGAGGCTGTCACCCCAATTTGGGGCCATGGCTGTCCCAGCACATCCACACCCGGCTTTAAGCCCGTTCTCAAGGAATTGCACAATGATTGCAAAGTTCAGAGCAGAGTTCTGGAGCTGCTGACGTCCCCCCCCCTGCACTGTTCTGTTTTCTGTGCCCTGCAGCCCACGGGACACGCTGGGGATGAGCCCCGGCCGCGTCCACCCCCAGCGAGGACAAAGTATCGCAGTGATTCCTGCCTGGAATCCATCCCAGGGACAAAACAGCCCTGGGAAGGACCGTGTGCACCTTCCAGCAGGGAAAAAAACAGAACAAGCATTGCCAAATCCAGGGCAGATCCCGGGAGCTGCTGCCCTGACCTGTCAGCTCCCCCACACAAGTGTCACCCTGCCTGGGGCACTTGGTGGCCCTGGGATGCCACCAGGGAGAAGCCACAGCAATGCAGGGGTGTGGTGGATGTGGGGAGGGGCATTTTGGGGCAGTTATTTCGTTCCTCAGAGCGTTTTTCCAGCACAGCATCCCCTGAGCTGGTGGTCACTGCCTGGTGTCACTGGGGACACCCCGAGTGCCCTGTCCCTGTCCCCCCACGGGACATGTGGACCCTGTGCAACTTCCAGCAGGGAAAGGACCTGGAAGGACCGTGTGCACCTTCCAACAGGGAAAAAACCGGAACAAGCATTGCCAAATCCAGGGGGGATTTGTGGGGGAGCTGCTGCCCTGACCCGTCAGCTCCCCCACACAAGTGTCACCCTGCCTGGGGCACCTGGTGGCCCTGGAATGCCACCAGGGAGAAGCCACAGCAATGCAGGGGTGTGGTGGATGTGGATTTTGGGGCAGATATTTCGTTCCTCAGAGCGTTTTTCCAGCACAGCATCCCCCGAGCCAGGCACTGCCTGGTGTCACTGGGGACACCCCGAGTGCCCTGTCCCTGTCCCCACACAGGCTCCCAGCCCTGAGCCTCCCCGAGCTGAGCTGTTATTCCCACCAGACCCAGCCCAGGTGTTGAAAATAGCAGCAGGAGCCCTGAGTCACAATCGCCACCCTCCCTCCAGCAGCGCCCGGGGCCGGCAGCGCCCTGTGCCCACCCCGTGCCACCCCTGGACGGGCACCCCGGGCTGCCAGCAGCTCCCTGCACTCATTCCCCAGCCTGACAATAATTTCCCTTACATAATGCAGGGATTAACGTTCAGCCTTCCAGCTGCAGCAGTTTCCCACCCGGCACTGATGGCGCCGGGGGGGTTTCGCTCTCTGCTTTCATTCCCCGAGGAACGGCGGCACCAAAACCCCCCCGTGGGTCTCTCTCCTCATCATCTCACCCGAACCCCAAAACCTGCCTGGACCTACCTCCATGGCGGGCAGGGCTGCGGTGCCCCGGGGTTAGTTGGCGTGTGCCCGCGGTGTCCCCAAGGCTGGCAGCGCTGCCATGGCAGGATTGCCGGCTGGGGAAGGCGGCAGCGGGCGGCAGCGGGGAGGGAGGAGGAGGAGGAGGAACCTCTCGTAGACCCCGTTAGGGCTGGCTCTGAGTCCCCGGAGCGCTCCCGGTGCTGCTCCCGGAGTGTTCCCCGCGGTTCCCGGAGCGTTCCCGGAGCTCTCCCGGTGCCGTTCCCGGAGCTATCCCGGAGCCTTTCCCGGAGCACTCCCCGCGGTTCCCGGAGCGTTCCCGGTGCCTCTCCCCGCGGTTCCCGGAGCGTTCCTGGAGCGCTCCCCGCGATTCCCGGTGCCGTTCCCGGAGCGCTCCCCGCGGTTCCCGGAGCTCTCCCGGTGCCTTTCCCGGAGCTCTGCCGGTGCCGTTCCCGGAGCTCTCCCGGTGCCGTTCCCGGAGCGCTCCCCCCGGTTCCCGGAGCTCTCCCGGTGCCGCTCCCCGCGGTTCCCGGGGTGCTCCCGGTGCCGTTCCCGGAGCTCTCCCGGTGCCGCTCCCCGCGGTTCCCGGAGCGTTCCCGGAGCGCTCCCCGCGGTTCCCGGAGCGCTCCCGGTGCCGTTCCCGGAGCGCTCCCCGCGGTTCCCGGAGCGCTCCCGGTGCCGTTCCCCGCGGTTCCCGGAGCGCAGGGACGCAGAGGCGCTCGCTCGGCCGGGATTGCCGACTCAGGAAATCTGCCCGAGCTGTTTACAGCTCTCAGGCAGCCCGAGCTCTCAGGGCTGTAATGCCAAACCCCCCCCTCGCATCCCCGTGCCGGGATCCTCACACGCCTCCAGCCCCATCCGCTGCCTGTGCCCTGACGCAGGAGGTCGGGACGGGCTCCTGTCATCTGCCGTGTCACAGAGAGGGACAGAAAAGCCTGGGGAAGGCAGGGGGAGGCGTCCAGAAAGGAAAAACGCGAGTGGAAACGGGGGAAAAAAAATAAAATCCTGTCATTGAGCAAGGAGCCGGAGTTAAAAACCGGGAGTGAAACACTCGTGCCAGCAGCAGGAGGGGTCCTGGAGCAGCACCTGGATCTGTCCCTGTCACCGCAGCAGAGCGGGGGTGGCACTGACCCCGTTCTGCCACCAGAATCCTCGTCCCCTCCCACGGCAGCTCCCATCCCTCCCCGCGGGCACGGGGAAGCGCAGATTCCCTGGAAATTCCACCCAAAACCAGCCGTGCCCACCGTGCCACGCTCAGCCGTGCCAGGGCAGGGCCGGGACGGGGCAGAGATCCCTGAGAGTGTCACACGGAGCCGGGCGGTGACACCACAGAGGAGGGGAGGTGACACCGTCGGGAGGTGACACCGTGGGGATGGCATCGGGGCCGGGAGGTGACACTGCTGAGCTGCCCCCGGGGCCTGGCAGTGACACCGTGGGGATGGCACCGGGGCCGGGAGGTGACACCGCAGAGCTGCCCCTGGGGATGGACGGTGACACCGCAGAGGTGCCCCCGAGGAGGGGAGGTGACACCGTGGGGATGGCACCAGGGATGGGAGGTGACACCGCAGAGCTGCCCCAGGGATGGACGGTGACACCACAGGGAGGTGACACCATGGCGAGGTGACACTGCAGAGCTGCCCTCGGGGATGGACGGTGACACCGTGGGGATGGCACCGGGGCCAGGAGGTGACACCGCAGAGCTGCCCCTGGGTAGGGCAGGTGACACCATGGCGAGGTGACACCGCAGAGCTGCCCCCAGGGCCTGGCAGTGACACCGTGGGGATGGCACCGCGGCTGGGAGGTGACACTGCAGAGCTGCCCCCAAGGAGGGGAGGTGACACCGTGGGGATGGCACCGGGGCTGGGAGGTGACACCGCAGAGCTGCCCCTGGGCAGGGGAGGTGACACCATGGGGATGGCACTGGGGATGGATGGTGACACCGCAGAGCTGCCCCAGGGATGGATGGTGACACCACAGGGAGGTGACACCATGGCGAGGTGACACCGCAGAGCTGCCCCCGAGGAGGGGAGGTGACACCATGGCGAGGTGACATTATGGGGATGGCACCAGGGATGGGAGGTGACACCGCAGAGCTGCCCCTGGGGACAGACTGTGACACCGCAGAGCTGCCCCAGAGATGGTTGGTGACACTGCAGAGCTGCCCCCGAGGAGGGGAGGTGACACCACGGCGAGGTGACACTGCAGAGCTGCCCTCGGGAATGGACGGTGACACCGTGGGGATGGCACTGGGGCCCGGAGGTGACACTGCAGAGCTGCCCCTGGGCAGGGCAGGTGACACCACGGGGAGGTGACACTGCAGAGCTGCCCCTGGGATGGTTGGTGACACCGCAGAGCTGCCCCCAAGGAGGGGAGGTGACACTGTGGGGATGGCACCAGGGATGGATGGTGACTATGCAGAGCTGCCCTCGAGGAGGGGAGGTGACACCACGGGGAGGTGACACTGCAGAGCTGCCCCTGGGCAGGGCAGGTGACACCATGGGGAGGTGACACCGCAGAGCTGCCCCTGGGGATGGTTGGTGACACTGCAGAGGTGCCCCCAAGGAGGGGAAGTGACACCGTGGGGATGGCACCGGGGCCGGGAGGTGACACTGCAGAGCTGCCCCTGGGCAGGGCAGGTGACACCATGGGGAGGTGACACCGCAGAGCTGCCCCTGGGGATGGTTGGTGACACCGCAGAGCTGCCCCCGAGGAGGGGAGGTGACACCACGGCGAGGTGACACCACGGGGAGGTGACACCACAGAGCTGCCCCCGGGCAGGGCAGGTGACACACGGGCATGGCACCGGCAGCACCCAGGGCTCCTCTCCTCCCGGGTGGGCTCCTGGCCCATCCCCGGGTGCCAGGGGGGGATGGCCCAGCCTGGCCCAGCCCCGTGGGTGCCCCTGGCATGACCAGGGCTGCTCAGCTCGGTGCTGGTTCCTGCCACAGCATCACTTCTGCTTTCAGCACAGCGGGCAGGGGGCACTTCCCGTGGCTCTTGTGCTGTCTCAGCAGGGCAGGAGGACCAGCAGCTGCACAGCCCCCGGTGGAAAGCACCCTCCCCTGCTTGCCAGTTCCCTCTGGAAGCTGCTGGGGCTGGCCCCGGAGCCCTGCTGCTTCCCCAGTGTGGCTCCTGGGGCTGGCTCGTGGTTCTAGGGGAACCACGATGTCCCCACAGCCCCTGCCAGCTCACAGCCCCTGCTCCTGGCCTTGGGGGATGATGGAGCAGCAGGAATTTCCCAGGGGAGGCTGAGGCAGCGAGGACTTGATGAAGGTTGGGATGTTCAGTTAGAGCCAGGGCGGGCAGGCTGCTGCAAGGAGCCCTGGAGAGCATTTTTGGGACTTAGTGAGGGCCTCAGGTGCTGGATTCCCAGGAGAACACCTGCTCCCAGCTCCCCAGCACGAGGGAAAGGGAAACAAATCACTGCAAACAGGGAAGAGCCTCGCTGCTGAATGCCCAGGGTTAACAAATCATTGTAAAAACCAAAATTGTAGCTGCTGGATGGCCCAGAGTTAACAAATCATTGAAAACACCAAAATTGCAGCTGCTGGATGGCCCAGGGTTAACAAATCACTGCAAACACCAAAATTGCAGCTGCTGAAGGGCCCAGGGTTAACAAATCATTGTAAAAACCAAAATTGCAGCTGCTGGATGCCCAGGGTTAACAAATCATTGAACACCAAAACTGCAGCTGCTGAAGGGCCCAAGGTTAACAAATCACTGCAAGGAACAAAACTGCAGCTGCTGGATGCCCAGGGTTAACAAATCATTGAAAACACCAAAATTGCAGCTGCTGGATGGCCCAGGTTAACAAATCACTGTAAAAAACCAAAATTGCAGCTGCAGAAGGGCCCAGCCCAGCGAGGCAGAGCAGTGGGGCAGCATCTCCCCTCCCAGGGGCACAAACTCCCTTCCACAGCACGCAAAACCCCTCCTGGCACTGGAAAAAAGGGAATTCTGCAAGGGAATTACCCAAGGGGTTGGTGTCACACTCCCCATCATCCTTCCCCCCCAGCTGCTGATTTTCAGGCCTGACTGTAAGAGGCAAATTTAGAAATCAGTATCAGCTCCCAGGCAAGGAAAACCCCTGGATTTTCCACAAAATCGTGGCAGGTTTGGTGTGTGCTGGGCAGGGCAGGGTCCAGCTCCAAAGGTTTGGCACCAGGAGGGTCCCCTGGTGCTGAACACGGGGCAGGTTTGGGGCTTGGGCTTGGCTTGGGGCTGGGCTTAGCACAGAGAAGCAGGAATTAAAACCAGCAGGAAAACCCTCCTTGGCTGGGCTGGGAAAGCTGCAGGTGGGTAATTGGGATGCTGGCAGAGGTGGAGATCTGACAGACAGACTCACTGCTGCTGAGCATCCCACCCCGGGGTGGATTTGGCATCTGGAGCAAGCGGCTCCTGGGGCTCCTCCTGCTCCTCACCCCTTCCCCTGCACCAACCACAGTGCCATGGATCAAAGCCCATCTGTCAGTAAATTGGAAGGTCCTAGCTTAATTAAAGCACCTGAGTTGCATTTAGGGGGTGCAGGGTAATGGCCTTTAGCAGAAACGAAGAGGGTTTAACTCTTGTTCAAGGCTCTGAAGGCCTTTGGTTTGGATAATCCTGAATTTCTTAGACAACGGTAAGGGTTATAGGGGAGATAGGAAATCTCTGCCTGGAAAGGAGAGCAGGGATGGGGGACACTCACAAAGCCACCCCCAGCAGGGGATTTAGGGGCAGTGTCCTTTTGCCAGGGCAGGGTTTGGGAGGGCGGCTTGGGCAGAGCTGGATCCTCTCCCTCCTCCGTGGCCGAGGGGCCTGAGGGGCACAGGAGGCTCCAAGAAGGAGCAGGAACAGGCTGGGGTGCAATCCCAATCCTCCAAGAGAGCCAGGAGAACAAACAGCACCGCCAAGCATTTCCCAAAGGGAACAAACCAACCAACAAACAAACAAACCAAAAAATCAACAGCCACCACTGCTCCCTGTCCCCACCACAGCTGGGACACTGCCACCACCCCCAGGGCTCAGGGCACTCGAGAAAAGCTGTTTTACAGATGGAAAATCCCAGGATTCTCCCTTGGGAAGCTCCTGGGTCTCTGTGCCCGTCCATGCCATGCACAACCTGGCGTTTCCTAATTGCTACCACATCTCTGAGCTGGGCCTGTCCCTTCTGTCCCTTGGGCTTGTAGGGACAGCTCTGAAGGGACAATTCAGTGAGCAGCCCCCATGGGTGCCCTGGGCTCAGATCCCAATCCTCCAAGAGAGCCAGGAGAACAAACAGCACCTGCGAGCACTGCTGGGCACTTCCCAGAGGGAACAAACCACAAACAAACAAACAAACCAACAAACAAACCAACAAACCAACAGCCACCACTGCTCCCTGTCCCCATCTCAGCTGGGACACTGCCACCATCCCCAGGGCTCAGGGCACTCGAGAAAAGCTGTTTTACAGATGGAAAATCCCAGGATTCTCCCTTGGGAAGCTCCTGGGTCTCCGTGCCTATCCATGCCATGCACAACCTGGCATTTCCTAATTGCTCACCCCATCTCTGAGCTGGGCCTGTCCCTTCTGTCCCTCGTGCCCTGGACTCACAGGGACAGCTCTGAAGGGACAGTTTGGTGCCCTGGGCTCAGAGGGACAGCTCTGAAGGGACAATTCAGTGAGCAGCCCTCATGGGTGAAGCCATTCCGGGCCCTGCCTACGCTTGGAGAATATTTGGAAAAATTCCAGCTGTTGTTTACCCTGCAGGGAGTGACCCTGACACAGCATTAACCCACCCAGCAGCTCAGCACCTCCAGCAGGGTTTGTGCAGCCAAGGGGGGATTTTTGGGAGCTCCTGCACTGAGGATTTGAGGGGGAAGCAGGGAGAGACTGAGCCACAGGGTTTGTGCAGACAGGGGAGATTTTTGGGAGCTCCTGCACTGAGGATTTGAGAGGGAAGCAGGGAGAGACTGAGCCGCAACCCCAGCCAGGTGAAGAGCCACAAACAGGACCCTCATCCAGACCCTGGATCCAAATCCTGCCCCCAGCCCAGAGCAGCAGGGGTGGGCTGGAGAGAGATCACAAACCCTGCAGCCCAAATCCTGCCCTGCAGCCCGGGCATCCACCCCCAAATCCCCCGGGATGCTGCCGGGAGCGGGAGCTGCTGGTGGGCTGCAATCAACAGCCATATGTCAGCCAGGCTGAGGAACACGATGTCTTCTTCACGAGGGGTGAATCAGTAGCAGAGTCTGATATTCTTCTCCTCCTGAATTAATTAAGCAGCAATCTCGGGTGTCTTTGTCTTCCCAGCTATTATCTGCTCGCTCCCAAGCGCTCATCCCAACGGGAGCGCGGGAAGGAGCTCCCAGCACCAGCCCTGCCTCAGACTCATCCTCCTGCCGCACGTGGGGAGCTGGAGGTGGGGAGTGGGAGCTCACCTGGAGCTCCAGTTCCTGGTCAGGAACCCAAAAACCCCCCAAAATCCCTGGTAATTGGGGGGGTCTCTGCACCCTGGTGCTGCCAGCCTTGCCTCAGACTCATCCTCCTGCCACACGTGGGGAGATGGAGGTGGGGAGTGGGAGCTCAGCTGGACCCTCACACCTCCAATTGCAGGTCAGGAACACAGAAACCCCCCCAAAATCCCCAAAAACCCCCCAAAATCCCTGGCATTTGTAGGGTCTCTGCACCCCAGTGCTCCCAGCACCAGTCTTGCCTCACAGGCTCATCCCCCTGCCACATGTGGGGAGATGGAGGTGGGGAGTGGGAGCTCACCTGGAGCTCCAATTCCAGGTGAGGAACCCAAAAACTCCCCAAAATCCCCCAAAATCCTCCAAATCCCTGGTAATTGTAGGGTCTCTGCACCCTGGTGCTCCCAGCACCAGCCCTGCCTCAGACTCATCCTCCTGCCACACATGGGGAGCTGGAGGTGGGGAGTGGGAGCTCACCTGGACTCTCACACCTCCAGTTTCTGGTGAGGAACACAAAACCCCCCAAAATCCCCAAAACCTCACAGACATTCCCCTGCCACACATGGGGAGATGGAGGTGGGGAGTGGGAGCTCACCTGGAGCTCCAATTCCAGGTGAGGAACCCAAAAACCCCCCAAAATCCCCAAAACCTCCCAGGCTCATCCCCCTGCCACACATGGGGAGCTGGAGGTGGGGAATGGGAGCTCAACAGGAGCTCGAATTCCAGGTGAGGAACCCAAAAACCTCCCAAAATCCCCCAAATCCCTGGTATTGTAGGGTCTCTGCACCCTGGTGCTCCCAGCCTTGCCTCACAGACTCATCCCCTCATCCCCCTGCCACACGTGGGGAGCTGGAGGTGGGGAGTGGGAGCTCACCTGGACTCTCACACCTCCAATTCCAGGTGAGGAACCCAAAAACACCCCAATAAATCCCCCAAACCCCCGGTATTTGGTGGGTGTCCACACCCCAGCGCTCCCCAGCTCACCCCTTGGGATCCAGGTGCCAAAGGGATGTCCCAGGATTGGGGGGTGCAGCTTTACCCCACCCCTCTGTTCCCTTTGGCCTTTTTCACCTCCTTCCCTGGGATTTCAGCCCCTGGGAGGGAGGGCAGGATGTGCCAGAGATTCCTCCCGAGGAGATCCAGGGCTGGCTCTGCATTCCAACGGGGAAACTGAGGCAGGGAGAGAGGGACAGCTCCTGCCGGGGGGAATTCTGCCCGGGGTCAGATGTGGGGCCAACCCTCACACAGGGCCTGCCCCAGACCATGACTGAGCCCGGGTAACCCGAGCTGTGGGAAGGAGAAACCACATCCTCCCACAGGAACCAACGGCAGCTGCAGGCCAGGAGGGCTGAGCTGGGCAGGGACACAAACCTTCCTTGGGCAGGGGGACAGGAACCTTCCCTAAAATCCCTGGGCACAGGGGACAGGAACCTTCCCTAAAATCCCTGGGCACAGGGGACAGGAACCTTCCCTAAAATCCCTGGGCACAGGGGACAGGAACCTTCCCTAAAATCCCTTGGTATAGGGGACATGGACCTTCCCTAAAATCCCTGGGCAGGGGACAGGAACCTTCCCTGACATCCCTGGTCAGGGGACAGGAACCTTCCCTGGGCAGGGGACAGGAACCATCCCTAAAATCCCTGGGCACAGGGGACAGGAACCTTCCCTGGGCAGGGGACATGAATCATTCCTGCCATCCCTGAGCCACCCCACAGCCTCCCAGCCACCCCAAACCCCTCTGTCCCCACAGGGCACGGCCACGCCGGGCTGGGAGCTGAGGAACTCCAGGTTTCTCCCTGTGTTTCTCCCTGCTCCCTGTGTTCCTCCCTGCTCCCTGTGTTCCTCCCTGCTCCCTGTGTTCCTCCCTGCTCCCTGTAATCCCTCTGGCCCCGATATAGCCGCTGACCCGGGGGGGAGCTAAATTTAGCGGGATGAATCCCGCCCTGTGTCCCGAGAGCTGCTGCCCTTGAGGCAGGGCTGGGGCTGGAGGGACAGGTCACCCCCCGGGACACTGTGGACACTCTCCTGGGACGGGGACAGGGGCACAGAGAGAGGAGTTTGGACAGAAAACGGCACTTTTGGGTCGTGATCCCATCAAAGGAAGGTTTGTCCCCAGTGTGGGAAGCCCAGGTGGGGCTGAGCCCTTGGCAGTGCTCCTTTTGGGGTGAACCACAAACCCCAGGCAGCACCAAATTCCCAGGCTGTCCCGTGGTCCCACTGAGCCCCTCTGGATGTCCCCTGGGGTCCCATGGTCCCACTGAGCCCCTCTGGATGTCCCCTGCTGTCCCACGGTCCCACTGAGCCCATCTGGATGTCCCCTGTCACTGTCCCATGGTCCCACTGAGCCCCTCTGGATGTCCCCTGTCACTGTCCCATGGTGCCACTGAGACCCTCTGGATGTCCCCTGTCACTGTCCCATGGTGCCACTGAGCCCCTCTGGATGTCCCCTGTCACTGTCCCATGGTGCCACTGAGACCCTCTGGATGTCCCCTGTCACTGTCCCATGGTGCCACTGAGCCCCTCTGGATGTCCCCTGTCACTGTCCCATGGTCCCACTGAGCCCCTCTGGATGTCCCAAGCTGTCCCACGGCCCACTGAGCCCCTCTGGATGTCCCCTGGTGTCCCATGGTCCCACTGAGCCCCTCTGGATGTCCCCTGGAGTCCCATGGTCCCACTGAGCCCCTCTGCATGTCCCCTGCTGTCCCACGGTCCCACTGAGCCCCTCTGGATGTCCCCTGTCACCACAAGCAACTCTTGGGGAAATCAGGGGGTGCAGGGGGAGGAATTTTGTGCGCCAGGCTTTGGTCCACGGGGTGAAAAACCAGCGCAGCAGAAGGGAAGGCAGAACTGCAGGAGCTGAATTGAAAACGGGGGCTCGGAGCTCAGAGCCAGCCCGAGGTGGGGCAGGAGCCCCCCCTGCCCTCCCCGTGCCCCCGGGGCCTCTCAGGAGAAGCAGCTGCCAGGGGACGGGCACGGAGAGGGGACAGCGGTGGCAGCTGGCGCTGTCACTTGCCCGGGGACAGAGCCCGACAGAGGGGTCGGGGCCCTCGCCACACGCGGGGGACGCTCCGGGCTGAGAACCCGCACTGGGGACACCACTGGGGACACTGGGGACACCACCGGGGACACTGGGGACACTGGGGACACCACTGGGGACACTGGGGACGGGTCCAGTTCTAAGGGACGCGGGGAGAAGGCGGCGGGGAGCGCGGACGGGCAGACGGAGAGAGCGACGGACGGAGAAAGGAAGGGACGGACGGACGGACAAACGGACGGACGGAAAGACAGAGAAGGACGGACGGACGGACGGAGAGAGGGAGGGAGGGAGGGACGGACGGGCAAACGGACGGAGGGACGGAGAGAGGGACGGACGGACGGACAGACGGAGAGAGGGACGGAGAGATAGAGAAGGCCGGGACGGAGAGAAGGAGGGAGGGACGGACAAACGGACGGACGGACGGACAGAAGGAGAGAGGGACCGACGGACGAAGAGAGGGAGGGAGGGACGGACAAACGGACGGACGGACGGACAGACAGAAGGAGAGAGCGACAGACGGACAGACGGAGAGAGGGACGGAGAGATAGAGAAGGACGGACGGACGGAGAGAGGGAGGGACGGAGGGACGGATGGGCAAACGGACGGACGGACGGACGGAGAGAGGGACGGACGGACGGACAGACGGAGAGAGGGACGGACAAACGGAGGGACGGACACCGGTAACGCCGCCCTCCACCGGCCGCCGCTCCCCGCCGCTCGCCCCCGGCCCGTTCCCCCCCCGGTGCCCCCGGTGCCCCCGGTGCCCACCTGCACGTGCACCATGCCGCAGTCCCCGCAGTCCGCGCAGCTCCCCGGCAGCACCAGGCACAGCACCCCGCGGCCGCCCCGCTCCAGCTCCGGCCCCGCCAGCCCCGGCACCGGCACAGCCCCGGCGGCACCGGGGACACCGCGGGCACCCCCGGCCGCGGCTGCCGGGGCCTCGCTGATCCCCGAGCGCCCGCCCCTGCGCCTGGCGGGTCACCAGCGGCGGATTAGGGGGATCAGCAGAGAGAGAGCTCCCAGCGCTGCCTGCGCCCGCCCCGCCGCCGCCTCCCCCGGGCCCGCACCGGCACCGGCACCGAATGGGCCACCCTGGGGCAAACGGGAGCCGCGCTCTGCTCCCGGGCGGGGGTTTGGGATGAGGGGATGGTCCCGGCCCTGGGGAAGGAGCTGGTCCCAGGAGCTCCATGGGACACACGGAGAGCGGAATTTTGGGATGCAGGGATGTTCCTGGACCCCAGGGAAGGAGCTCCTTCAGCCAGGAGCTCTGTGGGACACACAGGACAGAGGACTTTTGGACAGAGGGATGATCCCGCCTCTGGGGAAGGAGCTCCTCCAGCCAGGAACTCCATGGGACACACGGAGAGCGGAATTTTGGGATGCAGGGATGATCCCTGGCCCCCAGGGAAGGAGCTCCTCCAGCTTGCAGCTCCGGGGGACAGAGAGGATTTTTGGGACACAGGGATGATCCCAGCCCTGGGGAAGGAGCTCCTCCAGCCGGAACTCCATGGGACACACGGGAGAGTGGAATTTTGGGATGCAGGGATGCTCCCGACCCTGGGGAAGGAGCTGGTGCAGCCAGGAGCCCCATGGGACACACGGGACAGAGGATTTTTGGGATGCAGGGATGATCCCAGCTCTGGGGAAGGAGCTCCTCCAGCTCAGAGCTCCACGGGACACAGGGGACAGAGGTTTTCTAGGACAAAGGGATGATCCCAGCCCTGGGCAAGGAGTTCCTCGACCTCACAGCTCTGTGGGACACATAGGAGAGCAGATCTTTGGGATGCAGAGAAGATCCCAGCTGTTGGAACCTGTGGCCCCAGGAGTTCCTTCAGCTTGGAGCTCCATGGGACACGTGGGACAGGAGATTTTTGGGATGCAGGAACACTCCTGGCTTTGGGGAAGGAATTCCTCCAGCCAGGAGCTCTGCGGTACATGTAGGAGAGAGGATTTTTGGGATGCAGGGATGCTCCTGGACCCCAGGGAAGGAGCTCCTCCAGCCAGGAGCTCCGTGGGACACACGGGACAGAGGACTTTTGGGACACAGGGATGATCCCAGCTCTGGGGAAGGAGCTCCTGCAGCTCAGAGCTTTGTGGGACACAGAGCAGAGCGGATTTTTGGGATGCAGGGATGATCCCGACCCTGGGGAAGGAGCTGGTGCAGCCAGGAGCCCCATGGGACACATGGGACAGAGGATTTTTGGGATGCAGGGATGATCCCAGCCCTGGGGAAGGAGCTCCTCCAGCCAGGAACTCCATGGGACACACGGGAGAGTGGAATTTTGGGATGCAGGGATGATCCTGGCTGTTGGAACCCGTGGCCCTAGGGAAGGAGCTCCTCCAGCTCAGAGCTCCATGGGACACAGGGGACAGAGGTTTTCTGGGACAAAGGGATGATCCCAGCCCTGGGGAAGGAGTTCCTCCACCTCACAGCTCTGTGGGACACATAGGAGAGCAGATTTTTGGGATGCAGAGAAGATCCCAGCTGTTGGAACCTGTGGCCCCAGGAGTTCCTTCAGCTTGGAGCTCCATGGGACACGTGGGACAGGAGATTTTTGGGATGCAGGGACGCTCCTGGCTTTGGGGAAGGAATTCCTCCAGCCAGGAGCTCTGTGGTACTGTAGGAGAGAGGATTTTTGGGATGCAGGGATGCTCCTGGACCTCAGGGAAGGAGCTCCTCCAGCTCAGAGCCCCGTGCCTGCAAAGCAGAGGCAGCCCATGGCTCGTGGAGCACAGATGCCAACCAACCCCTGGTTCCCTGTTGCCAGCAGGAGCCTGGGCATGCTGGGCTCATCCCAAACTCACAAGCTGGGAATGGGGAATGGGGTGGGAAGCTGGGGAGAGGGAAAAAAATCGAAAAAAAATCACAAATAGCCGACCTGCAAAGGAAGGTTTGTCCCCAGTGTGGGAAGCCCAGGTTGGGGTGAGCCCTTGGCAGTGCTCCTTTTGGGGTGAACCACAAACCCCAGGCAGCAGCACCAAATTCCCAGGCTGTCCCGTGGTCCCACTGAGCCCCTCTGGATGTCCAGGCTGCTCCTGGGGGGAATTTGGGGGTGCAGAATTTTGTGTGGGATCCCCGGGGTGAAAAACCAGCGCGGGGAAAGGGAAGGCAGAACTGCAGGAGCTGAATTAATTGAACAAGAAAAATTAAAAGGGAAGAAAAAAGATCACCAATAGCTGTTCAAAAAGCTGAGTGATCCCACGAGGGACCCATCCAGCATCTGCTCCTCGTGGAAGGGGTGGAAAATACAACATGAAATTTTGTGGGGGGGTGGGAATGGCTCTTTCCGAGCATCCCGTGGGGTTTCCAAAGGGATGGGAAACAGGGAGGAGGCGCCACATCCCTGGGGAGCAGGCAGGGGTGATGCTGAGCCCATCCCTGAGGAAAAGGAGCTGCTTTGCTGCAGGCAGGAGGCTCAGGAGGGCTCCTGGAAAACCAATCCGGCCCAGGAATATCACAGGGCTCGTGTTTCTCTAAATAAGTTATTTTTCCACTGCCTCACAAAGGTGTTGTCTCTCTTCTTATTACTCTTTGTGTCATATGCAGTTAATTATTCATCCTCTTTCTGGGCTGCTCTGGGAGTGGACAGGGATCTGCTCTGGATGCTTCTGTCGCAGTAGGATTGAGGTTTTGGGCATAATTCCAGTGGGACTGGGGTCCTGGCAAGGCAGGGACATGGGCCGTGACCCAGAGGAGGCCACGAGGGAGAAATTTTGGCTGCAGATGCTCAAATGAACAACCTGATGCTCCTCATCGCTCGGCCCAGGTGGGACATCCCAGAAGGGAGGAGCAGGGAAGGATTGGGGCGTCCTGATTTGGGGAGAGGAGATTTTGGGCAGCTCCTTGGAAAGCTGCTGGCACAGTGACAGTTTTATCCTCGGCACCACATTCCCGTGTCCCTGTCAGAGCCTGCCTGGCCACCTCGCCATGCTGAGCTTTCCCAGCTCACTGCTGGTGCTCTCAGGTGAATGAATCAAAAACACAAAAGGAAGGATTGAATTAAAAGCACAAATGGAAGGATTGAATCAAAAACACACAAAGAAGGATTGAATCAAAAACACAAAAGGAAGGATTGAATCAAAAACACAAAAGGAAGGATTGAATTAAAAACACAAAAAGGAAGGATCCTCATTTCCCTGAGAGCCACTTCAAGGTGTGGAACCCCCCAAGGTCAAGGGGAGAAGCCAAGAGGGAAAATCCCCCCCCCCCCAGCTTCCAGAGCCACCTCTCAGTGCCTGTCCCTTGAACTCAGCGTGTGCTAATTGGGCTGGTGCATAATTAATGGCGCTAAACACTAGATGGAAACACCATCCTGCCCATCAGGCTGGCACAGACTGGTTTCAAAATCACTTGGGATGGGACCAAATCGCAGCTGCCTGGCTGAGCCCAGAGGTGCCTTTGGATCCCCCCATCCCACGGGAACGGGGCTGTGCCAGGGCCTTTTTAATCCCTCAAATCCCACCCTGGGAATTGTGTCCCTGCCTTCAGTTCCCCATGAGAAGCCTCAATTCCAGCAGCTCCAGGTTGCCAAGGGCTGCCACCACTGTCTGGTGCCACCAGGGACAGCCTCATCCCAAGGGAATGTTGGGGTGCCCTGGCTCCCCACTCTGTTCTCGTGCTCCCTAACGCCGGTGCAGCCACAGAATCCCAGAATCACTGAAGCTGGAAAATCCCTGTGGGATCATCGAGTCCAAGCTGTGCCCGATCCCCACCCTGAGCACTCAGTGCCACCCCCAGGTGCCACCTCCAGGGATGGGGCGCTCCAAACCCCCTGGGCAGCCCCTTCCAGTGTCCAATCGCCATTTACAGGAAGAAATTCCTGCTGATGTCCAACTTGAACCTCCTGAGGTACAGACCCAGGTGATGTTTCCTTACCCTGTCACTGTGGGAGCAAAGCCTGAACCCACTGCCTGCACCCCACCAGGGATTTGATCAGAGCCCCAAAACCGCTCCAGACCCCCAAAACCCCTTCAAACCCTCCTTTCCTCCAGCAGAACCCCTCCAGATCCTCCTTTCCCCCAGCACAACTCCTCCAGATCCTCCTTTCCCCCAGCACAACTCCTCCAAGGCGCTCCATCCCTACCTTATCCGCCAGCCCCTCACTGTCTTTGCCCAGCAGGATGGCCGTGTCCATGGTGGACAACAACCTGGGAGCAAAGCCTGACCCCACTACGAGCACCCCACCAGAGACCTGTGCAGAGCCCCAAAACTGCTCCAGACCTCCAAAACCCCTCCAGACCCCCCTTTCCTCCAGCACAACCCCTCCAGGAGCTCCATGCCAACCTTATCCGCCAACCCCTCATGGTGGGAGCAAAGCCTGACCCCTCACCAGGGATTTGATCAGAGCCCCAAAACCTCTCCAAGACAACCGTGTCCTTTCCTCCAGCACAACCCCCTCCAGGTGCTCCATCCCTACCTTGTCCACCAGCCCCTCACCGTGGCAGCAAAGCCCAACCCCATGACCTGCACCTCACCAGGGACTTGTGCTGAGCCCCAAAACTGCTCCAGACCCTCAAAACCACTCCAGACCCCCCTTTCCTCCAGCACAACCCCTCCAGGCGCTCCATCCCTACCTTGTCCACCAGCCCCTTGGGGTGGGAGCAAAACCCAACCCCACTACGAGCACCCCACCAGGGATCTGTGCAGAGCCCCAAAACCACTCCAGACCCCCAAAACCCCTTCAAACCCTCCTTTCCCCCAGCACAACCCCTCCAAGGTGCTCCATCCCTACCTTGTCTGCCAGCCCCTCGCTGTGGCAGCAAAGCCTGACCCCATTGTGTGCACCCCATCAAGGACTTGTACAGACCCCCAAAATCCCTCCAGACCCTCCTTTCCTCCAGCACAACCCCTCCAGGTGCTCCATCCCTACCTTATCCGCCAGCCCCTCGCCATCCTCAGCCAGCAGGTAGACGGCCCCGCCCTCGGCCAGCAGGATGGCCGTGTCCGTGGTGGACGAGGACCTGGGCCTGCCCTGGTGCTGGTGCAGGATGGCCGTGAGGCCGCTGTCCTGGGGCGCCTTGCGGCCGAGGTGGGGGGCTGCCCTTCTGGGGCTCCAGCGAGCTGCTCTTGGCGCGGCGGCCGGCGCCGTGCAGGCTGGTGCCGCGCTTGATGGAGGGCCGCGAGCGGATCTGCTGCAGCACGCGGTTGAAGGCCGTGGGCCGGGCGGGCAGGTCGTGCAGGGACACGGCGTAGGACACGCGGTGCATCTCCGGGGAGCGCTCCTTCTCGTCCGGGGAGTCGTGGTCCGAGGCGCCGTGGGCGGCGGATGACGCGGTGGCCGTCGGCGGCCCCGGCGTGGCCGGCTCCTGCGAGCTCTGCTGGTCGCGCTCCCGCGAGCGCCGGCGGCTGTGGAACAGGTGCTTGAGGCCGTGGCTGAACATGGAGCCCTCGGAGAGCTGCTGGATCTTCTGCGGGGAAAGAGAGGGAATTGAGGGTGTTAATTGAGGGAATGGGTGCTGTTAATTGAGGGAATGGGTGCTGTTCATTGAGGGTGTTAATTGAGGGAATGGGTGCCGTTCATTGAGGGTGTTAATTGAGGGAATGGGCGCTGTTCATTGAGGGAATGGGTGCTGTTCATTGAGGGAATGGGTGCCGTTCATTGAGGGTGTTAATTGAGGGAATGGGTGCCGTTCATGGAGGGCGTTAATTGAGGGAATGGGCGCTGTTAATTGAGGGAATGGGTGCCGTTCATTGAGGGCGTTAATTGAGGGAATGGGTGCTGTTAATTGAGGGAATGGGTGCTGTTCATTGAGGGTGTTAATTGAGGGAATGGGTGCTGTTCATTGAGGGTGTTAATTGAGGGAATGGGTGCCGTTCATTGAGGGTGTTAATTGAGGGAATGGACGCTGTTAATTGAGGGTGTTAATTGAGGGAATGGGCGCTGTTAATTGAGGGAATGGGTGCTGTTCATTGAGGGTGTTAATTGAGGGAATGGGCGCTGTTAATTGAGGGAACGGGTGCTGTTCATTGAGGGCGTTAATTGAGGGAATGGGTGCTGTTAATTGAGGGAATGGGTGCCGTTCATTGCGGGCGTTAATTGAGGGAATGGGTGCTGTTCATTGAGGGTGTTAATTGAGGGAATGGGCGCTGTTAATTGAGGGAATGGGTGCCGTTCATTGAGGGAATGGGTGCTGTTCATTGAGGGCGTTAAATGAGGGAATGGGTGCTGTTCATTGAGGGTCTTAATTGAGGGAATGGGTGCTGTTAATTGAGGGAATGGGTGCTGTTCATTGAGGGCGTTAATTGAGGGAATGGGCGCTGTTAATTGAGGGAATGGGTGCTGTTCATTGAGGGTGTTAATTGAGGGAATGGGTGCCGTTCATTGAGGGTGTTAATTGAGAGAATGGGCGCCGTTCATTGAGGGTGTTAATTGAGGGAATGGGTGCCGTTCATTGAGGGAATGGGCGCCGTTCATTGAGGGTGTTAATTGAGGGAATGGGTGCCGTTCATTGAGGGTGTTAATTGAGGGAATGGGCGCTGTTAATTGAGGGAATGGGTGCCGGTCATTGAGGGAATGGGTTGCCGTTCATTGAGGGTGTTAATTGAGGGAATGGGTGCTGTTAATTGAGGGAATGGGCGCCGTTCATTGAGGGTGTTAATTGAGGGAATGGGCGCTGTTAATTGAGGGAATGGGTGCTGTTCATTGAGGGTGTTAATTGAGAGAATGGGTGCTGTTCATTGAGGGCGTTAATTGAGGGAATGGGCGCTGCTGTTAATTAATTGAAGGAATGGGTGCTGCTAATCGAGGAAATGGGTGCCGTTAATCGAGGGACTGGGCGCTGTTAATCAAGGGAATGGATGCTGTTAATTGAAGGAATGGGTGCTGTTAGTCGAGGGTGTTAATTGAGGGAATGGGCGCTGTTAATTAATTGAGGGAATGGGGTGCTGTTAATTAATTGAAGGAATAGGTGCTGTTAACTGAGGGTGTTAATTGAGGGAATGGATGCTGCTAATAGAGGGAATGGGTGCTATTAATTGAGGGTGTTAATCGAGGGAATGGGTGCTGTTAATCGAGGGAATGGGTGCTATTAATTGAGAGTGTTAATTGAGGGAATTGAGCATTCCCAGCTCTCCCTTTCCAGGGGCTGCATCCCACATTCCCAGGAAACAATCCCAGGGACTCAGGGTGGCAGCTGGCCACGAAATCATGAATATGGATGGTGGAACAGATCCTGCCCCTGATTACAGCCAGGGCAGCCTGGCCAGGCTTCTGGAAATCCAGGGTTCCACTGGAACCTGGCCAGGGTTCTTCCCTGCAGCCACTGGAAATCTGGGGTGCTGCTGGAATCTCGCCAGGGTTCTGGAATATGGGATTCCACTGGAATCTCACCAGGATTGGAACAGCCAGATTTGAGGCCGGGGTTCCACTGGAAATTCGGGGTTCACCTGGAAATCTGGGGTTCCCTGCAGCCACTGGAAATCCAGGGCTCCACTGGAAATTTGGGGGTTCCACTGGAAATCCAGGGTTCCCTGCAGCCACTGGAATTCTGAGGTTCCACTGGAACCTGGCCAGGGCTCCCTGCAGGCACTAGAAATCCAGGATTCCGTTGGAACACCCAGATTTGAGGCCAGGGTTCCACTGGAAATTCGGGGTTCCACTGGAAATTCGGGGTTCCACTGGAAATCCAGGATTCCATTGGAATACCCAGATTTGAGGCCAGGGCTCCACTGAAAATTTGGGGTTCCCTGCAGCCACTGGAAATTTGGGGTTCCACAGGAAATTCGGGGTTCCACTGGAAATTCGGGGTTCCACTGGAACACCTGGATTTGCATCCCAGGAGATTTTGGCCCCGTGCCCTCCACATCCCCTCTGTGAGGAGAATCAGGGAGCAGCCAAATCCCAAATTCCAGCATTTCCCGAGGCCTCGGAGCATCCTCAGAGCCCTGGTGGCACCAAGTTTGGATTTTGGGAAAGCTGAGACGTTCCAGGAGCTGCAGGCAGAGGAGGAGCTCAGGGCCATGCAGAACAGGCTCCTTCCCCTAAAAATCCCAGCCAAATCCAAACCCAGCACACCTGGAGGAACCAGCAAAGGGATCCTGTGCCCCCCAAACTCTGCAGAAAAAGCTTTTCATCCCTCCCTGAGCCACTCGCAACACAAATCTCCGTCCTTTGAGGCTCTTCTTTGGAAATATATAATAAATCTCCGGTGCTGAATCGCTTCTTGGGGAAATAACAATTTAAATTTTATTCTATTTATAGAGTCTCTATGGAAACAGAGGCAGCATTTGAGAGGTGAGAGCTCCAAACCCCCAGATTCCTCCCATGGAGGGCACGGCCAGAGCTGCACAAGGTCCAGGTGAAAAGAAAACCCAACTCCCCCCTAAAGCTTTCAGGCAAATGATTTGTGACATGGACTTGCCAATCTTGAATGATCTTCTGCAGAAATAAACAATTTCAGTTTCTCATTTCGCATTGTTTTTTTAATAAATTTAGTTCTGCTGGTGAATTTGCCTGAGCTGAACAGCTTTAATATTATTTCTGTGAAAGTTCTTACACAAAATAGTGACTAAGTTAAATGATTAGTTGTCTCCAATTACTTAAATTGCTTTCTTTCTTTAGAAAATGTATTAGGAATTGTTACAAAGTGGCACTTTGAATTTCTTTTCAGCCGGAGCTGCACAAGGTCAAAGTGAAAAGAAACAACCAACTCCCTTCCCCAGGGAGATGAAAACAAACTAAAAGTGGAGCTGGCAGGAAAGATTTTGGGAGCCAGATGCCCTCAGGGCTCCTCGATCCAACAGCTCCAACTGAGCAAAATTCACCTTCTCAGACAAATCCCCTCAGGCCCTTTCCAAGTTTTCCTGAGAGAGGCTTTCATGGGCTGGCCAGGCACGGGATCTGCATGGAAAACCACCAAATTTGCATGGAAGGAAAAAAAAAATAAATGAGGGAAGCAAGGAGGGATTCCCAGCTCTGTTTGTCCAGGCTGCAATCCAGCTCTGGGCTTGTCTGATTTCAGGAGCTGTGAGCTGGAAATATATCATAAATATATTATAAAATAAATATATTTGTGGTGGCCACAAACCAGCCCTGTGCTGCTGCACAAGCTCCGTTTTCTCGTGTTTTCCCAGGATATTCCTGCACTTCCAGAGCTGAGGCATTTTCCTGGCACAGCAGCACTCGTGGCTCAGAGCTGAGGCTATTTTGGAGCAGCCTTTGCTCGCTAACCCCAGCAGTGGACACAGATTCATTTCTCAGCATGGACAGCTGGAAAACACTGGGGCCAATCCAAAAATATCTTTATTTCTTTGGGCTTTCACATCAGCACAGCCAGGCTCTGCTGCTTGGTGCTGGGGACTTGTTCTGATGGACTTCAAAGCCCCACAGCTGGAAAAATCCCATTTTAGCCCAAACCAGGACATCTCTCAGGAAAAGGGACTTGGAGGAGAGTTTTGTTTGGACTCTTTGGCAACACCCTGTGCATGCCAGGCTCTCCAGGGTGGTTTTCCTGCTGAACCATTCTCTGAACCATTCCCTGACACCCAAACCCCCTCCTCAGCTTGCACACGGACGCACAAGGAGAGGATCCGGTTGCCACGACCTCCCAGGCTGAGAAATCCTGCTCAATTGTTGGGATTATTAATTATTTATTCACCCCCAGCCCGCCCAGAGGCTCCAGCCAACAAGGCTCTGCAGCTCTCTGGAACATTGGCACAAACACGGGGGAAGTCTCATCAATTCCCTTCCCATCCTATTCCAGATTTTAAGTCTCATCCCTTCCCACCCCATCCCATTCCAGATTTTAAGGCACAGGAGGAACTTTAATCCATTCCCACCCCATCCCATTCCAGATATTAAATCTCATCCCTTTCCACCCAATCCCATTCCAGATTTTAAGTCTCATCCCTTCCCACCGCATCCCATTCCAGATTTTAAGGCACAGGGGGAAGTTTAATCCATTCCCATCCCATTCCAGATTTTAGGGCACAGGGAAAAGTCTCATCCCTTCCCACCCCATCCTAAAATATTCCACATTTTAAGGCACAGAGGGAAGTCTCATCAAATCCCACCCCATCCCATTCCACATTTTAAGTCTCATCTTTTCCCACCCCATCCATCCTATCCAATTCCAGATTTTAGGGCACAGGGAAAAGTCTCATCCCTTCCCAGCCATCCCATTCCATATTTTAGGGCACAGGAGGAACTTTAATCCATTCCCACCCCATCCCATTCCAGATATTAAATCTCATCCCTTTCCCCCCAATCCCATTCCAGATTTTAAGTCTCATCCCTTTCCACCCCATCCCAAAACATTCCAGATTTTAGGGCACAGGGGGAAGCCTCATCAATTCCCACCCCATCCTAAAATATTCCACATTTTGGGGCACAGAGGGAAGTCTCATCAAATCCCACCCCATCCCATTCCACATCTTAAGTCTCATCCCTTCCCACCCCATCCATCCTATCCAATTCCATATTTAAGGCACAGGGAAAAGTCTCATCCCTTCCCAGCCATCCCATTCCAGATTTTAAGTTTCATCCCTTCCCATCCCATCCCATTTTACATTTTAGGGCACAGGGGAAAGTCTCATCCCTTCCCACCCAATCCCATTCCAGATTTTAAGCTTCATCCCTTCTCAGCCCATCCCATTCCATATTTTAGGGCACAGGAGGAACTTTAATCCATTCCCACCCCATCCCATTCCAGATATTAAATCTCATCCCTTTCCACCCAATCCCATTCCAGATTTTAGGACACAGGGGAAAGTCTCATCCATTCCCACCCCATCCTAAAATATTCCATATTTTAGGGCATGGGGGGAAGTCTCATCCCTTTCTCAGTCCGTCCAATTCCATATTTTAGGCATGGGGGGGGAAGTTTTTTTCCCATCTCATTCCATATTTTAGGGTATGGGGGGAAGTCTCATCCCTTCCCAACCCATCCCATTCCACATTTTAAGTCTCATCCCTTCCCACCCCATCCTATTCCATATTTTAGGACACAGGGGAAAGTCTCATCCATTCCCATCCCATTCCATATTTTAGGGTATGGGGGGAAGTCTCATCCCTTCCCACCCCATGTTATTCCATATTTTAAGGCACAGGGGGAAGTCTCACCAATTCCCACCCCATCCCATTCCAGATTTTAAGTCTCATCCTTTCCCATCCCACTCCAGATTTTAAATCTCATCCCTTCCCACCCCACCCTAAAATATTCCATATTTTAGGACACAGGGGAAAGTCTCATCCATTCCCATCCCATCCCATCCCATTCCAGATTTTAAGTCTCATCCTTTCCCATTCCACTCCAGATTTTAAATCTCATCCCTTCCCACCCCACCCTCAAATACTGCATATTTTAGGGCACAGGGGGAAGTTTCATCCCTACCCATACCACCCCATCCCATTCCAGATTTTAAGTCTCATCCCTTCCCATCCCATCCCATTCCAGATTTTAGGGCACAGCCCCCAAACAGCAGCAGGATCCAGCAGATCCTGCTCATCCCCTTTTGGGTTTTCCAGCCCTGCTGCTGCTTTTCCAGCTGATTCTCCTCAGGCAGGGCCAAGAGGCTCCTGCCACCAGCCAGCCCCTCCAGCCAGGCTGGGGACAGGCTCCGAGCTGTCCCCAAGGGTGACAACCAGCCCAGCCCAGCATCCCGGACAACCAGCCCAGCCCAGCATCCCGAGCTCCCGCTGCCACACACGCCGAGGAAAAGGTCTGGATGCTCCCAAATGGCAAATGCAGCACTCCCCCACAGCCTGCTGCTCCTCCGGGGACAGCTGAGAGCAGCAGCGGCAGCAGCAGTAGCAGCAGCAGCATGTGACAAACGTGACTCATGCTGGGCAGGGCACCGGAGTGACAGCGACAGCCCAGAGCTCCCGGGAGAGCTCCGGGAATAACGGGAACGACGGGAATGATGTGTGGGGATGCTCTGGGATAATGGGATGTGTGCCCAGGTGTGGGGATAGCAGGGAATTCACTGCCCAGGTGTGGGAATGCTCTGGGATAATGGAATTCACTGCCCAGGTGAGGGAAGGGTCTGGGATAACAGGGAATTCACTGCCCAGGTGTGGGAACACTCTGGGAATAGCAGAATTCACTGTCCAGGTGTGGGAATGCTCTGGGATAACAGGGAATTCACTGCCCAGGTGTGGGGATGCTCTGGGGGTAATGGGATGTGTGCCCAGGTGTGGGGGATTCACTGCCCAGGTGTGGGGATGCTCTGGGATAATGGGATGTGTGCCCAGGTGTGGGGGATAGCAGGGAATTCATTGCCCAGGTGTGGGGATGCTCTGGGAATAACAGGATTCACTGTCCAGGTGTGGGGATGCTCTGGGATAATGGGATGTGTGCCCAGGTGTGGGAATGGTCTGGGAATAACAGAATTCACTGTCCAGGTGTGGGGGATAGCAGGGAATTCACTGCCCAGGTGTGGGAATGCTCTGGGGGTAATGGGATGAATTGTCCAGGTGTGGGAATGCTCTGGGAATAACAGAATTCACTGTCCAGGTGTGGGGGGATAGCAGGGAATTCACTGTCCAGGTGTGGGAATGCTCTGGGATAAAATGGGATGTGTGCCCAGGTGTGGGAATGCTCTGGGATAATGGAATTCACTGCCCAGGTGTGGGAATGCTCTGGGATAACAGGGAATTCACTGTCCAGGTGTGGGAATGGTCTGGGATAATGGAATGTGTGCCCAGGTGTGGAAATGTTCTGGGATAACAAGGAATTCACTGCCCAGGTGTGGGAATGCTCTGGGATAATGGAATGTGTGCCCAGGTGTGGAAATGTTCTGGGATAACAAGGAATTCACTGCTCAGGTGTGAGGATAGCAGGGAATTTACTGCCCAGGTGTGGGAACACTCTGGGAATAACAGAATTCACTGCCCAGGTGTGGGAATGCTCTGGGATAACAGGAAATTCAATGTCCAGGTGTGGGAATGCTCTGGGGATAATGGAATTCACTGCCCAGGTGTGGGAATGCTCTGGGATAATGGAATGTGTGCCCAGGTGTGGAAATGTTCTGGGATAACAAGGAATTCACTGCCCAGGGTGTGGGAATGGTCTGAGATAATGGGATGTGCTGCCAGGTGCAGGAATGGTCTACCCAGGAATTCACAGCCCAGGTATGGGAATGATCTGGGAAAAAACAGGGATCCAGGGAAAACACATCAGGGAAAACAGAACTCCAGGGAAAACCCTTGGCTCAGGAGAAGTGTCAGTTTTGGAAGCAGGGTTTGGATGGATCCCATCACTCCTGCAGAAATCGCTGGCACCCAGGGACTGCTGAGCACAGCTGTCACACACCAGCTCTGCTCCTGGCCAGAACTCCTTTTCCCCTCCTTTTCCCCTCCTTTTCCCCAAGGCTGTCAGCAGAGGAGCTGGAGCTGGAGCCAGGGCAGGGAGAGCAGCCACGGATCTGCCCGAGCTCGGGGGCTGGAGGTGACACCAGGCAGGCGGCGGCTGGTTCCAGGCTGCCACCCCAAATCCATCTCACTGGCAGCCAGGAGTTTACTCTGATCCTGTGCCATCCATGGGGACAGGACAGGGACAGGGATCTCTGATCCTTTATCATCCATGGGGACAGGACAGGGACAGGAATCTCTGATCCTTAATTATCCATGGGGACAGGGATCTCTGATCCTTCATCATCCATGGGGACAGGACAGGGACAGGAATCTCTGATCCTGTGCCATCCATGGGGACAGGACAGGGACAGGGATCTCTGATCCTGTGCCATCCATGGGGACAGGACAGGGACAGGGATCTCTGATCCTGCTCCATCCATGGGGACAGGGATCTCTGATCCTTCATCATCCATGGGGACAGGAATCTCTGATCCTGCTCCATCCATGGGGACAGGGATCTCTGATCCTTCATCATCCATGGGGACAGGACAGGGACAGGAATCTCTGATCCTTAATTATCCATGGGGGACAGGAATCTCTGATCCTAATTATCATGGGGGACAGGGATCTCTGATCCTGCTCCATCCATGGGGGACAGGAAAGGGACAGGAATCTCTGATCCTTCATCATCCACAGGGACAGGGACAGGACAGGGACAGGAATCTCTGATCCTTAATTATCCAAGGGGACAGGACAGGGACAGGAATCTCTGATCCTGCTCCATCAATGGGGACAGGGAATCTCTGATCCTTTCCCATCCACAGGGACAAGACAGGGACAGGAATCTCTGATCCTGCCCCATCCATGATCCTTCTCCACGCACAGGGACAGGAATCTCTGATCCTTCATCATCCACAGGGACAGGAATCTGGATTTGGAGCAGGACCATCCCGCACCCACCCCACGGGGGGGGGGGGGGGGGTAGGGGTTTGGAGCAGGAAAACTCTGATCTATCAATTAATTATTTATTAATTTATTAACTGGTGGTGGCCGTGGCACAATGCCTGGCACGCCGTGGCAGCTGTGGGCAGTTCTGCCCAGTTTGAGGATTTATTTTAATTAATTGCTGCATGAAAGGTGAGCACTGGCAGCAGGGAGCCCAGGCAGCTCGATAAAATCAATTTTTGGTTTATTTGGATGCTGCTGCTGGAGGAGGCTGTGGAGCTCCAGCTCCAGGGTGGGATGTGCCAGCCCTGGAATGTTTGGGGGTGGTGGGCACGGCCATGGGAAGCTGCAGCTCCTTTGGGCCAACATTTCCCAGCCCTTCCCGAGCCTCTGTGGCCCAGGTGGGATGGAGAAAGGACAGGGAAAAAACCCCCTGGATGTGCCAAGCATGGCCCTGAGCTCATGGATCATGGAATTAGGGAGCCAGAAAATCATGGGATGGTTTGGCTGGGAAGGGACCTTAAACCTCATCCAGTTTGCAGGGGTGGGCAGGGACAGCTCCCACTATCCCAGGCTGCTCCAAACCCTGCCCAGCCTCCCTTGGACACTGCCAGGGATCAGGGACAGCCCCAGATTCTCTGGGATACCCCGTGCCACCCTCCCATCCCATGGATGTGCCCGGCCCTGCTGTTTTTGGGGCAGCAGCAAAGCCAAAGCAGCCTCAGGAGCTGCTGGGCCACCAAGGGAAGGCCCCAGGTGCCACCTCCAGCAGCCACGGGGCTCCCTGTGCTCAGAGCAGCCGAGTTTCCCTCTGGGAACGGGGATTTGATCTCCTGGCTGAGCCTGGCAGTGCCATCACCACCTCGAGCCCCACCGGTGCCACCGAGGGGCTCCATCCTGCATCCCACATTTCCCACTTTGTTCCCAGGGCTTTTTGAAAGCACCACCGTGGGTGGCACCCCATCTGCCCACGGCATTCCCACCCCTGGGAATTCACCAATAAAACCCCGGAGCTGCTTTTTTCTTTCCCCCCCTCCAAGCCAGGGGAATTCGTGCCGGATTCCAGGCAGGATCCCCGCTCCGGGATGGGCTCGGCGCCTCCCGCAGCGCTGCAGTGCCCGGGGTTTGTGTTTTTGTTTTCCTCCTCCGGGCCCGCAGGAGCAGCCTCGGGGCCATTGCCACATTCCCACATTGCCACATTCCCACATTGCACATTCCCACAACCGTCACTCCCCGGTGCCGCAGCCCCGGAGCCTCCTGGATCCTCCCGGAGCATCCCCCCTGGATATTCCCGGAGCATCCCCCCCATATCCCCCCCACGGATGCTCCTGGATGTTCCCGGAGCATCCCCCTCGCATCCCCCTGGATCCTCCTGAGCATCCCCCCCATATCCCCCCGGATCCTCCCCCCATATCCCCCCACGGATCCTCCTGGATATTCCCGGAGCAGCCCCCCGGATCCTCCTGGAGCATCCCCCCCTACGGATCCTCCTGGATATTCCCGGAGCAGCCCCCCCAAATCCCTCCGGATCCTCCTGGATATTCCCGGAAGCATCTCCCCCAGATCCTCCTGGAATATCCCTCCCATATCCCTCTGGATCCTCCTGGAGCATCCCCCCCATATCCCCCCGGATCCTCCCCCCCATATCCCCCCGGATCCTCCCCCCATATCCCCACAGATCCTCCTGGATATTCCCGGAGCAGCCCCCCGGATCCTCCTGGAGCATCCCCCCCATATCCCCTCGGATCCTACCGGAGCATCCCCATGGATCCTACCGGATCCTCCTGGATGTTCCCGGAGCATCCCCCCCATATCCCCCCGGAGCATCTCCCCATATCCCCCCGGATCCTCTTGGAGCATCTCCCCCAGATCCTCCTGGAATATCCCTCCCATATCCCTCTGGATCCTCCTGGAGCATCTCCCCCAGATCCCCCCGGATCCTCCCCGAGCATCCCCCCGAATCCTCCTGGATCCTCCGGAGCATCCCCCCCATATCCCCCCGGATCCTCTCCCCCGACTCCCGGCAGGGATTTCCCGGGATCAGCGCAGCCCCTCTGCAGAGGGGCAGCCCCCAGCTGCCGGCATTTCTTCATCCCAGCAGAATCCCAATCCCAGGGGTGTCCCCACTGCAGGACCAGCCCCATCCCGAGCCAGGAGCAGCCGCATCCCAGGAGGATCCGACTCCAATTCCCCATCCCAGCCGCGTCTCCATCCCTGGAGCATCCTCATCCAGTAGGATCCCCGGAACAGGGACGGGGCATCCTAATCCCAGTAGGATCTCTGCTGATAGGACCATCCTCATCCCAGGAGCACCCCAATCCAGGAGCACCCCAATCCAGGGGTCTCCTCCTCCGGGAGCACCCCATCCCAGGGTTACCCCAATCCCAGGAGCACCCCAATCTAGGATCACCCTGTTCCCAGGGGTCTCCTCCTCCTGGAGCACCCCATTCCCAGGGTTACTCTATTCCCAGGGTTACCCCAATCCAGGAGCACCCCAATCCAGGGGCCTCCTCTCTCTGGAGCACCCATTCCCAGGATCATCCCCATCTCAGGAGCACCCCAATTGAGCAGCACCCCCAATCCAGGAGCACCCCAGTCCAGGGGTATCCTCGTTCGGGAGCACCCCACTCCTAGAATCACCCCCAAACAGGAGCACCCCAATCCAGGGGTACCCTGCCCCTGGGGCACCCCATTCCCAGGATTATCCCCATCCCAGGGTTCCCCCAGTCCCGGAGCCATCCCGCATCCCCCAAGGTCACACCTGTAGGACCGAGGGGATGGGGATGGCGGCACCGCCGAGCTCCGTCGCTCCGGTGACCCCGCCGGGCTCTCCCCACCCCGGTCACCACCGGGACCCCCCCTCCCGCCGATCCTCCGGGATTTTCCCGTCCCCCCGTGTCCCACCGCGGCGCTCCCGCCGCTCACCTTCAGGTCGGGGGGCTTGGAGCGCGGCGGCGCCGGGACAGCGCCCGCCTCGGGGGCCGCCGCCGCCTCGCCGGCCTTGCCCTCCATCACTCCGTGACCGGGCGATTCCCCCGCGGCGCCGGGATCCTCCTCGGGCTGCTGCAGCTCGTCCGAGCGGCACCGCTTCATCCCGGGAGCGCCGCGCCCGCGCCGCGCGGGGGGCGCCTACGGCCGCAGCGGCGGCGGCGGCGGCGGCGGGCGGCGCCCCGGCGGCCGCTGCGGGGCCCGCGGGCTGCGCGGCCCCGGCCCGCCCGCCCCGCCGAGCCCGGGCCGGGCGGCGGCTCCGCGCCGCGGCGGCTCCGCGCCCGCCGCCGGCACCGGCATCGCCGCCGCCGCCGCGCCTGACGGGCAGCGCCGCCGGCCAATGGAGATGCGAGGGAGGAGGCGCTTCGCGCGGTGATTGGTGGAGCGTGCTTAGAGGGCGGTGCTGGCGGGAGGAATTGACCAATGAAGACGCGCGGAGGGCGGGGCCGCCGCTGGTGATTCGCGGAGGCGGAGCGGAGCTGGAGAGGGGCGCGCCGCCTCCTGCCGAGCCGCTCCGCGCAGCGCGGGCTGGGGGAACAGCCGGCGGCCTCTGAGCTCCCCCTTTTGCTCCCCCTGTTTCAATACCTCATTTCATGCTCGTTCTCGTTTTTTGGGGAATTTTTGCTCGTCCCCCGCGGGGATGCGCAGAGGCCGCGGGGAGAGGTCGGCGGCCGCGCTTGGAGATACTACAAATTCCATGTGGCTTTGCGGCAAAACGGACTACAACTCCCGGCGTCCCCTCCCGCAGGCCGGGAGAATGAACTCCATTTGGACGTAAATAAACTACATCTCCCAGCGTGCCTCGCTCGCTGGGTGCGCCCGGCCTCCTCCCCCTTTGCCCTGCGGCGCGCCGACAAACGTTCCGCGCACACGCAGCGCGGCCGGCGGAGGCGCTTCCCCTCGGGAGAAGGCGGCGGCCGCGGGGGTCGGGGAGGCGGGAGGGGCGGGGGGTGGGGGGGGTCGGGAGGAGAGGAAATCCTCGGGGAGGTTCCTCCCCGGACGGCGGCAGCCTGGCCGGGCCCGAGAGCTGCCCGCGGTGGGGAGGGGATAGCGGGGCGGACCCGGAGGACATGGAGGGCGAGGAGGCCCCGTCATGGCGGGGGTCCCGGCGGGGCCGTGCGGGAGCTCTGCCGCTCCTTCGGCCACTACAACCGGCACCTGGCGCGGCTGCAGCACAACCTGCGAGAGACCAAGAGGTTCTTCCGCGACGTCAAGTTCTCCCAGGGACATCCCTTCGCCTCGGCGCCTGCCGGTGACGGCCCCCGCTCCGCCTGCGATGGGGATGGGGGTCCCGGGGACGGCGGTGAGACAGGGCCGGGGGCGGGCGGGGTGTGAGGGGTCTACGGGGGTAAAGGGAGAACCTCTGCGGGTGAGGGGTCTCTGGTGGGCTTGTCAGGGGTCTCTGGGGGTCTTGTGAAGGTTGCGGTGCGGAGCGAAGTGTCCGGCTTGGAGGGGCTCTAATGGGGGTTTACAGGGATGGGGGTGCCCGGAGGGTGGGAAAGGCTTCGTGGCTGTGGTTTAAGGTGGGTGTGAGGACAATTTTCTTCTCGCAGAGGGTGTGGGAATGGGCACAACTCCAGGAGGGTTTGGACAGCGCTCCAGGGATGCTCAGGGTGGGATTTTGGGGTCTGTGCAGGGCCAGGAGCTGCACCCACCATCCCTGTGGGTTTATGATGGGGACCCTCTGCCCCTGACCCCCACCTGCAGGGAGAGGAGGGGAGGGGGTTCAGAAGAGGCAGCACAATGAGGAGCTGCCATTCCCTGTTGGAATTCCCTGGGAATTGTGGCCTCACTGGGGGCTCTGTGCTCAGGGAATGAGGGGCTGCCATTCCCTGTTTGTCCCGGAATTCCCTGGGAATTGTGGCCTCGCTGGGGGCTCTGTGCTCAGCTGCTGCTGTTGACAAACAGAGCTGAGGGTGTCACCTCTGCTGCCACGGGCAGGACTTGGTGTTTCCATGAGACTGTCTCGTGAGAGGGGCTCGGTGTGGCGTGAGATGTCCATAAAGGTCTTCTTCATTCATCCCCAAAAGGCTCCTGAGTCATCTCTCGTGGCCCCTTGTCCGGAATTCTTGTCCAGGATTCTTGTCTGGGGTTCTTGTCCAGGTTCTTGTCTGGGGTTCTTGTCCTGGTTCTTGTCCTGGTTCTTGTCCAGGATTCTTGTCCAGGATTCTTTTTGGACCTGCTCATCTTGCACTCCAAATCCTGGTTTCATGCTCAAGTGTTGAGTTTTTCTGTCTATGTGGTTTTGGGCTGATTTGGGGTTTGTTTTCCCCTTGTGGGATTGTGGAGTTGTGGCTGGAAAGGTTTTGGGAGCACCTCTGGATTCTGGGGAGTGGCTGCTGCCCCTCTCACCAGGCTGGGTGGGGAAGGAGATTTTGGGAAGGGGCAGGTGAGCCTGTGATGTTTGGAATTTGGGATTGTTGTGCCTGGAGAAGAGGAGGATTTGGGGTGATCTGATGAGAAAAATGGAATATTTCCAATGTTTCCAAGGGATGGAGTGCCAGCACACAGGGAATGGCACTGCCAAGGGGCAGGGAGAGATGGGATTTTGGGGATAAATCCTTCCCTGGGTGGGGCTGGGATGGAATTCCCAGAGGAGCTGTGGCTGCTCCATCGCTGGGAGTGTCCCAGGCCAGGTTGGACAGTGGATAGAATGGAAAAAAACCCACAAAAAACCAGAAAAAATGGATCAAATGCTTGGAGCTTCCACAGATTCCATAAATCCGAGCTGAGGTTGCTCTGCCGAGCTCTGGGTGGATTTGGAGAGGAGTCCTGGTGAGAGCCGCCCTTGTTCCGTGGTGGACAGGCCTCCTTTGATCCCGGGAATTCATGGGATGTGGGGATGTGTGGATGTGTGCCCCGGGGCTGCCCCGCCGCTCCCAGCGCCAGCGCCGGTCACATGGAGCAGGGATGGGATGGGATTGGGATGGAGCAGGGGTGGGGATGGGATTGGGATGGAGCAGGGATGGGGATGGGATGGGATGGAGCAGGGATGGGGATGGGATTGGCATGGAGCAGGGATGGGGCTGGGATTGGCATGGAGCAGGGGTGGGGATGGGATTGGGATGGAGCAGGAATGGGGCTGGGATTGGCATGGAGCAGGGATGGGGATGGGATTGGCATGGAGCAGGGATGGGGATGGGATGGGATGGAGCAGGGATGGGGATGGGATTGGGATGGAGCAGGGATGGGGCTGGGATTGGCATGGAGCAGGGATGGGGATGGGATTGGCATGGAGCAGGGATGGGGCTGGGATTGGCATGGAGCAGGGATGGGGATGGGATGGAGCAGGGATGGGGATGGGATTGGCATGGAGCAGGGATGGGGATAGGATGGAGCAGGGATGGGGCTGGGATAGGGATGGGATGGGATGGGATGGAGTCAGGATGGGGATGGGATGGGATGGAGCAGGGATGGGGATGGGGATGGGGTAGGGATGGAGTCAGGATGGGGCTGGGATTGGGATGGGGCTGGGATGCGGATGGGATGGAGTCAGGATGGGGCTGGGGATGGGATGGAGCAGGGATGGAGCTCCTGCCAGGATGGGGCTGGGATGGGGCCAGGATGGAGCCAGGGTAGGGAATGGGGCTGGGATGGGGCTGGGATGGAGACGAGCTGGAGTCAGGATGGGGCAGGGATGGAATTGGAATGGGGTCAGGATGGGGCCAGGATGGAGCTGGGATGGAATTGGGATGGGCCGGGATGGGCAGGGATAGGGATGGGGCCAGGATGGAGCAGGGATGGAGCTGGGGTGGAATTGGGGTGGAGACGAGATGGAGTCAGGGATGGAATTGGGGTGGGGCTGGGGTGGAATTGGGATGAGGCTGGGATGGAACCAGGGTGGGGCCAGGATGAAGCAGGGATGGGGCAGAGATTGGGATGGGGCAGGGATGGAGCCGAGATAGGGCTGGGATAGAGCAGGGATGGAACCAGGGTGGAGCAGGGATGGGACTGGGATGGAGCAGGGATGGGACTGGGATGGAACCAGGGTGGAGCAGGGATGGGACTGGGATGGAACCAGAGTGGAATTGGGATGGGGCTGGGATGGGGCCAGGATGGGATCAGGATAGAATCAGGTGGGGCTGGGATGGAGCAGGGGTGGGGTGGAGCCAGGGTGGGGTGGGGGTGGAATTGGGATGGAACAGGAATGGGGCAGGGATAGGGGTGGAGCATTGATGGAGCTGGGATGGAACCAGGGTGGAGCAGGGGTGGGGCTGGGATGGAATTGGGATGGGGCTGGGATGGAGTCAGGATGGAGCAGGGATGGGGCAGGGATGGGGCCGAGATACAGCCAGGGTGGGGCTGGGATGGAGCTGGGATGGAGATGGAATGGAGCAGGGATGGAACCAGGGTGGTGCCAGGATGGAATTGGGATGATGCTGGCATGGAGTCAGGATGGAGCCTGACTCCATCCAGCCGGGATGGAATTGGGATGGAGCCAGGGTGGGGCTGGGATGGAGCTCCAGCCCCTGGCACTGCCCAGCAATGTGGCTGCATCCCTCAAAAGTGGGAAGTTCTGATCCTGCTTTTTGTTGAGTCCCTCCCACCCCGGATCCGTGTCTGTGCCCATCACAGGAATCACAGGGAAGGTGTTTTAACCTCAGATCTTGGAGGAAAAATGGATTTGGGAGGACTTTGGGAAAGGTGTTTCAGCCACAAATCCTGGAGGATTTGGCAGGACTTTGGAGCAGTTTTCCAGTAGCCAAAGGTGCTCCAAGAAGGCTGGAAAGGGAAATTTTCACCTGGGAAGGGGAATGAGGAAAAGTTTAGATGGGATATGGAAAGAAATTCCTCTCTGCGAGGATGAGGAGGGGCTGGGATGGAATTCCCAGAGAATCCCTGGCTGTTCCATCCCTGGCAGTGTCCAAAGCCAGGCTGGAGCATCCTGAGCTACTGAAGGTCTCCCTGAATGGCAGAGGGACAGGAGGAGCTTTAAGGTCCCACCCAAACCATCCCAGGATTCTCCATCCATATCAATAATCCTTCAGTAATCCCAGTTAAGCTGCTGTATCCCAGTGATTTTTTTGGGGGATATTTTTGCTGGATTTAAGGATCCACCAATTCCAGGGAGATATTTTTGGAGATATTTTTGGTGGATTTAAGGATCCACCAATTCCAAGGAGATATTTTTGCTGGATTTAAGGATCCATCCACCAATTCCAAGGAGATATTTTTGCTGGATTTAAGGATCCACCAATTCCAGGGAGATATTTTTGGAGATATTTTTGGTGGATTTAAGGATCCACCAATTCCAAGGAGATATTTTGGGGGATATTTTTGCTGGATTTAAGGATCCACCAATTCCAAGGAGATATTTTTGCTGGATTTAAGGATCCACTGATTCCAAGGAGATATTTTTGGAGATGTTTTTGCTCTATTTAAGGATCCATCCACCAACTCCAAGGAGATATTTTTGCTGGATTTAAGGATCCACCAATTCCAGGGAGATATTTTTGGAGATAGTTTTGCTGGATTTAAGGATCCACCATTTCCAAGGAGATATTTTGGGGGATATTTTTGCTGGATTTAAGGATCCACCAATTCCAAGGAGATATTTTTGCTGGATTTAAGGATCCACTGATTCCAAGGAGATATTTTTGGAGATATTTTTTGGTGGATGTAAGGATCCACCAGTTCCAAGGAGATATTTTTGGAGATATTTTTGCTGGATTTAAGGATCCATCCACCAATTCCACGGAGATATTTTTGGTGGATTAAGGATCCACCAATTCCAAGGAGATATTTTTGCTGGATTTAAGGATCCACCAATTCCAAGGAGATATTTTTGGAGGTATTTTTGCTGGATTTAAGGATCCACTCCTTCCTGGAGGGAGGAGAGGGAGCTCTGCTGCCTCTGCAGCCCTCCCTGAATTGCTTTTTTCATGCTCCACATCCTGAATCCCAGGAGAAGCTCCAAGCAATGTCCCCAGATCAAAGCCATCCTACGGATGAAGGCTCAAATGTGCAATTTTGTGGGATTTTCCCCAGATCTTTTATCTTTTGTGAGCTCCTGGTCAGCTTCCAGCCCTCTGGTCACTTGATGTGGCTCTTGAAAGGCTTGTTTGGAAAACAATCCCAAAAATCACATTTAAGGAGAGATTTCTCCCTTCAACCATTCCCAAACTCGGGAATTGGGGTTTTACGGGGTAGGGGTGCAGTGCTGAGCCACAAAGAGGATTTTTCCTTAGTTTTGGGGTGGAAAAACTCCTCCAAAATCCTGGAAGATTTGAGGGGAAGGCCAACCTTGGGCAGGGTTTGAAAGGAGCTTTAAACCAATCTAAAACTACACAAAATGCTCCAAATTTGGCTGATTTTAATTAAACTGGAGTGATGAAGCTGTCAGAGTGAGGAGAGGGATGTTGTAGGATCTCTTTAATGGGGTTTGGAGTGTGAGGAGGATCCTGTGGAGGGGAGGATCTTGTTTTCTTCACAATTCAGGCTGCCAGAACATGACTCATGAAAAAAAAAAAAAATTTAACAGCAATTTTAAACAGAATTTTTAACCCTGTAAAATCCCTTCCAGTATCAGAGCAATCCTGGTGCTTTGTACCTCTCAAATGGGGCATTTTTTAGGGCCTGGTTGTTCCATTTCCCATTTAATTTCATCCCTGGGATTTTTGTGTTCCTGATGAGGGATTTGTTTGTGGGTTTTTATTTTGTTTTTGGGGCTGTCAGAGTCATTCTGCGCTGTGCACGAGGCTAACGCTGAATTTAGCTCTTGCCAAAGCTGCATTTAGGATTAAAAAAAAAAAAAAAAAAGAAAACAGAAGCTAAACTCAGCCCTGAGCCTGAATTAGCACAGCCGGGTGATGCCTGTGGGGTGTGAGGGAGGTTTGTGGGGTTTGGGAGAAGTTTGTGGGATCTGAGGGAGGTTTGTAGGGTCTGAGGGCCATTTGTAGGGTCTGAGGGCCATTTGTGGGGTCTGATGTAGGTTTGTGGGGTCTGAGGGCCATTTGTGGGGTCTGAGGGCCATTTGTGGGGTCTGAGGGCCGTTTGCAGGGTCTGAGCAATGTTTGTGGGCTCTGAGTGATGTTTGTAGGGTCTGAGGGCCATTTGTGGGGTCTGAGGGAGGTTTGTGGGGTCTGAGCAATGTTTGTAGGGTCTGAGTGATGTTTGTAAGGTCTGAGCGTTGTTTGTGGGGTCTGTGGGAGGTTTGTGGGGTCTGATGTAGGTTTGTGGGGTCTGAGGGCCATTTGTGGGGTCTGAGGGCCATTTGTGGGGTCTGAGGGAGGTTTGTGGGCTGTGAGTGATGTTTGTAGGGTCTGAGGGCTGTTTCTGGGCTCTGTGGGAGGTTTGTGGGATGTGAGCAACATTTGTGGGCTCTGAGGGCCATTTGTGGTCTCTGAGTGATGTTTGTAGGGTCTGAGGGTCGTTTGTAGGGTCTGAGGGAGGTTTTTCGGCTCCGAGTGATGTTTGTGGGGTCTGAGGGCTGTTTCTGGGCTCTGTGGGAGGTTTGTGGGATGTGAGCAACATTTGTGGGCTTTGAGGGCCATTTGTGGTCTCTGAGGGTCATTTGTAGGGTCTGAGGGTCATTTGTAGGGTCTGAGGGAGGTTTGTAGGGTCTGAGGGTCGTTTGTAGGGTCTGAGGGAGGTTTTTGGGCTCTGAGTGATGTTTGTAGGATGTGAGGGCCATTTGTAGGATGTGAGGGCCATTTGTGGGGTGTGAGGGTCATTTGTAGGATCTGATGGCGATTTGCGGGCTCCGAGGGCACTTTGTGGGCTCTGTGGGAGGTTTGTGGGATGTGAGCAACATTTGTGGGCTCTGAGTGAACCTTGTGGGCTCTGAGGGAGCCTTGTAGGGTTTGAGGCTGTTCCAGAACCTTCTGGCTGGCAGCAAAGTGCCTTCCCTGGGGCTCATCCATCCCTCTCCAGGCTGCTGGGATTCTGTGCTCCTGTAACAATCCCTGAATTCATTCTTGTCCTGCACAGCAGGAGCTCCCCCGTCAGCAGCTGCCCTGGGCTGGGCTGTGGGGCTGCACTGTCCCATTTTTAGGGCCAAGCCCTGATCCCTGTCCAGTTTCATGCCTCATTTTTAGATCAAACCCTGATCCCTGTCTTGTTTCAGGCCCCATTTTTAGGGCCAAGCTCTGATCCCCGTTTCAGGTCCCATTTTTAGTGCTGCATCCCTGATCCCTGTCCTGTTTCAGGCCTCATTTTTAGGGCCAAACCCCTGATCCCTGTCTCTGTTTCAGGTCCCATTTTTAGGGCCAAGCCCTGATCCCTGTTTCAGGCCCCATTTTTAGGATCAAACCCCTGATCCCTGATCCCTGTTTCAGGCCTCATTTTTAGGGCCAAACCCTGTCCCTGTTTCAGGCCCCATTTTTATGGCCAAACCCTGATCCCTGTCCTGTTTCAGGCCTCATTTTTAGGGCCAAACCCTGACCCCTGTCCCTGTTTCAGGCCCCATTTTTAGGATCAAACCCTGATCCCTGTCCTGTTTCAAGCCCCATTTTTAGGGCCAAACCCCTGATCCCTGTCCCACTTTAGGCCCCATTTTTATGGCCAGGACCTGATTCCTGTTTCAGGCCCCATTTTTAGGGCCAAACCCCTGATCCCTGTCCTGTTTCAGGCTCCATTTTTAGGGCCAAGCCCTGATCCCCGTTTCAGGTCCCATTTTTAGGGCTAAATCCCTGACCCCTGTCCTGTTTCAGGCTCCATTATTATGGCCAAGCCCTGATCCCTGTTTCAGGCCCCATTTTTAGGATCAAACCCCTGATCCCTGTCCTGTTTCAGGCCCCATTTTTAGGGCCAAACCCTATCACTGTTTTAGGCCCTATTTTTATGGCCAAACCCTGATCCCTGTCCTGTTTCAGGCCCCATTTTTAGGGCTAAATCTCTAATCCCTGTCCCGTTTCAGGCTCCATTTTTATGGCCAAGCCCTGAGCCCTTTCCCCATTTCAGGTCCCATTTTTAGGGCTGCATCCCTGATCCCTGTCCCATTGCAGGCCCCGTTTTTAGGATCAAACCCTGACCCCGGTCCCGTTGCAGGCCCCAGCCCGGTGTCGTTCCCCCGGCACGAGGAGGAGCAGCTGCAGCGCTCGGTGAGCTGGAGGCCCTGCCTGCTGATCCTGGGCCAGAACTGCCGCGCCAAGGGCCGCCTGCTCAACACCCTGCTGGGCCAGGAGCTGCTGCCCACCCCTGGCACTGCCACCCAGGAGCTGCTGCCCACCCCTGGCACTGCCACCCAGGAGCTGCTGCCCAGCCCCAGGACTGCCACCCAGGAACTGCTGCCCAGCCCCAGGACTGGCACCCAGGAACTGCTGCCCACCCCTGGCACTGCCACCCAGGAGCTGCTGCCCACCCCTGGCACTGCCACCCAGGAGCTGCTGCCCAGCCCCAGGACTGCCACCCAGGAACTGCTGCCCAGCCCCAGGACTGGCACCCAGGAACTGCTGCCCACCCCTGGCACTGCCACCCAGGAGCTGCTGCCCACCCCTGGCACTGCCACCCAGGAGCTGCTGCCCAGCCCCAGGACTGCCACCCAGGAACTGCTGCCCAGCCCCAGGACTGGCACCCAGGAACTGTTCCCCGGGGCTGACCCTGCCACCAAGGAGCTGCTGCCCACCCCTGGCACGGGCACTGAGGAGCTGCTGCCCACCCCCACGGCTGGCACCAAGGAGCTGCTACCCACTCCTGAGGCTGGCACTGCCACCAAGGAGCTGCTGCCTGCTGCTGGGGCTGCGACCAAGGAGCTGCTGCCCAGGGCTGGCACTCCAGAGCTGCTGCCTGATGCTGGCACTGAGGAGCTGCTGCCCACCCCTGGGACTGTCACAGAGGAGCTGCTGCCCGGTGCTGGCACTGCAGAGCTGCTGCCCACCCCTGGCACTTGCACCGAGGAGCTGCTGCCCAGTGCTGGGACTGGCACAGATGAGCTGCTGCCCACCCTTGGGACAGGCACCGAGGAGCTGCTGCCCACCCTTGGCACTGGCACTGGCACCGAGGAGCGCTGCCGGCGCCGCCGGGTGCGCTTCACGCACGGGGCACGGCCGCGGCTGAGCCTGGCACTGCCCGGGCAGTACGAGCTGGTGCAGGCGCTGGTGGCACACAGCGGGCACTGGGACACCATCCCCGAGCAGGACCTGCAGGTGCCAGGGGACGCCGAGGATCCTGCACAGAGGGTGGCAGAGCTGGAGGTGGTGCTGCCCTGCGCGCTGCTCAAGGTCAGGGTGGCACTGGGCCTGGCACTGCCGCGGTGCCTGGGGAGCTTGGGGTGGCACTGCCACTGTCCCTGGGGAGCCTGGGGTGGCACTGCCACTGTCCCTGGGGAGCTTGGGATGGAACTGCCACTGTCCCTGGTCTGTGGGAAGCTTGGGGTGGCACTGCCACTGTCCCTGGGGAGCTTGGGATGGAACTGCCACTGTCCCTGGTCTGTGGGGAACTTGGGGTGGCACTGCCACTGTCCCTGCCCTGGTCTGTGAAGAATTTGAAGTGGCACTGCCACTGTCCCTGGCATGTGGGGAGCTTGGGGTGGCACTGCCACTGTCCCTGGTCTGTGGGGAGCTTGGGGTGGCACTGCCACTGTCCCTGGGGAGTTTGGGATGGCACTGCCACTGTCCCTGGCATGTGGGGAGTTTGGGATGGCACTGCCACTGTCCGTGGCGTATGGGGGGGTGACATTTACATAATGATAATTGATAAATAATTGATAAATTAATTCCCAAATTGTCCCTGCCCTGGTCTGTGCAAAGTTTGGGGTGGCACTGCCATTGTCCCTGCCCTGATCCACGGGGAGTTTGGGGTGGCACTGCCACTGTCCTGTTCAATAAATTCCCCTGCTGGCTCCTTCCTGGGACACTTGTCCTAAGTTTTGTCCTAAAACTCCAATGATTTGGTTCAAAGTAAGGAATTTGGAGTCAGGGATCAGCCTTGTCCTAAACTGGGCTAAAACTCCAAGGATTTGATCCAAAATGAGGAATTTAGGGATCAGCCTTGTCCTAAACTGGGCTAAAACCCCAAGGATTTGGTCCAAAATGAGGAATTTGGAGTTAGGGATCAGCCTTGTCCTAAACCGGGCTAAAACCCCAAGGATTTGGTTCAAAATGAGGAATTTGGAGTTAGGGATCAGCCTTGCAGCTGAGACTCCAGATCTGCTTTGAAGAATTCCAGTTTTTTGCTGTGTGAACGACACCCAGAACATTTTTCCACAGAATAAACCTCTCCAAACCTCCTCCTTTTCTCTTTTTCCCAGGAAGTGGACATCGTGGTGGCTCCATGCCGAGGCTTCCAGTCAGCTGAGTCCACCCTGGCCGAGTTTGTGGACCAGGTGCTGCCCGTCGTCACCTTCGCCATCAGCGAGCCCCGGCTGTCCCCGTCGGACCAGGCAGAACTTCGGCAAATCAAACAAAAATTCTCCCTCCCCATCTTCTTCCTGCGAATCCCCGAGGCCGGCAGCGAGCTGAGCTCTCCCAAAAACCCCCCCAAGGACAAGAAATCCCCTCTGCACCTGCAGCTGCTGGAGCTGGAATACCTGAGCCCCTCCAGCCCCTGCGGCTGCGGCGCTCCCGGCTCCTCCATGCTGGTGGAGCAGCTGGAGAAGCTGCGGCTGCTGAGCTCCTTCTCCAGGCAGGTGCTGCAGCAGCACCTGGTGGAGGCAGCCACGAGGCTGAGCGAGGTTCACGGGCGCTGCCTCAACATCTTCATCAACCAGGCCTTCGACATGCAGAGGGACCTGCAGATCACCCCCAAGAGGTTGGAGTACACGCGCAGGAAGGAGAACGAGCTCTACGAGTCGCTGATGGGCATCGCCAACCGCAAGCAGGAGGAGATGAAGGAGATGATCGTGGACACGCTGGGCAATATGAAGGAGGAGCTGCTGGAGGATGCTGCCAGCATGGAGTTCAGAGGTGGGAGCCAGCTGGAGGGTTTGGGGTGCTTGGAGGTGGAGGGAGGTGGGAAGGAGTGCAAAATTGGCACGGGGGTTTGGTGGGGTTGTGTCCTGTGATTCCTGGATGGTCACGGAGCCCTAAGCATGAATCAAAATCTGGGATTAGGCAGATCCTGACCACAATAATTGATGGATTCAGTGAGGTTCCAACCTGTGATTCCTGGATGGTTACAGAGCCCTAAACATAAATCAGAATCTGGGATCAGGCAGATCCTGACCACAATTCTTGGATTCAGTGAAACTCCAACCTGCAATTCCCAGATGATCCCGGAACCCTAACCAGGAATCAGAATCTGGGATCAGGCAGATCCTGACCGCAGTAATTGGTGGATTCAGTGAGACACCAACCTACAATTCCTGGATGGTCACAGAGCCCTTAACATGAATCAAAATCTGGGATCAGGCAGATCCTGACCACAGTAATTCCTGGATTCAGTGAAACTCCAACCTGCAATTCTTGGATGATCCCAGAACCCTAACCAGGAATCAGATTCTGGGATCAGGCAGATCCTGACCACAATAATTCCTGGATTCAGTGAGATTCCAACCTGTAATTCCTGGATGGTCACAGAGCCCTAAACATGAATCAAAATCTGGGATCAGGCAGATCCATAATTGATGGATTCAGTGAGATTCCAACCTCTGTGACCACAATAATTGATGGATTCAGTGAGACTCCAACCTGCAATTCCCAGATGATCCCAGAACCCTAACCAGGAATCAAAATAATTGATGGATTCAGTGTGGTCACAGAGCCCTAAACAAGGGTGAAAATCCAGGGATCAGGCAGATCCTGACCACAATAATTGATGGATTCAGTGAAACTCCAACCTGTGATTCCTGGATGGTCACAGAGCCCTAAGCATGAATCAAAATCTGGGATCAGGCAGATCCTGACCACAATAATTGGAATCCATCTCGCTGATGGATTCAGTGAGACTTCAACCTGCAATTCTTGGATGATCCTAGAACCCTAAACAAGGATGAAAATCAGGGGTCAGACAGATCCTGACCACGATAATTCCATGGATTCAGTGAGACTCCAGCCTGCAATTCCCATTTGATCCCTAAACAAGGGTGAAAATCCAGGGGTCAGGCAGATCCTGACCACAATAATTCTATTAATTCAGTGAGACTCCAACCTGCAATTCCTGCATGGTCACAGAACCCCAAACATGGATGAAAATCAGGGATCAGGCAGATCCTGACCACGATAATTCCATGAATTCAGTGGAATTCCAACCTGCAATTCCTGGATGGTCACAGAGCCCCAACCATGAATCAAAATCAGGGATCGGGCAGATCCTAATGATAATTCCATGAAGGCTCCAACTTGCAATTCTTGCATGGTCCCAGAACCCCAAACAAGGATTTAAATCAGGGATCAGGCAGATCCTGACCACAATAATTCTATCAATTCAGTGAGACTCCAACCTGCAATTCCTGGATGGTCCCAGAACCCCAAACACGGATGAAAATCAGGCAATATCCATTTTTTTGGGTAGGATCTGTTGGATGAAGTGATAGTGATCTTGGATAGAATAATTGTGGATGAAATGGTCATAATCTTGGAGAAAATGATTGTAATAATCTTGGATAAAATAATTCATAATATTGGATAAAATAATTGATAATATTGGATACAATCATTCATAATATTGGATACAATCATTCATAATATTAGATACAATCATTCATAATATTAGATAAAATAATTCATAATCTTGGATAAAATCATTCATAATCTTGGATGCAATCATTAATAATCTTGGATAAAATAGTAATATTGGATAAAATCATTATAATAAGCTTGGATAAAATAATGATGATAATATTGGATAAAACAGTCATAATCATAAATAAAATAATGGTGATAATAGTGGATAAAATAGTGATGATAATAGTGGATAAAATAATAGTAATCTTGGATAAATAATAGTAATCTTGGGTAAAATGGTAATAATCTTGGAGAAAATGATAATAAATCTTGGAGAAAATTATAATAATCTTGGAGAAAATGATAATAAATCTTGGATAAAATGATCATAATCTTGTCTAAAACAATAACAATGCAATTCTGAGATAATTGAGAAGAACATTATTTTAAAACACCATTGGGATCAGCGTGTGCCCAGCCCTCAGGACTGTTCTCCCAACAGCCCCAGATCTCCAGGATGGTTTTTCCTCCCTTTCCCTGCAGACATCATCATTCCCGAGAGCGGCGAGCCCGTCAGCTCCAAGGACATCAAGCGCTGCATCCAGCAGATCCAGGAGCTGATCATCTCCAGGCTGAACCAGGCTGTGGCCAACAAACTGATCAGCTCCGTGGATTACCTGAGGGAGAGCTTCGTGGGCACCCTGGAGCGCTGCCTCAAGAGCCTGGAGGAGTCCTGGGAGGGCTCCGTGCACCCGCCCCGGGGGCTGGACAAACCCAGGGATGGATCCGTGCACATCACCAGCAACTATCTCAAACAGGTCTGCAATGGGGCTGGGATGGCTGGGGTTTGGGGTGGAGGAACTGCCATGGGCCTCAATTTGGGTGAAATGGTCAAATTATGGTCATGAAATACCTAAAAACTCTGGAGAATCCCCACGATGGATCCGTGCACATCACCAGCAGCTGTCTCAGACAGGTCTGGGATGGGGCTGGGATGGCTGGGGTTTGGGGTGGAGGAACTGCCATGGGCCTGAATTTGGGTGAAATGGTCAATTTATGGCTATGAGATGACATAGTAAATCAATTATCTCATAAATCTGTATAAAATAATCAAATTATGGCCATAAAACCACCTAAAAACTCTGGAGAAACCCCATGATGCATCCGTGCACATCACCCGCAACTATCTCAGACAGGTCTGGAGTGGCTGGGGTTTGGGGTGGTGGAACCTCGTCCTGAATTTGGGTGAAATGATCAGATTATGGCCATAAAACACACATGAGATCATCAATTAGCTCCTAAATCTGTATAAAAGAATCAAATTATGGCCATAAAACCACCTAAAAACTCTGGAGAATCCCCACAATGGATCTGTGCACATCACCAGCAGCTGTCTCAGACAGGTCTGGAATGGCTGGGGCTTGGGGTGCTGGAACCTGGGCCTGAATGTGGGTGAAATGATCAGATTATGGCCATAAAACACACAAGAGATAATATCTTAAATCTGTATAAAATAATCAAATTATTGCCATAAAACCACCTAAAAACTCAGGAGAAACCCCACGATGGATCCGTGCACATCACCAGCACCTATCTCAGACAGGTCTGGAGTGGCTGGGGTTTGGGGTGGTTGAACCTGGGCATGAATTTGTGTGAAATGGTCAATTTATGGCTATGAGATAACACAGTAAATCAGTTATCTCATAAATCTGTATAAAATAATCAAATTATGGCCATAAAACCACCTAAAAACTCTGGAGAAACCCAGGGATGGATCCGTGCACATCACCAGCAGCTGTCTCAGACAGGTCTGGAGTGGCTGGGGTTTGGGGTGGAGGAACTGCCATGGGCCTGAATTTGGGTGAAATGGTCAATTTATGGCTATGAGATGACATAGTAAATCAACTATCTCATAAATCTATATAAAATAATCAAATTATGGCCATAAAACCACCTAAAAACTCAGAAGAAACCTCACAGTGGATCCGTGCGCATCGCCTGCAACTATCTCAGACAGGTCTGGAATGGCTGGGGTTTGGGGTGGTGGAACCTGGGCCTGAATTTGTGTGAAATGGTCAATTTATGGCTATGAGATAACACAGTAAATCAGTTATCTCATAAACCTGTATAAAATAATCAAATTATGGCCATAAAACCACCTGAAAACTCTGGAGAGTCCCCACGGTGGATCCATGCACATCACCAGCACCTATCTTAAACAGGTCTGGAATGGCTGAGGTTTGGGGTGGTGGAAGCTGGGCCTGAATTTGGGTGAAATGATCAGATTATGGCCATAAACCACACATGAGATCATACAGTAAATAATTATCTCATAAACCTGTATAAAATAATCAAATTATGGCCATAAAACCACCTAAAAACTCTGGAGAAACCCAGGGATGGATCCGTGCACATCACCAGCAACTATCTCAGACGGGTCTGGAATGGCTGGGGTTTGGGGTGGTGGAACCTGGGCATGAATTTGGGTGAAATGGTCAATTTATGGCTATGAGATGACACAGTAAATCAGTTATCTCATAAACCTGTAAAAAATAATCAAATTATGGTCTAAAAACTCTGGAGAATCCCCACGATGGATCCGTGCACATCACCAGCAACTATCTCAAGCAGGTCTGGAATGGCTGAGGTTTGGGGTGGTGGAAGCTGGGCCTGAATTTGGGTGAAATGGTCAGATTATGGCCATAAAACACACATGAGATCATCAATTAGCTCCTAAATCTGTATAAAATAATCAAATTATGGCCATAAAACCACCTAAAAACTCAGGAGAAACCCAGGGATGGATCCGTGCACATCACCAGCACCTATCTCAAGCAGGTCTGGAATGGCTGGGGTTTGGGGTGGTGGAACCTGGGCCTGAATTTGGGTGAAATGGTCAATTTATGGCTATGAGATAACACAGTAAATCAATTATCTCATAAACCTGTATAAAATAATCAAATTATGGTTTAAAAACTCTGGAGAATCCCCACGATGGATCTGTGTGCATCACCAGCAGCTGTCTCAGACAGGTCTGGAATGGCTGGGGTTTGGGTGCTGGAACCTGGGCCTGAATTTGGGTGAAATGGTCAATTTATGGCCATAAATCACACATGAGATCATCAATTAGCTCCTAAATCTGTATAAAAGAATCAAATTATTGCCATAAAACCACCTAAAAACTCAGGAGAAACCCCACAGTGGATCTGTGTGCATCACCAGCACCTATCTCAGACAGGTGGGGATTGGGGTGCTGGATCTGCCATGGGCCTGAATTTGGGTGAAATAAGCAATTTATGGCCATGAGGTAACACAGTAAATCAGTTATCTCATAAACCTGTATAAAAAAATTGAATTACAGCATAAAAACGCACATGAGGTAACACAGTAAATCAATTATCTCATAAGTCTGTATCAAATAATCAAATTCCAGCCATGAAATACACATGAGATAACACAGTAAATCAATTAGCTCCTAAATCTGTATCAAATAATCAAATTATCTCCTAAATCTGTATAACCAGCCTAGAACCACCCATGAAATAATAAAATAAATCAATTATCTCCTAAATCTGTATGAAATAATAACTTTACAGACATAAAATACCCAGGAGATAACACAATAAAACAATATCAACACATTAATCAATAACACATCAACACATAAATAAATGATCTCATAAACCTGCATAAAATAATCAAATTACAGCCTAAAAACACCCATGAAACAACACAATAAATCAATGTGAAATGACACAATAAATCAATTATCTCTAAATCTATATAAAATAATTAAATTACAGCCTAAAAACACCCATGAAACAACACAATAAATCAATGTGAAATAACACACTAAATCAATTATCTCATAAACCTGGATAAAATAATCAAATTACAGCCTAAAAACACCCATGAAACAACCCAATAAATCAATTAACCAAGTGATTCATGGACTGTGCCAAGTTTTTCCATTTTCACAGGCTCTGGCAAAGCTCCTGGCTGGCAGAATTCCCATTTTTCCCTCTTTTTTTTTGACTTTTCCAGATCCTGAATGCAGCCTATCACGTGGAGGTCACGTTCCACTCGGGCTCAACGGTGACCAGGATGCTGTGGGAGCAGATCAAACAGGTGTGGATGCTTGGAAAAGGGAATTTTGGAGCAAAAAATCCTCTCAGATGCTCCCAAAATTCACTTTGGGACTTTATTCCTGGTGATTTCCATGCCTGGAAGTGCCCAAGGATGAAGATTGGAGCATTCTGGGCTGGTGGAATGGGATAAAATTTAAAATCCTTTCCAGTCCAAGCCGTTCTGGGAATTCCAGGATTCTCATTCCATAATATTGGTGGGAAAATCAGGGAGAGCTGTTCCCAAATTGGTGAGATGCCCAGGGAAGCAGCTTCTTATGTGGAAATTCCTGGGGTTGGAATCAGCACTTCCTGTAATTAGTGGGTAATTAAGTTGCTCTGCCTCACCCTTCATTAGAAACCCCAGAATTCCAGAGGTCCCAGGAAGGGAGGAGGAGGAATCTGGAATTTGCTCCCACTCTGAGCTGGGATCATTGGAGGAGGGAATAAAGTTCCAGCTCAGGGGAGGAATTTCAGGAGGAAAATTAAGTTGGATTTAGGAAAAAAAAGGTTTTTACTGAAAGAGTGATAAAGTTCTAGAATGGGAAGATTGGATGTGGCACTGGGTGCTGATTCCAGGGATTTGTGCCTTGGATTGGGGCTGATTTTTGGGATTGGTACCTTGGACTGGGGCTGATTCCAAGGATTTGGGGCTGATTTTTGGGATTTGTGCCCTGGATTTGGGGCTGATTTTTGGGATTGGTACCTTGGACTGGGGCTGATTCCAAGGATTTGGGGCTGATTTTTGGGATTTGTGCCCTGGATTTGGGACTGATTTTTGGGATTTCTGCCTTCGACTGCAGGCTGATTTTTGGGATTTGTGCCTTGGATTTGGGGCTGATTTTTGGGATTTGGTGCCTTGGATTTGGGGCTGATTGCCCCAAACCTGGGAAGGGTTTCCTGCTGGGAATTTGTGCCTTAGACTGAGGTTGATTGCAGAGATTTGTGCCATGGATTGGGGCTGATTGCAGAGATTGGTGCCTTGGATTTGGGGCTAATTTTTGGGATTGTTGCCTTGGATTGGAGCTGATTCCAGGGATTTGTACATTGGACTGGGGGCTGATTTTTGGGATTTGTGCTTTGGACTGGAGGTTTATTCCACGGATTGGTGCCTTGGATTTGGGGCTGATTGCAGAGATTTGTACCTTGGATTTGGGGCTTATTCCAGGGCTTTGTTCCATGGATTTGGGGCTGATTGTAGGGATTTGTGCCTTGGATCTGGGGTTTATTCTAGGGGTTTGTGCCACGGATTGGGGCTGATTTTTGGGATTGGTGCCATGGACTGGGGCTGATTTTTGGGATTCAGTTGAGGTTGGGTTGAACTCGATGTTCCCAAAGCTCTCTCCCAGCCGGTGACCCCACGACTGTGGGATGGTGATTCCGCGCTTTCCCCAGATAATCCAGCGGATCACGTGGGTCAGCCCCCCGGCCATCACCAGCGACTGGAAGAGGAAGGTGGCCCAGGACGCCATCGAGAGCCTCAGCGCCTCCAAGCTGGCCAAGAGCATCTGCAGCCAGTTCCGCACGCGCCTCAACAGCTCCCACGAGGCCTTCGCCGCCTCCCTGCGCCAGGTCCGGGAACCGCCCGGGAGAGCGGGAATGGAGAGGGAATGGGGAGGGAAATGTGGGGTTTAAACTGCAAAAACTGCCTGGGAGAGCGGGAATGGGGAGGGAAATGTGGGGCTTAAACTGAAAAAAAACAGCAACAAACTGACTGGGAGGTTGGGAATGGGGAGGGAAAATGGAGTTTAAACTGCAAAAACTGCCTGGGAGAGGGGGAATGGGGAGGGAAATGTGGGGTTTAAACTGCAAAAACAGCAACAAACTGACTGGGAGGTTGGGAATGGGGAGGGAAATGTGGGGTTTGAACTGCAAAAACTGCCCGGGAGAGAGGGAATGGGGAGGGAAATGTGGGGTTTAAATTGCAAAAACTGCCTGGGAGATCGGGAATGGGGAGGGAAAAGTGGGGTTTAAACTGCAAAAACAGCAACAAAACTGACTGGGAGGTTGGGAATGGGGAGGGAAAAGTGGGGCTTAAACTGCAAAAACAGCAAAAAACTGAGTGTGAGATCAGGGTTGGGGAGGGAAATGTGGGGTTTAAACTGCAAAAAACGGCAAAAAACTGCCTGGGAGATCAGGAATGGGGAGGGAAAATGGGGTTTAAACTGCAAAACCAGCAAAAAAACTGACTGTCTATGTATATCTAAATCTATATATCTATATATATAGATATATAAATCTATCAATTTAGATCAATATATCTAAATCTATATATCTGTCTAAATCTATATATCTACCTAAATCTATCTTTATATCTAAATCTATGTATATTTAAATCAATATATCTAAATCTATATGTCTACCTAAATCTACCTTTATATGTAAATCTATGTATATTTAAATCAATCTATCTAAATCTGTATAGCTATCTAAATCTGTATATCTATCTAAGTCTATATGTATCTCTAAATCTATCTGTATCTCTAAATAGCTACCTAAATCTAAATATCTATCTAAATCCATCTATAAATCTATGTATACCTAAATCGATATATCTCTATATATTGATATATAAATCTACCTACCTGCCTATCTCGCTATGTGAATGTGTAAATGAGGTTTCTGAGCTGTGCTGGCCGCGGTGTCCCGTGGGCAGCGCAGTGAGGCCGCGCTGTCCCCGCAGCTGGAGGACGGCCACTCGGGCCGGCTGGAGCGCACCGAGGACCTGTGGCTGCGCGTCAGGAAGGAGCACGCGCCGCGGCTGGCCCGGCTCTCCCTGGAGAGCAGATCCCTGCAGGACGTGCTGCTGCACGGTGAGGCCCTGCTGGGAGCGGGGTCACTGCTGGGAGCGGGGTCAGTGATGGGAATGGATTGGATCCTGCTGGGAGCGGAGTCACTGCTGGGAGCGGGGTCGCTGCTGGGAATGGATTGGATCCTACTGGGAGCGGGGTCGCTGCTGGGAGTGGGGTCACTGATGGGAATGGGATCCTGCTGGGAGCGGGGTCGCTGATGGGAGTGGGGTCGCTGATGGGAGCGGGGTCCCTGCTGGGAATGGGTCACTGCTGGGAGCGGGGTCGCTGATGGGAATGGATTGGTCGCTGCTGGGAGCGGGGTCGCTGCTAGGAGCGGGGTCGCTGATGGGAGTGGGGTCGCTGATGGGAATGAATTGGTCACTGCTGGGAATAGGGTCGCTGCTGGGAGTGGGGTCACTGATGGGAATGAATTGGTCACTGCTGGGAATGGGGTCGCTGCTGGGAGCAGGGTCGCTGCTGGGAATGGATTGGTCAGTGCTGGGAGTGGGGTCACTGCTGGGAGTGGGGTCACTGATGGGAATGGGATCCTGCTGGGAATGGGTCACTGATGGGAATGGATGGGTCAGTGCTGGGAATGGGGTCACTGCTGGGAATGGATTGGTCACTGCTGGGAGCGGGGTCACTGCTGGGAATGGGATCCTGCTGGGAATGGGATCCTGCTGGGAGCGGGGTCACTGCTGGGAGTGGGGTCACTGCTGGGAGTGGGGTCAGTGCTGGGAGTGGGGTCAGTGCTGGGAATGGGGTCAGTGCTGGGAACGGGTCAGTGCTGGGAACGGGTCAGTGCTGGGAACGGGTCAGTGCTGGGAATGGGGTCAGTGCTGGGAATGGGATCCTGCTCAGAATGGGGTCACTGCTGGGAGGGAGATCTGCTGGGGATGGGGTCAGTGCTGGGAATGGGTCAGTGCTGGGAATGGGTCAGTGCTGGGAACGGGTCACTGCTGGGAATGGGGTCAGTGCTGGGAATGGGATCCTGCTCAGAATGGGGTCACTGCTGGGAATGGGTCAGTGCTGGGAATGGGATCCTGCTGGGAATGGATTGGTCACTGCTGGGAGCGGGGTCACTGCTGGGAATCGGTCACTGCTGGGAATGGATTGGATCCTGCTGGGAGCGGGGTGCCTGCTGGGAGCGGGGTGCCTGCTGGGAATGGGATCCTGCTGAGAATGGGATCCTGCTGGGAATGGATTGGTCAGTGCTGGGAATGGGGTCACTGCTGGGAGTGGGGTCACTGCTGGGAGGGGGATCTGCTGGGAGTGGATTGGATCCTGCTGGGAATGGGGTCACTGCTGGGAAGGGTTTCCTGCTGGGAATGGGTCACTGCTGAGAATGGATTGGATCCTTCTGGGAGTGGATCCCTGCTGGGAATGGATTGGTCAGTGCTGGGAATGGGGTCACTGCTGGGAATGGATCCTGCTGGAAATGGATCCTGCTGGGGAGTGGGGTCACTGCTGGGAAGAGTTCCTGATGGACTGGGATCCTGCTGGGAATGGGTCACTGCTGAGAATGGATTGGATCCTTCTGGGAGTGGATCCCTGCTGGGAATGGATTGGTCAGTGCTGGGAATGGGGTCACTGCTGGGAATGGATCCTGCTGGAAATGGATCCTGCTGGGAGGGGTCACTGCTGGGAGTGGGATCCTGTTGGAATGGGGTCCCTGCTGGCAATGGATCCTGCTGGGAATGGGATCCTGTTCCCCTTCTTCTCTGGGCAGCAGTGGAGGGGAGGGAGTTTGGATTTTCACTCCATTTTCCAATAAATCCAGTTTGGATTTTCACTCCATTTTCCAGTAAATCCAGTTTGGATTTTCACTCCATTTTCCAGTAAATCCAGTTTGGATTTTCGCTCCATTTTCCAGCCAACTGGCACCTCCCAACTACCTCGCAGCTGGGAATATGCAGGAGGGAAAAACGTGGATTGGGGGCTGATTTTTGGGATTGGAGCCTTGGACTGGGTCTGATTTATGAGATTCGTCACCTTGGACTGGGGCTGACTTCTGGCATTCGGTGCATGGGTCGGGGGCTGACTTTGGGGATTCGTCACCTTGGATTTGGGCTGATTTTTGGCATTTGTCACCTTGGATTGTGGGCAGTTTTTGGGACTGGGGGCTGATTTTTGGGGTTGTGCCTTGCAGGGAAGCCCAAGCTGGGCAGGGAGCTGGGCCGAGGCCAGTACGGGGTGGTGTACCTGTGTGACAGCTGGGGGGGACACTTCCCCTGCGCCCTCAAATCCGTCGTCCCTCCAGATGAGAAGCACTGGAACGACCTGGCACTGGAATTTCACTACATGAGGTCTGTATGCTGAGTGCTTCCCCCCATTCCACAGGGATCTGGGTGATTTCCCAGGATTATTCAAGCTGGAAAAGCCCCCAGCCTGTGGCTGATGTCCCCTTTGTCACCCAGCCCAGAGCTCGGAGTGCCACATCCAGGTTTGCTGCAGGAATCTGGGATTGGAGCTCCTGGAATGCTCCTTCCTGCCTTAATCAGATTCCCTGCTGCCTGTGCTGTCCAAATTCAGAGGAAATTCGAGTTTACAGACCATAATAACCAACAATTCTCCTCCCCTGATTCCTGATGGTGAATCCTCTCTCTTTTCCCACTTCTTGTCCTGCCTGAATTCCCAAAAAAGCCAAGGAAGGCTCTGCAGTGCAGAGAGCAGCTGGTTTGCAGTCAACAGCTGCAGGCACAGCCAGCTGAGAGAAGAATGGGTTTTTTTTGTGACTCTAACCTTTAAAAAGGCTTATTTATTTATTTATTTATTTAGTTAGTTTATTTAGTTTAGTTTAATTGGCTCAGACAGCTGAGGATTGTGCTGCTCTGAATCTAAATCTGCAGCTCTGGGGCTTCTTCCCTTGGCCTGGGCTGGAGAACAGGGACAAAAATGACCCCAATTTTTTATGCTGAACCTGCTCCAGGTCCCTTCAGGGATTCCCTTGGCCTGGGCTGGAGAACAGGGCCAAAAATGACCCAAATTTTCTGTGCTGATTGCTCTGCAGAGATTCTGGGGCTTCTTCCCTTGGCCTGGGCTGGAGAACAGGGCCAAAAATGACCCAAAATTTCTGTACTGAACCTTCTGCAGAGATTTTGAGGCTTCTTCCCTTGGCCTGGGCTGGAAGATGGGATAAAAATAACCCAGATTTTTTTGTGCTGACCCCTCTGCAGGTCCCTGCAGTCCCACGAGAGGCTGGTGCACCTGCATGGCTCCGTTATTGATTATGGCTATGGAGGAGGCTCCAGCATTGCTGTGCTGCTGATCATGGAGAGGCTGCACAGGGACCTCTACACGGGGCTGAAGGTGCCAAATTCTCTTCTTCAATATTTGTTTTGTTTTTATTTTATCCCTGGAAGTGCTGGGGCAGAGCTTGGAGCAACCTGGTTTAGTGGGAAGCGTCCCTGGGCCCGTGGGATGAGTTTTAATCTCCTTTCCAACCCAAAACTGAGTCTCTAATTTTAAAAAATTCCCCATTAATCCATAAAACAAAGCTGGAATCACTCCATTTTAGCAAAGAAGAGCAGGCCAAAGCAACTTTTAGGCATAAAATCTGTGGTTTTCCCCTCAGACTAAACCTGTTTTAGTGCAAAATGTCCCTGCCCCTGGGACGAGTTTTAATCTCCCAACCCAAAACGGATTCTCTAATTTAAAATTTCCCCTTTAAAATGTAAAACAAAGCTGGAATCACTAAATTTTGGTAAAGAAGAGCAGGCCAAAGCAACATTTAGGACTAAAATCTGAGTTTTTTTCCCTCAGACTAAACCTGTTTTAGTGCAAAATGTCCCTGCCCATGGGATGAGTTTTGATCTCCCTTCCAACCCAAAATGGATTCTCTAATTAAAAGTTCCCCATTAACCCATAAAGCAAAGCTGGAATTACTCAATTTTATTAAAGAAGAGCAGGCCAAAGCAACATTTAGGACTAAAATCTAAATTTTCCCCCTCAAATTAAACCTGGTTTAGTGAGAAATGTCTCTGCCTGTGGGATGGGTTTTGATCTCCCTTCCAACCCAAAACTGATTCTCTAATTTTAAAAAAGCAACATTAATCTGTAAAAAAAAGCTGGAATTACTCAATTTTGGTAAAGAAGAGCAGACCAAAGCAACTTTTAGGACTAAAATCCACATTTTTCCCCTCAGGCTGGGCTGGAATTGGAGCCACGGTTGCAGATTGCATTGGATGTGGTGGAAGGGATCCGGTACCTGCACAGCCAGGGCTTGGTGCACAGGGACATCAAACTCAAAAATGTCCTGGTAAGGAAAATCCCTGCCTCTCCCTCATCCCAGAGCCTTTTTAGTGGGGAAAAAACAAGCTTTAAATGAGGGAATTAATTTCTCCACATGGGTTGTTTTAAGCTGTGCTGGTGTCAGCCACAGGGAGGTTTTGCTGCCTCTTTTCCTGGCTGGAATTTTGGGACAAAGGGAGCAGGAGCTCCTCACACAGGGCAGGGTTTATGGACAAAATCAGCTCAGCCCCTGGCTGGGGAATAATTGGCATTGACTCCATGATTCACAGAGGGCTGATCAATGATAATCTTTACTAAGAAACCCTATTAAAGGGGTTAAATATAATTATTTATTAAGAAACCCTAGAAAGCTGTTGCTTTTATAGACAATCACTGTACAGCTGGACCTCATTGGTATTCCAATCCAAGCACCAGTGGTTAATTAAAAAAACACCCTTTGGTGAACAAATCTCCATAACAAATTCCACATCCACATATTCACAATAACAGGTGCAGCAAGTGAAGATAAGAATTGTTTCTCATTCTTTTCTCTGATCTTCTGCAGAGATTTTGGGGCTTCTTCCTTTGGCCTGGGCTGGAAAACAGGGCCAAAAATGACCCAAAATTTGTGTGCTGAACCTTCTGCCAGTCCCTGCAGGGGCTTAGGGCCAAAAATGACTCAAATTTTGTGTGCTGAACTTTCTGCAGAGATTTTAGGGCTTCTTCCCTTGGCCTGGGCTGGAGAACAGAGCCAAAAATGACCCAGATTTTCTGTGCTGAATCTGCTCCAGGTTTCCTGCAGGGACTTGGGGGCCAAAAATGACCCAAAATTTTCTGTGCTGAACCTTCTGCAGAGGCAGGACAATGCCTGGCAAACTTGTGTGTTGCTCTCTGTGACCAGAGAGCTTCTGCCACAGCACAATATCAAAAACCAATATTTTATGGGAGAAATGAAGTTCTCAGCTGCCTGCCTGTGGCTTTTTTTTTCTTTTTTTCCCCAGCTGGACAAAAAAAATAGGGCCAAAATCACAGATTTGGGATTCTGCAAACCCGAGGCGATGATGTCTGGCAGCATCGTGGGCACCCCCATCCACATGGCTCCCGAGCTCTTCACAGGTAGGATCCCCCTGGATCCCCTGGAATTCTGAAGGCAATTCCTTGGAATTCATCTCTCAGTAGCTCCTGAGACCATTCCAAGCCCAGGAAATTCCCTGCTTTCCATGCATGCCCTGGATTTTTAAGTGCCACTCTTTGACAGAGGATAATGGGGTTGCTCTGGCTCTGCTGAGGTAATTAACACCCTGGCAATTAGAAAGGTAAATTATCATTAGGAGGAAGCTGGAAATCCTTGGCTTTCATAGGGAAATACTCCAGGAAGGATTCCCTGGAGGGAATTCCCAAACTGCTCCTACCTTGGAGTGGGAATTCCCAAGCTGTTCCTCCCTTTGGATTCTCTGGGAATTCTGGCAGCTGCTCTGAGGGTTTTTCCTGAGTTTTGGAGCCATTTGGAAATCCAAATCCCACTTATCCCAATCCTTCTGTTCTGCCAGAGCTGCTCCTGCTTGGATAAGGTTGGGATCCAAAGGAAACATCCCTATTTGTGTGGATTTCTGGGATATTTCTGGGATGAGGGGCTGATGTTTGGCTCTGACAGAGCTGAGCCTTACAGGTGTTGGTGTTTAAAACACACCTGAGCTCAGTTTGGGAATTCCTGGTAGAGCTTAAATTTAGAAATCCTTATTTTATAAATATATAAATCCTGGAAATTCATACTTAATTTGTACTTAAATTTATAAATCCTGGGAATTGGAAAAGCTTCACCTTGATCCTAACTCCTGCTGGGGTTTCACACAAATTTTGCCTTCCTGCTGTGAAATTGAGGTTTCAATTTGGGGAGGTGGGAGCCTGGAATCAGCCCTCAGCCTGCCCAGCTCTCAGGGAGTTTTCCCTGCTGGTTTTTCCCCAGGGAAATACGACAATTCCGTGGATGTTTATGCCTTTGGGATCCTGTTCTGGTACCTCTGCTCGGGCCATGTGAAGTTACCTGAGGCTTTTGAGAGGTGTGCAAGCAAAGATCACCTGTGGAACAACGTCAGGAGAGGTACCTGGGCTGAGGGGAAAATCCACTTTTGTTCTGGTGCTGGGGAGGTGAAAGGTAAAAATCCCACAATTCCTGAAGTTGGAAAAAGATTCCTGGCATCGAGTTCACCTGCTTTCCCTGGATGGCGGTGTGGGGCAGGGCTTTCCTTGGAAATTGCTGGTGATCCCTGTGTGCCACCCAACCCCTCTGTGTGCTTTCCTTGGAAATTCCTGGTGATCCCCTGTGGATTCCCTGTGGATTCCTGGTGATCCTGCTGTGCCACCCAACCCTTCCACCTGCTTTCCTTGGAAATTCCTGGTGATCCTGCTGTGCCACCCAACCTCTCCACCTGCTTTCCTTAGAAATTCCTGACATTCCTGGTGATCCCCTGTGCCACCCAACCCCTGCACCTGCTTTCCCTGGAAATTCCTGGCATTCCTGATGATCCTACTGTGCCACCCAGCCCTTCCACCTGTTTTCCCTAGATATGAGCATGGGTTTTCCCTGGAAATTCCTGGTGATCCCCTGTGCTACCCAACCCCTCCACCTGCTTTGGGCATTCCCTGGAAATTCTGGGTGATCTCTCTGTGATACCCAACCCCTCCACCTGCTTTCCCTGAATGTGGGCAGGGCTTTCCCTGGACATTCCTGGCATTCCTGGTGATCCCAGTGTGCCACCCAACCCCTCCACCTGCTTCTCCTGGATGTGGGCAGGATTTTCCCTGGAAATTCCCAACATTCCTGGTGATCCCCTGTGGATTCCTGGTGATCCCCTGTGCCACCCAACCCCTCCACCTGCTTTCCTTAGAAATTCCTGACATTCCTGGTGATCCCCTGTGCCACCCAACCCCTCCACCTGCTTTCCATGGAAATTCCTGGCATTCCTGGTGATCCCTGTGCCACCCAACCCCTCCACCTGCTTTCCATGGAAATTCCTGGCATTCCTGGTGATCCCTGTGCCACCCAACCCCTCCACCTGCTTTCCATGGAAATTCCTGGCATTCCTGGTGATCCTACTGTGCCGCCCAGCCCTTCCACCTGTTTTCCCTGGATATGGGCAGGGCATTCCCTGGAAATTCCTGGTGATCCCCTGTGCCACCCAACCCTTCCACCTGCTTTCCATGGATGTGAGCACCAGGCAAGGCTTTCCCTGGAAATTCCTGGTGATCCCCTGTGCCACCCAACCTCTCCACCTGCTTTCCCTGGAAATTCCTGGCATTCCTGGTGATCCCCTGTGCCACCCAACCTCTCCACCTGCTTTCCCTGGAAATTCCTGACATTCCTGGTGATCCCCTGTGCCACCCAGCCCCTCCACGTGCTTCCCCTGGCTGTGGGCAGGGTTTTCCCTGGACATTCCTGGTGACCCCGCTGTGTTCGCAGGGGTGCGGCCGGAGCGGCTCCCGGTGTTTGACGAGGAATGCTGGCAGCTGATGGAAGCCTGCTGGGACGGGGACTCCTCGCAGCGACCTCTGCTGGGAATCGTGCAGCCCATGCTGCAGGGAATCATGGACAGGCTCTGCCGGGCCCCCTCCGAGCATCCCCACAAAGGCCTGGATGACTCCACCTGAGCGGGAATGGCCGCAGGATTTCGGGAATTGAGGCGGGATTTGGGCAGTTCCAGCCCCGCCCCTGCCGCGGAGCTGCGGGGACAGGGAGGAGCTCCGGGGGTGACAGCTCCATCCCAGTCCTGTTATCCCTATGGAATTGTGTGGGACAGGGAGGTGACAGCTCCATCCCAGTTATCCCTATGGAATTGTGTGGGACAGGGAGGGGCTCAGGGGGTGACAGCTCCATCCCTGTTATCCCCATGGAATTGTGTGGGACAGGGGGGTGACAGCTCCATCCCTGTCCTGTTATCCCTATGGAATTGTGTGGGACAGGGGGGAATTCATGGGGGTGACAGCTCCATCCCAGTTATCCCTATGGAATTGTGTGGGACAGGGAGGTGACAGCTCCATCCCAATCCCACCCTGTTATCCCTATGGAATTGTGTGGGACAGGGAGGGGCTCAGGAGGGTGACAGCTCCATCCCAGTCCTGTTATCCCTATGGAATTGTGTGGGACAGGGAGGGGATCAGGGGGGTGACAGCTCCATCCCAGTCCTGTTATCCCTATGGAATTGTGTGGGACAGGGAGGGGCTCAGGGGGGTGACAGCTCCATCCCAATCCCAGCCTGGTATCCCTATGGAATTGTGTGGGACGGGAGGGAACTCATGGGGGTGACAGCTTCATCCAAATCCCACCCTGTTATCCCTCTGGAATTGTGTGGCACAGGGGGGTGACAGCTCCATCCCAGTCCCACCCTATGGAATTGTTTGGGACAGGGGGGAACTCATGGTGGGGGTGACAGCTCCATCCCAGTCCCAGCCTGTTCTCCCTATGGAATTGTGTGGGACAGGGGTGACAGCTCCATCCCAGTCCTGTTACCCCTATGGAATTGTTTGGGACAGGGAGGGGATCAGGGGGGTGACAGCTCCATCCCAGTCCTGTTATCCCTATGGAATTGTGTGGGACAGGGGGGGTGACAGCTCCATCCCTGGTATCCCTATGGAATTGTGTGGGACAGGGAGGGGATCAGGGGGGTGACAGCTCCATCCCAATCCCAGCCTGTTATCCCTCTGGAATTGTGTGGGACAGGGGTGACAGCTCCATCCCAATCCTGGTATCCCTATGGAATTGTGTGGGACAGGGGGGAACTCATGGGGGTGACAGCTTCATCCAAATCCCACCTTGTTATCCCTCTGGAATTGTGTGGGACAGGGGGGTGACAGCTCCATCCCAATCCTGGTATCCCTCTGGAATTGTGTGGGACAGGGGGGAATTCATGGGGGTGACAGCTCCATCCCAGTCCTGTTCTCCCCATGGAATTGTGAGACAGGGAGGTGACAGCTCCATCCCAATCCTGTTATCCCTCTGGAATTGTGTGGGACAGGGAGGTGACAGCTCCATCCCAGTCCTGTTCTCCCCATGGAATTGAGGGATGGAAAACCCAAACTCTTCGTGCACAACGTTGGGGCTTTGCCAATCCCCACCCCAAGCCTCGGGAGGGATCCATGGGATGGGAAAATCCCTTCCCAAAGCCCCAGCAGAACCATCCTGCTCCTCCCTCTGCCTTTGGCAGCAATTCCAGAGGAGAGGAAGGAAAAGGCCCCAAACTTTAGGATGAGGAAGTGTTGGGAAGCTCCAAGGAGCTGGAAATGTTTACATGGACAGGAGCAAAGCTTCCATTATTATTTTTTTTTTTCTATGGGGACTTGGAAAACCCCACCTGGATAAGCTATTGATCCCAAATCCCACCTTTTCCTCCTCTTTTTCCCCTCTCCTTTGCTTCCTTCAATTTCTTGGAATGGCTGGAGAAACCTTCCCTCGCTTCCGCTCTGCATTCCTCAGAGGTTCCGCAAAAAGTCCTTAAAAATATTGATTTTTTCCATGGGGGAAAAGTGCCAAAATTCCTTTAAAATCAGGATTTGGGGCTTGGAATTCATGGGATTGTCGTGGCAAGATTTAAATTGGGCTGAGTGTGCACAGAAATATTTTAAAAAATGAGGATTTTCCAGCTTTTTTTTCTTTTCCAAGTTGGATAGGAAATAAGATCCTTCCTTCTTCCCCTCACTTTCACTCCAGGGCTGGAATTTGGTTGGAAAGAATTTAAAAAATGGGGATAGGGAAGAGGGGGATCCTGGGCAAGGTTGTCTTTCCCAAATTCCTGGAAATCCCAGTTTGCTTCCTGCATTTTTGGGGTGGAATTGGGCTGATCTGGAGCAGGAAAAGCCCCTTGGTGGCTCCACGAGGAGTTGGGAATTCTCCCTGGAGTTCCCAGGGAAGGTGGAAATTCCTTGGCTGAAATTCCAGCTGCCCCAGGATGCCTTTAGTGGGAATCTTTTCCTTTCTTTGTGCAATAAAAAAATGGATTCAGGAGCTTTTTATGGAGGAAAAAAAGAAATAAAAATCAAAAATGGCTTTTTTGGGTTTGTTCTCTGCACCTGTGGGGGGCGTGCCAGAATTCCCAGTGGGATGGGGACACATCCAACCTCTCCTGCCATTCCAGAGGGGGTTTGATGGATCCAATCCCTGTTTGGACATTCCCAGAATGGTTTTTGTGGATCCAATCCCTGTTTGGACATTCCCAGAGTGGTTTTTGTGGATCCAATCCCTGTTTGGATATTCCCAGAATGGTTTTTATGGATCCAATCCCTGTTTTGGCATTCCAGGGTGAAATTGTGTAGATCCAGTCTCTGTATTTGAATTCCAGAGTGGGTTTTTTTTATGGATCCAACCTCTCCTGCCATTCCAGAGGGGGTTTTTGTGGATCCAATCCCTGTTTGGACATTCCCAGAATGGTTTTTGTGGATCCAATCCCTGTTTGGACATTCCCAGAATGGTTTTTGTGGATCCAATCCCTGTTTGGACATTCCCAGAGTGGTTTTTATGGATCCAATCCCCGCTCTGCCATTCCAGAGGGGTTTTTATGGATCCAATCCCTGTTTGGACATTCCCAGAATGGTTTTTATGGATCCAATCCCTGTTTTGGCATTCCCAGAATGATTTTTATGGATCCAATCCCTGTTTGGGCATTCCCAGAGTGGTTTTTATGGATCCAATCCCTGTTTTGCCATTCCCAGAATGGTTTTTATGGATCCAATCCCTGCTCTGCCATTCCATAGTGGGGTTTTTATGGATCCAACCTCTCCTGCCCTTCCAGAGTGGGAATTTGATGGATCCAGTTCCTGTTTGGACATTCCCAGAATGGTTTTTACGGATCCAATCCCTGTTTTGCCATTCCCAGAATGGTTTTTATGGATCCAATCCCTGTTTTGCCATTCCCAGAATGGTTTTTATGGATCCAATCCCTGTTTTGTCATTCCCAGAATGGTTTTTATGGATCCAATCCCTGTTTTGCCATTCCCAGAATGGTTTTTATGGATCCAATCCCTGTTTGGGCATTGCCAGAGTGGATTTGGATGAATCCATCCTCCCTCCTGCCATTCCATAGTGGAATTTGATGGATCCAATCCCTGTTTTGGCATTCCCAGAATGGTTTTTATGGATCCAATCCCTGTGTTGGCATTCCCAGAGTGGATGTGGATGGATCCAATCCCTTTTTTGGCATTCCAGAGTGGTTTTTTCATGGATCCAATTTCTTCTTCCATTTCAGAGTGAGATTTTTATGGATCCAATCCCTGTTTGGACATTCCCAGAAAGGTTTTTATGGATCCAATTCCTGTTTTGTCATTCCCAGAATGGTTTTTATGGATCCAGTCCCTGCTCTGCCATTCCATAGTGGGGTTTTTATGGATCCAACCTCTCCTGCCATTCCAGAGTGGGAATTTGATGGATCCAATCCCTGTTTGGACATTCCCAGAATGGTTTTTATGGATCCAATCCCTGTGTTGGCATTCCCAGAGTGGATGTGGATGGATCCAATCCCTTTTTTGGCATTCCAGAGTGTTTTTTTCATGGATCCAGTTTCTTCTTCCATTCCAGAGTGAGGTTTTTATGGATCCAGTCCCTGTTTTGGCATTCCCAGAGTGGATTTGGATGAATCCATCCTCTCTCCTGCCATTCCAGAGTGGGAATTTGATGGATCCAGTTCCTGTTTTAAATTTAAATTAATATATTTTAATTAACTTAATTATTGGTGCGACTTCATTACCGCTCCCCCTTCCCGGAACCTTCCTGCGCGGCCGCGGGGCCCACCCGGCCCATTCCGCGCGCTGCGCCGGGGCTGCCCGCCGCGCTGCCTGATCGCCGCCGCCCATTCCCGGCCCCGCCGCCGCGCCGGGAGCGAGCGGCGCCGCTCCCCGAGCCCGCCGGGAGGCGCGGGCGGAGCCGGCCCGGGAGGCACCGGGAGGCGCGGCGGGAGCGGGGGAAAGGAGCGGCGGTTGGTCCGGCGAACGGCGAGGCGCAGCGCCGGGCAGGCCCCCGCGGGGTCCTTCGGCGACGGGAGCGGAGGGAGCGGGAGCGGCGGCGGCGGCGGCGCGATGAACCTGGAGCTGCTCGGTGCGGGAACGGGAGCGGGAGAATGGGAACCGGAGCGGGAACGGGAACCGGAGCGGGAGGGGGAACCGGAGCGGGAACGGGAACGGGAATGGGGAAGCGGAGCGGGAGAGGGAACCGGAGCGGGAGGGGGAACGGGAAATGGGAGAGGGAACGGGAATGGGGAAGCGGAGCGGGAGAGGGAACCGGAGCGGGAATGGGAACAGGAGAGGGAATGGGAATGGGAACGGGAGAGGCAACGGGAGGGGGGAATGGGGAGCAGGAGCAGGAATGGAACCGGAGTGGGAATGGGAATGGGAACCGAGCGGGAACGGGAGAGGGAATGGGAACGGGAACGGGAACCGGAGGCGGCGGGAATGGCAGCGGGGAACGGCGGGGGCGGGACGGCGGCACCGCGAACCGGGAGCTGCTCGGTGCCAACGGGAGCGGGGGAGGCGCGGCCGGGAATGGGAACGGGAATGAGGAGGGAGCGGGGCTGGGCTGGGCTGGAGCGGCGGCACCGGGAGCGGAGCGGGGCCGGGAGCGGAGCGGGGCCGGGAGCGGAGCGGGGCCGCCTCTCGCTCAGCGCCGCTCTCCCGTTCCTCCGCAGAGTCCTTCGGCCAGAACTACCCCGAGGTAACGGCGTGAGCCGGGTCTGAGCGGGACTGAACCGGGTCTGAGCGGGACTGAGCCGGGTCTGAGTGGGACTGAGCCGGGTCTGAGCCGGGTCTGAGCGGGGCTGGGCGTGCTCGGCTGGCTCCGAGTGAGCCTGGCTGGGTTTGAGCGGCTCTGAGCCGGTGTCACTGGGTGTCACTGGGTCTGGCCAGGTGTCACTGGGTGTCACTGGGTGTCACTGGGTGTCACTGGGTCTGGCCAGGTGTCACCGTGTCTGACGGCTCCTGCCCAGACACTGTCCCCACGCTGTCCCCACTCTGTCCCTGTGCTCTCCCCACACTGTCCCCCGTGCTGTCCCCCATTCTCCCGCGCTGTCTCTGCGCTGTCCCCACTGTCCCTGCTGTCCCCCCACACTGTCACTGCCGTCCTCCACGCTACCCCACCCTGTCCTGCGCTGTCCCCACCCTGTCCCCCATGCTCTCCCCACGCTGTCCCCACATTGTCCTTGCACTGTCCCCATGCTGTCCCCACATTGTCGTACACTGTCTCCACTGTCCTCGCACTGTCCCCACGCTGTCCCCGTGCTGTCCGTGCTCTGTCCCATATTCTCCCATGCTGTCCCCACACTGTCTGCACTGTCTCCTGCACTGTCCCACACTGTCCCCACGCTGTTCCACATTCTCCCAAGCTACCCCCACACTGTCCCCACACTGCCCACACTGTCCCTGCACTGTCCCTGCTGTCCCAACACTGTCCTATGCTGTCCCCATGTAGTCCCCACGTTGTCCCCCGCACTGTCCCCGCACTGACCCACACTGTCCCACACTGTCCCCACACTGTCCATGCACTGTCCCCACACTGCCTATGCTGTCCCCAAACTGTCCCCGCACTGTTCCCCCACTGTCCCCATTATCCCTGCACTGTCCCCATGCTGTCACCGCACTGTCACCGCACTGTCCCTACACTGTCCCCACACTGCCCATAATGTCCCCGCTGTCCCCAAACTGTCCCCAGCCATCCCCACTGTCCCCACACCATCCCCACTGTCCCCATACTGTCCCTGCGCTGTCCTCACACTGTCCTCACATTGTCCCCGCACTATTCCCACACTGTCCCCACTGTCCCCATGCGGTCCCCACCCTGTCCCACACACTGTCCCCACACTGTCCTTGCACTGTCCCTGAGCTGTCCCCACGCTGTCCCACATTCTCCCACGCTGTCCCCACTATCCCCTTGCTGGCCCTGCACTGTCCCACATTGTCCCTGCGCTGTCCCACGCTGTCCCCACGCTGTCCCCTGCACCGTGCCCGTGCTGTCCCCATGTTGTCCCTGCACTGTCCCCACACTGTCCACACTGTCCCCACACTGTCCCCACACTGTCCCCGCACTGTCGCCACACTGTCCCACACTGTCCCCCACTGTCCCCTCACTGTTCCCCCACTGTCCCCATTGTCCCCGCACTGTCCCCATGTTGTCCCTGCACTGTCCCCACACTGTCCATGCGCTGTCCCCACACTGCCTGTGCTGTCCCCAAACTGTCCCCGCACTGTTCCCCCACTGTCCCCATTGTGCCTGCACTGTCCCCGCACTGCCCCCACACTGTCTGCACTCTGCCCATGCTGTCCATGCACTGTCCCTGCTGTCCCCACGTTGTCCCCACACTGTCCCCACACTGTCCCCACACTGTTGCACATTCTCCCCCCGCTGTCCCCGCGCTGTCCCCGCACTGTGGCCGTGCTGTCCCCTAGGAGGCGGACGGGACCCTGGACTGTATCAGCATGGCTCTGACGTGCACCTTCAACCGCTGGGGGACGCTGCTGGCCGTGGGCTGCAACGACGGGCGCATCGTCATCTGGGACTTCCTGACCCGCGGCATCGCCAAGATCATCAGCGCCCACATCCACCCCGTCTGCTCCCTCTGGTGAGCTGGGATCCCAACAATCCCAAAAATCCCAAAAAACCCACATCCCAACAATCCCACATCCACCCCGTCTGCTCCCTCTGGTGAGCTGGGAATCCCAAAATCCCAACAATCCCATATCCACCCTGTCTGCTCCCTCTGGTGAACACTGCTGGGAATCCCAAAAATCCCAGAATCCCAGCAATCCCACATCCACCCCATGTGCTCCCTGTGGTGAGCAAAGCCTGGGAGTGGAGATCCCCTGGGATCCCCATGGAATCCCTCAGGAATCACCATAGAATCTCTTGGGAACCCCCATGGAATCCCTCCAGAATGGTCACGGAATCCCTCAGGAATCCCTCAGGAATCCCCAGGGAATCCCTCTGGAGTCCCTGTGGAGTCCACAGAGAATCCCCCTGGAATCTCCATGGAATCCCTCAGGAATCCTCAGATCCTTTTCCCCTGGCTTCATTTGACCCTTTAAGGAATAACTTTATTGGGAATTCCCTGGGCACCTTTCCCTTTTGTCTGCATTTGACCCCTTTAAGGAATAATTGTATTGGGAATTCCCTGGGCTCCTTTCCCCCCTCACCTTTAAGGAATAACATTTTTGGGAATTCCCTGAGTTCCTTTTCCCCCTGGCTGTGTTTGATTCCTGTAAAGAATAACTGAGCTCCTTTTCTCCCTCACCTTTAAGGAATAACTTTATTGGGAATTCCCTGAGCACCTTTCCCCTTTGTTGGGAATTCCCTGAGCTCCTTTCCCCCCCTGCCCTTTAAGGAATAACTTTATTGGGAATTCCCTGAGCTCCTTTTCCCCCTGGCTCTGTTGGACCCCTTTAAGGAATAACTTTTCCCTGGGCTCCTTTCCCACCTGCCCTTTAAGGAATAACTTTATTGGGAATTCCCTGAGCGCCTTTCCCCTTTGTTGGGAATTCCCTGGGCTCCTTTCCCCCCCTGTCCTTTAAGGAAATAACTTTATTGGGAATTCCCTGAGCCTCTTTTCCCTTTGTCTGCATTTGTTACTTTAACTTTGTTGGGCATTCCCTGAGCTCCTTTCCCCACTGCCCACCTTTAAGGAATAACATTTTTGGGAATTCCCTGAGCCCCTTTCCCCCCCATAACCTTTAAGGAATAACATTTTGGGAATTCCCTGGGCCCCTTTCCCCCCCATAACCTTTAAGGAATAACTTTATTGGGAATTCTCCGAGCTCGTTTCCCTCCTGGCTCTGTTGGACCTCTTTAAGGAATAATTTTTCCCTGGGTTCCTTTTCCCCCCTGCCCTTTTAAGGAATAACATTTTGGGAATTCCCTGAGCCCCTTTTCCCCCCCCTGCCCTTTAAGGAATAACATTTTTGGGAATTCCCTGAGTCCCTTTCCCCCATAACCTTTAAGGAATAACATTTCTGTGCGTTCCCTCCCCGTGCCGCAGCTGGAGCCGCGATGGGCACAAGCTGGTCAGCGCCTCCACCGACAACATCGTGTCCCAGTGGGACGTGCTGTCCGGGGACTGTGACCAGAGGTTCCGCTTCCCCTCGCCCATCCTCAAGGTCCAGTACCACCCCCGGGACCAGTAAGTGCCCTGGGAAGGAACTGGGATGCTCCCAGTGGGGTGGAACCACTGATTTTGGGGTGTTCCTATGGTTTCCAAGTGGAATTGTTGGTCTGGTACTTACCCCAGGACCAGTAAGTGCCCTGGGAGGGACTGGTGAGGTGAAACCACTACTTTTGGGGTTTTCTTATGGTTTCCAAGTGGAATTGTTGGTCAGCACTGGACTCAAGGTCCAGTACCACCCCTGGGACCAGTAAGTGCCCTGGGAAGGAACTGAGATGTTCCCAGTGGGGTGAAACCACTGATTTTGGGGTTTTCTTACAGTTTCCAACTGGAATTGTTGGTCTGATACTGGACTCAAGGTCCAGTACCACCCTCAGGACCAGTGAGTGCCCTTGGAAGGAACTGGGATACTCCCAGTGGGGTGGAACCACTGATTTTGGGGTTTTCTTATGGTTTCAAAGTGGAATTGTTAGTCTGGTACTTACCCCAGGACCAGTAAGTGCCCTTGGAAGGAACTGGGATGTTCCCAGTGGGGTGAAACCCCTGATTTTGGGGTTTTCTTATGGTTTCCAAGTGGAATTGTTGGTCTGATACTGGACTCAAGGTCCAGTACCACCCCCAGGACCAGTAAGTGCCCTGGGAGGGACTGGGATGCTCCCAGTGGGGTGAAACTGCTGCTTTTGGGATGTTCTTGCAGTTGTCAGGTCCAGGGGTTGTGTTGGAGTTGGGTTTTTGGGAGGGTTGGGATGGGAAGGAGCTCTTGGAAGTCAATGTGGGAATGTGATCTTGGGTTTAGAATTCCTGCACAAACTCAGGGAAGAGAAGGAAATTAAAGCAGACCTGAACTTCACATCATTTTGCTGTCTAAGTACTAAAGATAAAACAACACAGAAATAGAAATATCCTGAATTCCTTGATCCAGCTCAGCGCTTTTTTAGCTGGGAATCCTTTTCCAAGATATTCCTCGATCCAGCTCGATGGTGGATCAGATTTTTTAGCTCTAAACATGGGAATCCTTTTCCAGGATCTCCTGAATTCCTTGATCCGACTCGATCTTTTTTTGCTCTAGCCATGGAAACCCTTCCCAAAATCTGAATTCCTCAATCCAGCTCAGTGCTTTCTTTGCTGGGAATCCTTTTCCAAGATCTCCTGAATTCCTTGATCCAGCTCAATGGCTTTTTTTGCTCTAAACATGGGAACCCTACCCAAGATCTCCTGAATTCCTCAATCCAGCTTGCTGTGTTTTTAGTTCTAACTGTGGAAACCCTTCCCAAGATCTGAATTCCTTGATCCAAATCAATGTTTTTTATGCTCTAACCATGGAAACCCTTCCCAAAATCTGAATTCCTCAATCCAGCTCAGTGCTTTCTTTGCTGGGAATCCTTTTCCAAGATCTCTTGAATTCCTTGATCCAGCTCGATGTTTTTTAGCTCTAACCATGGAAACCCTTCCCAAGATCTGAATTCCTTGATCCAAATCAATGTTTTTTATGCTCTAACCATGGAAACTGTCCCCAAAATCTCCTGAATTCCTCAATCCACCTCCATGGTTTTTTTGCTCTAACCATGGAAACCCTTCCCAAAATCTGAATTCCTCAATCCAGCTCAGTGCTTTTTTTTGCCGGGAATCCTTTTCCAAGATCTCCTGAATTCCTTGATCCAGCTCGATGTTTTTTATGCTCTAACCATGGAAACCCTCCCCAAAATCTCCTGAATTCCTCAATCCATCTCAATGGTTTTTAGTTCTAACCATGGAAACCCTTCCCAAAATCTGAATTCCTCAATCCAGCTCAGTGCTTTCTTTGCTGGGAAATCCTTTTCCAAGATCTCTTGAATTCCTTGATCCAGCTTGATGCTTTTTTTGCTCTAAACATGGAAACCCTTCCCAAGATCTGAATTCCTTGATCCAGCTCAATGTTTTTTTAGCTCTAACCATGGAATCCTTTCCCACCTTGCCCTGCTGTTTCAGGAACAGGGTGCTGGTGTGCCCCATGAAGTCGGCCCCGGTGATGCTGACCCTGTCTGACTCCAAGCACGTGGTGCTGCCCGTGGACGACGACTCCGACCTCAACGTGGTGGCCTCGTTCGACCGGCGCGGGGAATACATCTACACTGGCAATGCCAAGGGCAAGGTCAGCCCCTGCCCGGCCTGCTGGGCACTCCTGGCTGCCCCCAGGGCAGGGCCAGCCTGGGAATTCCCCGTGGGAAAGGGGGGGTCAGGCTTTGGAAGGGCCCGGGGGGGTTCGGGGTCTGCGTCTCCGGAGGTGGCACCGAGGGCTGCGGGTGGGGATTGGGCACCTCCGGGGGTGAGGGGCACAGGGAGGGTTTGGGGAGCAGGGATGGGTTTTGGGGAGTGAGGGGCACAGGAATGGGTTTGGGGAGCAGTGAGGGGCACAGGGAGGGGTTTGGGGAGCAGTGAGGGGCACAGGGATTGGTTTTGTGGAGTGAGGGGCACAGGAAGGGGTTTGGGGAGCAGGAATGGGTTTGGGGAGCAGTGAGGGGCACAAGGAGGGGTTTGGGGAATAATGAGGGGTACAGGGAAGGGTTTGGGGAGCAGGGATGGGTTTTGGGGAGTGAGGGGCACAGGGAGGGGTTTGAGGAGCAGTGAGGGGCACAGGGAGGGGTTTGGGAAAAAGGAGGAGTTTGGGGAGCAGAGACAGTCAGGTTTGGGTTTGGAAACAGGGGTGGATTTGGAGAACAGGTGAGGGGTACAGGGATGGATTTGGGGGAACAGGAATAGATTTGAGGAAAAGGTGAGGGGTGCGGGGATGGATTTAGGGAGCAGGAATGGGTTTGGAGAACAGGTGAGGGGCACAGGAATGAGTTTGGGGAACAGGAATAGATTTGGGGGAAAGGTGAGGGGTGCAGGGATGAATTTGGGGAGCAGTGAGGAGCACAGGGAGGGATTTGGGGAACAGGAATTGCTTTGGGGCACAGGGATGAGTTTGAGGAACAGGAATAGATTTGAGGAACAGGTGAAGTGCACAGGGAGGGGTTTGGGTAACAGGTAAGGGGCATGGGGATGAGTTTGGGGAACAGGAATAGATTTGGGGCATGGGGATGAGTTTGGGGAACAGGAATGGTTTTGGAGAACAGGTGAGGCCACAGGGATGGATTTGGGGAACAGGGACAGGCACAGGGATGCCTTTGGCTGTAGACAGGTGCAGAGATGGCTGCAGGGTTTGGGGAACAGGTGAGGCATTGCTTGAGGATCCTGGAGGGGTTTTCCAACCTCAGGGATTTTGGGATCTTTGGTTTTGACACATTTTTGGGATGTTTCCCTGGCCTTTCTGTCTCAGCAGCTCCTGCAGTGTCCCCGGGTGGGCTCCCAGGGTTCTGTTTCAGGTGAAGCCACTGATTGTTCTCTGTCTGCTCAATCTTCAGATCTTGGTCTTAAAAACAGACACTCAGGATCTTGTTGCTTCCTTCAGAGTGACCACAGGGACCAGCAACACCACGGCCATTAAATCCATCGAGTTCGCCCGCAAAGGGAGGTGAGCGCCCTGGAGGGGATCCCAAAACTGCAGAGAGCTCCTCAACCCCCCCCCCCATTCTTCCACAGGACAGGATTTGTAACTGACTGATTGATGATTGATTGGTTTTTCATTGATTTGTCCCGTTTTGGTGCAGCTGTTTCCTGATCAACACGGCCGACCGCATCATCCGCGTGTACGACGGGCGGGAGATCCTGACCTGCGGCCGCGACGGCGAGCCCGAGCCCATGCAGAAACTGCAGGACCTGGTCAACAGGTGGGGACAGCCTGGGGACAGGGCAGGGCTGGGGACAGCCTGGGGACAGCCTGGGGACAGGGCAGGACCTGGGGACAGCCTGGGGACAGGGCAGGGGCATGGCCATGGTGAGCCCGAGCCCATGCAGAAACTGCAGGACCTGGTCAACAGGTGGGGGACAGCCTGGGGACAGCCTGGGGACAGAGCAGGGCCTGGGGACAGCCTGGGGACAGGGCAGAGCATGGGGACAGCCTGGGGACAGGGCTGGGGACAGGGGCAGGGTCTGGGGACAGCCTGGGGACAGGGCAGGGCCTGGGGACAGGGCAGGGCATGGCCATGGTGAGCCCGAGCCCATGCAGAAACTGCAGGACCTGGTCAACAGGTGGGGACGGCCTGGGGACAGGGCAGGGCTGGGGACAGCCTGGGGACAGCCTGGGGACAGGCCTGGGCTGGGGACAAGGCAGGGGACAGCCTGGGGATGCCTGGGGACAGGGCAGGGTCTGGGGACAGCCTGGGGACAGAGCAGGGTCTGGGGACAGCCTGGGGACAGGGCTGGGGACAGGGCAGGGCATGGGGATGGCGAGCCTGAGCCCATGCAGAAACTGCAGGACCTGGTCAACAGGTGGGGACAGCCTGGGGACAGGGTAGGGGACAGCCCTGGGGGCAGGCCTGGGCTGGGCACAGCCTGGGGACAGGGCAGGACCTGGGGACAGGGCAGGGCACAGGAGCAGGGCCTGGGGACAGGGCTGGGGACAGGACAGGGCTGGGGACAGCCTGGGGACAGGGGCAGGGGCATGGCCATGGTGAGCCTGAGCCCATGCAGAAACTGCAGAACCTGGTCAGCAGGTGGGGACAGTCTGGGGACAGGGCAGGGCCTGGGGACAGGGACAGGGCATGGGGACAGCCTGGGGACAGCCCTGGGGACAGGACAGGGCTGGGGACAGCCTGGGGACAGGGCAGGGCCTGGGGACAGCCTGGGGACAGCCCTGGGGACAGGACAGGGCTGGGGACAGCCTGGGGACAGCCTGGGGACTCCCTGGGGACAGGGCAGGACCTGGGGACAGCCTGGGGACAGGCCTGGGCTGGGGACAGGGCAGGGGCATGGCCATGGTGAGCCTGAGCTCATGCAGAAACTGCAGAACCTGGTCAGCAGGTGGGGACAGTCTGGGGACACCTGGGGACAGGGCAGGGCATGGGGACAGACCCGAGGACAGGGCATGGGGACAGGGCAGGGGCATGGGGACGGGACAGCTGAGGGCTATGGAGAGGAGCCTGGGGACAGGGGAGGGGCACAAGAGAGGGGTTTGGGGAAGAATCTGAGAGATACAAAAGCTAAAACCTGAGGCCCAGAATCTGAAAACCCTAAAAGATGAACCTGAGGCATTCTCCTGCCTCTTTTCCCTGGCTGCAGGACCCCCTGGAAGAAGTGCTGCTTCTCAGGGGATGGATACAAAACTTAAATAATTATAATAATAATAATAACCCCTTAAATATAAAAGCAGCCCAGAATCTGAAAACCACAAAAGATAAATCTGAGCCAGCCCATCCCTCTTTTATCTGGCTGCAGGACCCCCCTGGAAGAAGTGCTGCTTCTCGGGGCACGGATACAAAACTTAAATAATAATAATAATGATAATTATGATGATGATGATGATGATAATAATAATAATAATATCCCTTAAATATAAAAGCAGCCCAGAATCTGAAAACCCTAAAAGATGAACCTGAGGCATTCTCCTGCCTCTTTTCCCTGGCTGCAGGACCCCCTGGAAGAAGCGCTGCTTCTCGGGGGATGGATATAAAGCTTAAATATAAATAATAATAATTTTAAAAATTAAATACAAAAGCAGCCCAGAATCTGAAAACCCTAAAAGATGAACCTGAGGCATTCTCCTGCCTCTTTTCCCTGGCTGCAGGACCCCCTGGAAGAAGTGCTGCTTCTCGGGGGACGGCGAGTACATCGTGGCGGGCTCGGCGCGGCAGCACGCGCTCTACATCTGGGAGAAGAGCATCGGCAACCTGGTGAAGATCCTGCACGGCACCCGTGGAGAGCTGCTCCTGGACGTGGCAGTGAGCACCCCCCGGCCCCTGGGGATCCCTGGGATTTGGGAATTCACCTGGCACAATTCCTCCCGTTTGCTAATGGAGGGGTTTTGGTTTTGTCTCCTCTTTGTCGCTCGCAGTGGCACCCGGTGCGGCCGATCATCGCCTCCATCTCCAGCGGGGTGGTTTCCATCTGGGCTCAGAACCAAGTGGTGAGTCAGGCTTTGGGGTCATTCCCTTGGGAATAGGGTCTGGAATGGGAGATTTTGGCTCTTTCATCCCTGGAATGTCCCAGGCCAGGTTGGAGCAACCTGGGATAGGGAGAAGTGTGGAGCTTCCAACCCAAATCAGTCCAGGATTTAATGGGCTCAGAACCAAGTGGTGAGTCAGGCTTTGGGGTCATTCCCTTGGGATTAGGGTCTGGAATGGGAGATTTTGGCTCTTTCATCCCTGGAATGTCCTAGGCCAGGTTGGAGCAACCTGGGATAGGGAGAAGTGTGGAACTGGTGATCCCTTCCAACCCAAACCAGTCCAGGATTTAATGGGCTCAGAACCAAGTGGTGAGTCAGGCTTTGGGGACATTCCCTTGGGAATAGGGTCTGGAATGGGAAATTTTGGCTCTTTCATCCTTGGAAGTGTCCCAGGCCAGGTTGGAGCATCCTGCAGTAGGGGCAGTGTGGAGCTGGTGGTCCCTTCCAACCCAAAGCATTCCAGGATTCCCTGTGCTGGTTTGGGTGGGATTTTGGGAATAAATCCTTCCCTGGTTGGGGCTGGGATGGAATTCCCAGAGGATCTGTGGCTGCTCCATCCCTGGGAGTGTCCCAGGCCAGGTTGGAACAAGCTGAGGTAGGGAGAAGTGTGGAACTGGTGATCCCTTCCAACACAAACCAGTCCAGGATTTAATGGGCTCAGAACCAAGTGGTGAGTCAGGCTTTGGGGTCATTCCCTTGGGAATAGGGCCTGGAATGGGCTTGTCCAGGGAAATTTTGGCTGCCCCATCCCTGGGAGTATCCCAGGCCAGGTTGGAGCAACCTGGGATAGGGAGAAGTGTGGAGCTTCCAACCAAAGCATTCCAGGATTCCCTGTGCTGGTTTGGGTGGGATTTTGGGAATAAATCCTTCCCTGGGAGGGGCTGGGATGGAATTCCCAGAGGAGCTGTGGCTGCTCCATCCCTGGCAGTGTCCCAGGCCAGGTTGGACAATGGATAAAATGGGAAAAAATGGGTAAAATGGCAGCCTGGGATAGTGGGAGGTGTCCCTACCCATGGGATTGGATGATCCCTTCCAACCCAACCCATTCCAGGACTCTATAAAAAATCCCAATTTCAGGATTCCAGACTCATTCCCAGCTTGCAAATTCCCACAAAATCCGTGGCTGCCCCATCCCTGGGAGTGTCCACAGCCAGGTTGGACAGTGGATAAAATGGATAAAATTGATAAAAATGATAAAATGGATAAAAAGGATAAAATGGGACCCTTGGATAGTGGAAGGTGTCCCTGCCCAAAGGACGGGATGGGATTTAAACTCCCTTTCCACCCAAACCCATCTGGAATTCCATAATTCCCCTTGAAATCCTTGAAGAATTCCCATTCCAACTCAGTTTTGGGCTTTCCTGCTTCATTTTAATTCGGGATTTCGAGCTCAAAACTCCAGCTCAACTTTGGATTCATCCTTAAACTCCATCCCAGGGACATATTCCATGGAATTGTCCCCTCCTTTAATTCCAGGGGTGATCCAGGTGGATGTGGCTTCCTTGATTTTTTTAATGCTTTTATGGGATTTTCCTCAAATTTTGGTGCCTTTATGGGATTTTCCTCAAATTTTTAATGCTTTTATGGGATTTTCCTCAATTTTTTTTTAATGCTGTTATTGTATTTCAACGAGATTGCAGATCCACAAAATAATTCAGGTTGGAAAAATCCTCCCAGATCCCCAATTCCAGCCATTCCCAACTTTCTCCCTTGCCCATCCATATTTTAAACCCCTCCAGGATTTAATTCCTCAAAATTCCAGGAATCCAGTGCTGTTTGTTTATATTAAAACTGCTTTTTTATGATTCTTTTTTCCAGGAAAACTGGAGTGCTTTTGCCCCTGATTTCAAGGAGTTGGATGAAAATGTGGAATATGAGGAGAGGGAATCAGAATTTGACATTGAGGATGAGGATAAGAGCGAGCCAGAGCAGACAGGTGCTGCCCAAAAAAATTCCCCAAAAAGTTCTCAAAAAATTCCCAAAAATTCCCAGAGAATTCCCAACCTCCCTGGATCCTCCCTGGCCACGTGGTGATGCCCAAAATCCAGGAGAAAAAGAAAAATAAATCCTGGAATGTGAAAAATTATGGGAATGAGAATTATTCCTTGTTAATGCTTCCTATAAAAGCACTTCCCATAATATAATTAATTGGATTTTAGCAATATTTTAATATTAATTATTTTAGGGTTTTTTTTCTGCTTTAAAATGAAATATTTTAGATTGGTTTCCTCCTTTAATAGGAAATATTTTAGGGTTTTTTGTCCTTTAATATGAGTTAGTTTAGGTTTGTTTTCTGTTTTATTAAGAAATACTTTAGATTTGTTTTTTGCTTTAATAGGAAATATTTAAGTTTGTTTTGTGCTTAATTAAGAATTATTTTAGGCTCGTTTTGTGTTATAATAAGAAATATTTTAGTGGGTTTTTTCCTGCTGTGCCAGGAAATTCTCCAGGTTATTTTTTGGTGTACCAAGAGCACTCCAGGTGTTTTTCCTGCCTTTAATTCCCGTTTTCCCCTGGCCCCAGGTGCAGATGCTGCAGAGGATGAGGAGGTGGACGTGACCAGCGTGGATCCCATCGCCGCCTTCTGCAGCAGGTGCCAGGCCCTGGAGTCACACCCTGACCCAGAAACTCGTTAATGGGCACTAATTAACCTCCACAGAACCTTCTCTTTATACACCACAACATTCCCTTTAAGCATTCCTGTTACAAACCACAAAATTCCCATTCCAAACTTCAAAATTCCTGTTACAAACCCCACCATCCCCACCCCAAACCCCACAAACTCCCATTGCTGACCATCCCCATTCCAAACCCAATCCCAAATCTCAAAATTCCCATCCCAAACACCGTTCCAAACCCCAAACCCTATCCCAAACCCCACCATCCCCATCTCAAACCCCAAAATTCCCATCCCAAACCCCACAAACCCCCAAAATTCCCATCCCAGACCCCAAAATTCCCATCCCAAATCCCAAAATTCCCATTATAGACCCCATTCCAAACCCAAAATTCCCATCCCAAACCCCAAAATTCCCATCCCAAACCCTGTTCCAAACCCCAAACCCCATCCCAAACCCCACCATCCCCACCCCAAACACTGTCCCAAGCCCTCCAAACCTCACCTCAAACTCCAAAATTCCCATCCCAAACTCCATCCAAACCCCAAAACTCCCATCCGAAACCCCACCATCCGCATCCCAAACCCCATTCCAACCCCAAACACCATTCCAAACCCAAAATTCCCATCCCAAACCCCAAAATTCCCATCCCAAACTCCATCCGAACTCCAAACCCCAAACCCCATCCCAAACCCCAGCATCCCCATCTCAAACCCCAAAATTCCCATTCCAAACCCAAAATTCCCATCCCAAACCCCAAAATTCCCATCCCAAACCCCATTCCAAACCCCAAACCCCATCCCAAACCCCAACCCAAATCCCAAAATTCCCTTCCCAAACCCAGTTCCAAACCCCAAAATTCCCATCCCAAACCCCAAAATTCCCATCCCAAACCCCAAAATTCCTATTCCAAACCCCAGCATCCCCATCCCAAACCCCACCACCCCTATCCCAAACCCCATTCCAAACCTAAAATTCCCATCCCAAACCCCATTCCAAACCCCAAACCCTATCCCAAACCCCCCCATCCCAAACCCCAAAACTCCCATCCCAAACCCCAAAATTCCCATCCCAAACCCCATCCAAACCCCAAAACTCCCATCCCAAGCCCCACCCCCAATGCCATCCCAAATCCCAAAATTCGCATTACAGACCCCATTCCAAACCCAAAATTCCCATCCCAAACCCCAAAATTCTCCTTCCAAACCCTACCATCCCCATCCCAAACCCCAACCCAAACCCCAAAATTCCTGTTCCAAACCCCAAAATTCCCATCCCAAACCCCAAAATTCCTGTTCCAAACCCCACCATCCCCATCCCAAACCCCACCATCCTCATCCCAAACCCCACCATCCGCATCCCAAACCCCAAAATTCCCCTTCCAAACCCCACCATCCCCATCGCAAACCCCAACCCAACCCCAAAATTCCCATCCCAAACCCCAAAATTCCTGGTCCAAACCCCAAAATTCCCATCCCAAACCCCAAATTTCCTGTTCCAAACCCCACCATCCCCACCCCATACCCCAGAACTCCCGCCCCAAGCGCGGTGTCCGTCTGTCCCCGCAGCGACGAGGAGCTGGAGGACGCGCGGGCGCTGCTGTACCTGCCCATCGCCCCCGAGGTGGAGGACCCCGAGGAGAACCCGTACGGGCCCCCGCCCGAGGCCGTGCCCGGCGCTCTGCCCGATGACGCCCTGGGCCCCCGACAAGAAGCGGCCCGGCTCCTCGGACGGGCCCCCAGAACCCCAAGAAAAAACCCAAAACCACCAACATCGAGCTCCAGGGAGTCCCCAACGACGGTGGGTGGGAGGGATGAGGGGGGTTTGGGGTCTGCGGGGTTGATCCCGGGGGGTTTGGGGGGGGTGGGATCTGATCCTGAGGGGTTTGGGGTCTGCGGGGTTGATCGTGAGGGGTTTGGGAGGGTGGGATCTGATCCTGAGGGGTTTGGGAGGAATCTGATCCTGAGGGGTTTGGGGAGTGGGATCTGATCCTGAGGGGTTTGGGGGGTTGATCCTGAGGGGTTTGGGGTGTTGGGATCTGATCCTGAGGGGTTTGGGGGGTTGGGATCTGATCCCAAAGGGTTTGGGGAGTTGGGATCTGATCCCAAAGGGTTTGGGGAGATGGGATCTGATCCCAAAGGGTTTGGGGAGATGGGATCTGATCCCAAAGGGTTTGGGGGGTTGATCCCGAGGGGTTTATGGGGTTAGGATCTGATCCCAAGGGGTTTGGGGTGTTGGGATCTGATCCTGAGGGGTTTGGGGGGGTGGGATCTGATCCTGAGGGGTTTGGGAGGAGTCTGTTCCTGAGGGGTTTGGGATTTTGGGAGGGATCTGATCCTGAGGGGTTTGGGGGGTTGGGATCTGATCCCAAAGGGTTTGGGGGGGTTGATCCTGAGGGGTTTGAGGTGTTGGGAAGGGATCTGATCCAGGATTTCAGGATTTTATGGCATTGAGAGGGATCCAATCCCAAGGGCTTTGGGGTGTTCGGAGGGGTCTGATCCCAAGGGGTTTGGGGTGTTGGGGGGGGAACTGATCCTGAGGTATTTGGGGTGTTGGGAGGGATCCAGTCCCAAGGGTTTTGGGGAATTTGGAAGGAACTGATCCCAAGGGGTTTGGGGCATTGAGAAGGATCCACTCCCAATGGGGGTTTGGGGTGTTGGGAGGGGTCTGATCCCGATGGGTTTGGGAGAGATCTGATCCCAAGGGTTTTAGGGCATTGGGAGAGATCTGATCCCCAGGGGTTTAGGGGTTGTTGGAAGGGATCTGATCCCAAGGGTTTTATAGCATTGAGAGGGATCCAATCCCAAGGGTTTTGGGCTTTGGGAGGGATCTGATCCTGAGGGGTTTGGGGCATTTGGAGAGATCTGATCCCGAGGGTGTTGGGGTGTTGGGAGGGATCCAGTCCCAGGGGGTTGGGGCATTGGGAGGGATCTGATCCTGGGGGATTTGGGGTGTTGGGAAGGATCCAATCCCAAGGGGTTTAGGGCATTGGGAGGATTCTGATCTGGGATTTCAGCGATTTGGGGCCTTGGGAGGGATTTGGGGCCTGTTCCCAACATTTCAGGGTTTCAACTCACCCCAAACCCCAATTTTCCCCCCAATTTCCCCCCCCCCAGAGGTGCACCCGCTGCTGGGCGTGAAGGGCGACGGTAAATCCAAGAAGAAGCAGGCGGGCAGGCCCAAAGGATCAAAAGGTAAAGACAAAGATTCTCCATTTAAAACCGAAACTCTACAAAGGGGACAGAGGTTCTTTACCTCTGGAAGGAGCGGCCAAGGGTAAAGTGCAGGCGGAGCTGGGCCAGCCCCTGACAGGTAAGGACGGTGTCACCTCCCTGGTGGCCTTGCTTTGTCACCCCTCGTCCTCAGAGCTCCCCAAATTCCTCCCTCCCCGCTCAGCTGCTGGCAAGGAGAGGCAAAATTGGATTTTTTTGGGGGGTGTTTTGAATCAGAAATTGGAATAAAATCGAGTTCTGCGCATAGGAAAATGAGGGAGGGAGGTGATTTCTGTGTGCTGGACGTGGAGGGGTTTGTGGTGTTGAGGTGGCCCTGAATTCAAATTATTTGAATTGGTTTAATTGATTTAATTCCTTCCTTCTGCTCCTGCAGAAATCAGGGAATATTTTGGGGAGGAAGTGAAGGATTCTGCAGTTTTGTAGATTCTCAGAGCTGGTCCTAAATTCAAATTATTTTAATTGGTTTAATTCCTTCCTTCTGCTCCTGCAGAAATCAGGAAATATTTTGGTTGATTTTCGGGGAAAAGTGAAGCATTCCACAGTTTTGTGGTGCTGAGCTGGTCCTAAATTCAAATTATTTTAATTTGTTTAATGATTTCCCTCAGCTCCTGTGAAAATCAGGAAATATTTTGGTTGATTTGAAGGATTCTGCAGTTTTGTAGATCCTCAGAGGTGTTCCTAAATTAAATTTTTTAAAATTTCTTTAATTCCTTCCCTCAACTCCTGCAGAAATCAGGGAATATTTTGGGGGAAAAATGAAGGATTCCACAGTTTTATGGTGGTCCTCCAGGCCCAGCGCAGAGAATGCAATTTTGGCTGCAATGATGATTTTTTAAAAAATATTTTAATCCAGAGCTCAACCTTGGGTCACAACCCAGCTCCAAAATTGGATTTGATGGATCAAATTCTGCATTTCCTCGATTCCAGCAGCTGCTGCCATGGATTTTAGGAATTTAGGAATTATTTTAATTCCTTTAATTCCTTTAATTTCCACCAGTGATTTATTCCCTTTTTCCCTCCCCTTCCTGCTCAGCTCCTTGGTGTTGCTTGTCTTGATCTTTGTTATTTCCAGGAATGGGAAATTTTTGATGGGGAAAACCTTGGGAATGTTCTCTGGGAATGTTTCCACCTGGAAAAATCCAGGATTGGAGCATCCAGGAGCATCCTGGGGTTGGGTTTGGGTGGGATTTGTCTCTTTTTGGGGGATTTTCCAAGATTTTTGGGGATTTTCAAGGATGGCACCTGGATCCTCACAGGGCTGGCTTGGAGATGATTAATTTCATGTTAATTATTGCTTTCATCGCTGCTAATTAATATAATTAACAACAGAAATGAGAAAGGATCATGGCCTGGGAGGTGAAAATTGGGATTTCCAAGGAGAATTCCAATCCTTGCCTTCCAAACAGTGCAGGATCCTTGGATTTTCCATGTTGGAGGGGTTGCTCACAGAAAACCAGCTTTAATTTTTAATTAACATTTAATTTTTAATTACCATTTAATTTTTAATTAACATTTCCTTACTGGGGGGGTGCTGGCTGTAACTTTGCACTCAGCTGCTGTCCCTAATTCCTGATTTTTTTTTGGAATCACTGGGAAATCCCGTTCCCAATTCTTCTGGAATGTTCCAGATCCAGCAGCAGAGCAGCCAAACTCCTCCCCTGCTTTTCCTGCTTTTCCCCCTCCTTTTCCAGCCCTGTTTGGAAGGATTTTGGTGCAGATTTTCTGTTGCTGCAGGAAACTCTGGGATTTATTTCCCTGCAGGAAACTCTGGGATTTATTTCATTTCCCCGCTTTTAGGTTGGGATGAGATTCCTGAGCCAACCTGAGAATTTGTTTTCCTCAAAAAACGGGTTCAGACCCAAATCCCACTGGATTTTCCCATCAGCTGGAGGTGGCAGAGCTCCCTAAAATCTGCTTTTGGTGGATTGGGATGAAGGGAAATAGGGAAAAATTCCTGCCTGGAATTGTGAGGAGTCCCCAGAGGAATCCTTGGAAATGTCCAAGGATTGAGCTTGGAGCATCCTGGGAGGTGCCCATGGATGGGATTTGAGGTCCTTTCCCACCCAAACCATGACATTTCCATGAAAATCCACATTTTCCTGGAATTCCTGAGCTGGAATCTCTGCAGGAGCCGCATTGGGAGAGGAAAGAATCCGTCCCTTGGCTCTTCCCAAAAGCCACAGAATTCCATGGAATTCCCTCTTCCCCTTGTTCTCTTCGTGCCCTGGACCCCAAAATTCCCAACATTTTGGGCCACCAGAGGTTCCAGCACATTCCAAACCCCCCTGGAATTCCCATGGAATTTGGATCCATCCTGGCTGCAGGGAGTGGGAATTCCATGAATTCCGGCTGCTTCCTGCAGGAGCCGACCCAGGGCTGAAGCAGGGAGAGTTTTCCTGGGAAATCTTTGGGATTTCCATGTGGGAGCTGCATGGCTGGGACTGGGGATGCATCTCTTCGTTAATTAATTCTCCTTATTAATTTTCTGCTGGCAGAAAAAAGTTAAAATCCAATTTATTTTTGTGTGTTAAATTCAGCTTTCAGCCTAAAAACAAAACTGATTTTCCAGTTTAGAATCAAATCCTCTGCTCTGGTTTCACCCACACTTTAGGTGGGGGCTTTATTTCCTTGGTTTTTCCTTCGAAATTTTGGGAATTAGAAATTATTTGACACCAGCTACGTTTGGAAAGAATTTCCAAGCCTTGCTGCGCTCCCAGGATCTCAAATAAATCCCAGAGCTGTCACCAAGCAGCCTCTTGGTGCTGAAATTTTGGGTTTGAGCTACAAAATCCCACCCCTCTCCGTTTTTTCCCTGAATTTCTCCTTTTTTTTTTCCTACATTTCCCATTTTCCACCTACATTTCCCACTTTTCCCCCTGCATTCCCCATTTTTTTCCCCTGCTTTTCCCATTTCTTCCCTGCATTTCCAATTTTCCCTACATTTCCCATTCTTTTTTCTACATTTCCCATTTTCCCCCTGCATTTCCCATATTTTTCTCTGTGCTTCCCATTTTTCCCCTACATTTCCCACTTTTTTTCCTACATTTCCCATTTTTTTTCTACATTCCCCAGTTTTTTTTTCTCCATTTCCCATTTTCCCTTGCATTTCCCATTTTCCCCCTGCATTTCCCCCTTTTTCCCTCCATTCCCCATTTTTCCCTCCATTCCCCATTTTCCCCTCCATTTCCCATTTTTTCCCCTCCAATTCCCATTTTCCCCTGTATTTCCCATTTCCCCTACATTTCCTGGTTTTTTTTCTACATTTCCCATTTTTTCCCTACATTTCCCATTTTCCCCTCCATTTTCCATTTCCCCCTCCATTTCCCATTTTTCCCCTGTACTTCCCATTTTCCCCTGTATTTCCCATTTCCCCTACATTTCCTGGGGTTTTTTCTACATTTCCCATTTTTTCCCTGCATTTCCCATTTTCCCCTCCATTTTCCATTTTCCCCCTGCATTTCCCATATTTTCCCCTGTACTTCCCATTTCCCCTACATTTCCTGGTTTTTTTTCTACATTTCCCATTTTTTTTCCCCTACATTTCCCATTTTCCCCTGCATGTCCCATTTTCCCCCTTGCATTTCCCATATTTTTCTCTGTACTTCCCATTTCCCCCCTACATTTCCCTTTTTTTCCCCCCTGCATTTCCCTTTTTTTCCCCTCCATTCCCCATTTTCCCCCTCCAATTCCCATTTTTTTCCCTCCAATTCCCATTTTCCCCCTGCATTTCCCATTTTCCCCCCTCTCCCCCTGGGGCTCTCTGGGTTCCTGGCAGCCTCCACACTCATTTTTCCATCTCTGCTCTCTTCAGCAGGTGGTGCAATCTCAGAGTTGCTATGAAGACTCTTCCCTCCCCTCCCTGTTTCCTTTCCTCCCTTGGCTCCCCAGTGGTGGAAAATGCTGGAATTCCCAGGCAGGACTGGCACAGACTGAATTCCAAGGATTTCAGGGAGTGATTTGGGGCAGGAATTGACTCTGCAGGAGGGAGCAGCTCCACCCTCCCGCTGCCTCTCCACGGATCAGGCTGGGACTGAGCTCCAGCCGGGAATTTTTGGGGACAAATCCCTGTCCCAAAGTGACCTGAGCCCCTTCCCTGCCGCTCCAGAGCCTCTCCACCTTTTATCTCCCAAAATCTCTCAGCATTCCTGGATGGAAGAACAGCCCAAAGTGTGAGTTTGGATTCCTGACTGTCTCCTGCCTCCTTTTCCAGCTGGGAGTTCCCAACTCTCTGAGCCTGGCTTTTCCCAGGGCAGAGCTGCTGATCCCGGCCCAGATTTTCAGGAATTTCCAAAATTCCTGAGGCCCCTCTGGAACCTGCCTTGGTTTTGTGTTTGTTTTTCCCACTCTGCCAGCGGCAGAAGGAGCAGCTTTAGATAAAAATGTCATTTTCCAATGTTTTTTTTTTTCCCCCCAGCCTGTGATTCCCAAAGCTCTGCTGGAGTTCCCTCCTGTCCTTTCCAATGGTTTTGTTCCTTCTCTTCCCTGGGAATTCTCCTCCAGGAATATCCAGGCTCCTCCTTGATAAATGAAAACCCAATTTTTTCGTCAGAACTGAAGCAGAACTTTTCCAAAGGGTTTCTGGTTTAAAAACAGAATCTGGCAGCTCATTCCCAACTTTTATTCCTTCGGGAATTCCTGTAGGAATGGGAATGGCATTTCCCTGCCCAGCACTCACAGCCTGTCGCCTCTTATCCCACACCAACGTCCTGATCAAAGGAAATTTCATTCCTAAATCCCATTTTTTCCCCCCAGATTTGGAGTTTGATTGCTCTCAGTGTTCCCCCAGGTGGAATTATTGGGATTATCAGGAGCTGTTTAAATTTCCTGGGTGTCCTGCAGACATGAAGAGCAGGAAGGGAGTTGGAAAATGACGAAAATTTGCAGCCAGAACCGTGCAGGTGTAAAAATGAGGAGAGAGAAAACATTTGGAAATCAGAGGTTTTGAAATATTTCAAAACTTGATGTTTTCATTCCCAGCTTTGGGGACATTTGGGGAAATTTATGACCACGAGTGTAAAATTCCTTTTTTTTTTTTGGTTCTTTTTGCTTGTGGGGTGACTCTGCTGTGCCAAACCCACCCTGGGTGCTGGGCCTGACCCCCCTCAAATTAAAAATAATTAAAAATGCCCAGGCCAAGGTTCTGCAGGTTGGGTTAAAGCATTGAATCCCCCCAAACTCAGCTTCCCCTCTGTACAGTGTAAATGCCTTTGTTTATTCCCCCCCTTCTTTTATTTCCTGCTTTATTCCCATCTTGATTGTATTTCCTGGCCTGTTCCCATCTTATTTTATTTCCATCCTTATTTTATTTCCTGCTTTTTTCCCATCTTTGTTTTATTTCCTGATTGTTCTCATCCTTATTTTATTTCCCAGTTTATTCCTGTCCTTATTTTATTTCCTGATTATCCCCATCCTTATTTTATTGTATTTCCTGCTTTGTTCCCATCCTTATTTCCTTTCCTGCTTTTTTCCCATCCTTATTTTCTTTCCCGGTTATTCCCATCCTTATTTTATTTTATTTCCTGATTTATTCCCACCCTTATTTTATTCCCTGGTTTTGTACAATATTGGAGCAGCTCCTGCAGCAGTGGTGGTTCTGTGTTTGTAAATAAAGAGGTACCTTCCATTTCCTAAAATCCACGGGTAAATCTTGGCCTTTCCGTGAAAAGTTGGGGGTTTCTGTTGTGCTGGAATTCGGGAATCTTTCAAACATGTGGCATTTGAGGTTTTTAGGGGATTTTTTTGTTGGTTTTAGTGAAGGGAGAGGAGTAAAACCAAACCCTGAGTGCTCAGGGAATGGAATCTCAGCCAGGGAATGTCCCAGGCCAGGCTGGACGAGGTTTGGAGCATCCTGGGATGGTGGAGTGGGTGGGATTTGAGGTCCCTTCCCACCCAAACCAGTCTGGAGTTCCCAGATCCCTGAGTGCACTCGGGGCTGGGAGGGGAGGGCAGCTCCAGGGGGGGATTGGGGGTGGAAAATCCTCCTGGAGCTTTGGGAATTCCTCAGCTCAGTTTGAGGAGTGTGAGGAGGGGAAATAAATCTGAATGTTCATTACGGGCAGAGGAACTCAGCAAACCCAAATCCTGTGGGAATCCAGGGATGCCCATCAGGAGACTCTGATTGTGGGATGCCTTTTCCATAAAATTGTGGTCAGCAACTATGGAAAACATGATTCCATAGAACTGTGGGGAGTTCCTCTGTTAAAAAACCTGGATTTTCCAGGGAAGAACACTTCAGCAGTGCGTGATTTGTTTCCCTAGAACTGGGGGGAGTTCCTCCATCAAGAAAACCTGGATTTTCCAGGGAAGAACGCTTCACCAGTGCATGATTTTTTTGGGATGCTTGAGCACCGCATGATCCCACCTGAATCTCCTCTCCAAGCATTTCCCTGGGATGGCAGCGTGGGAACGATCCCTGTGGGTCCATCAGTGGCTGTCTGGGGTCGGATCCCTCAGGAACGAGGGCTCTGAGAGCTCTCCCAACTCCTGTGGCTCCTTCCAAGGCTGGGAATTTCATCCAGAGCTTCTGGGGCCCTCAGGATTTGCTGGACCTTCCCTGAGGGTTCTTCCTTGGAATGTTGGGGGCTGTTGTGCCCTGGCTGTGACATCAGAGCTGCTCCCATGGGAACAGCTCCAGGGCCTTGTCTGGACACGGAGTGACCGGAGCCAAACCGGCTCAGACCACGCTGGATTCCCATGGATCAGCCCCAGTAGAGGTTGGAATGTTGGGGTTGGATTTGGGGAGTGTTGCAGGCTGGGATGTGTTTGTATAAGTGAGGATTGGACAGGGCCTCCGTGAGGAATTGAGAATTTGGGATTTCCTCCATTATTTGGGAGATTCCGGCAGTAATTCCTGCTGGAAATTCGGAGTTTGGTGGGAAAATGAAACTGGAGCCGCTCCTTTTCCAGTGGGAATCCATCCAAAATAAAACCCATCAAAAATAATGATGGGAGTCTTCCAGAGAGAAGAGAATTTCAGTCTGAAATTGCCAAACACACCCAAAACTGACGGAATTTGGGCAGAGTTGGATTGGATCCAATGGATCAGAACATCCTCCTGTCCTGTTCAAAGAGCATTCCTGATGGAATTCCTGGAATTCCCACTCTGCTGGATCCAGTAACACCTTGCTGTGTCTTTTTTTAGTAGTGCCTCCAGCTCCACATCCGGGAGGATTTTCCCAGGTGGAAGGATTAGATCTGGTGGGATGTCAGAGACATCCTGAAAAACCTGGAAGATTCATGGAATGATTCTGGGGGGTTCGGAGTGCTGAACCCAGACACAGAAACACCTGGAAGATGGAGCAGAGCCCCATCGTGGTGATCCTGCTGTGTGCCCTGTGCATTCCAGCGGCGCTTCCCTTGGAACCGGGAATGGAGCTTCCCATGGAACCAGGAATGGAGATTCCCTTGGAAATGGGCTTGGAGCTTCCCTTGGGATCAGGATCAGATCATCCCTCGGGATCAAGATCAGAGCATCCCTTGGGATTGTACTCAAAGCTTCCCTCGGGATCAGGATCAGAGCTTCCCTCGAGATTGTACTCGGAGCTTCCCTTGGGATCAGGATCAGATCAGCCCTTGGGATCAAGATCAAAGCTTCCCTTGGGATTGTACTCAAAGCTTCCCTTGGGATCGGGAACAGATCTTCTCTCGGGAGTAGGATCTGAGCTTCCCTTGGAACCGGGCTCAGAGCTTCCCTCGGGATCGGGATCGCAGCTTCCCTTAGGAGCAGGATTGGAGCTTCCCTTGGGATCGGGATCGAAGCTTCCCTCGGGATCGGGATTGGAGCTCCCCTTGGGAGCAGGCTCAGAACTTTCCTCAGGATCGAGATCAGAGCTTCCCACAGGAGCAGAATTGGAGCTTCACTTGGAACCAGGCTCAGAACTTCCCTCGGGATCAAGATCACAGCTTCCCTTGGAACCGGGCTCAGAACTTCCCTCGGGATCAAGATCACAGCTTCCCTTGGAACCGGGCTCAGAACTTCCCTCGGGATCGAGATCACAGCTTCCCTTGGAACCAGGCTCAGAACTTCCCTCGGGATCGAGATCACAGCTTCCCTTGGAACCGGGCTCAGAACTGTCCTCGGAACTGGGATTGGGATCAGAGCTTCCCTCGGAACCGGGTTCTGAGCTTCCCTCAGAAGTGAGATCAGGCTCGGAGCTTCCCTCAGAACCGGGCTCAGAGCCTCCGTCGGGATCTGAGTTTCCCTCGGAGGCGAGATCGGGATCGGCGCTTCCCTCGGGGCCTCCCTCAGAGCCAGCCTTCAACCCGAGTCTCCCCCCGGGAGTCGAGTCCATCGCGGCGGGGCTGAAGGCCATGGTGGTGGTGAACTCCACGCCCTGCAGTGCCAGCTGCGGGCTGGGCGTGAAGCAGGAACAGCTGTGCGAGGTCAGCCCAGCCGGGGAGCGCCGCAACTGCTCCCTGGTGCGCTCGCGCTGCCTCCTCGACTGGATCTGCGGCCTCCAGCACCTCAGCGTTCCCGAGGGAAAACCCCTCCAGCTCACCTGCCTCTCCTCGGACGCCGCCAGCCTGGAGGGACCCAATTTTGGCTACACCTGGAGGTTCGCCCGGGGGCTCATCACCACCAACGACATCCTGTTCCATCCCTTCCGCAATCCCAGCCGTTCCCTGAGCTTCTCGCCGGCGCTGGAGTCGCACGCCGGGACCTACCGCTGCGACGTGCAGGTGCTGAGCTCCTTCCAGCTCGTCAAGAGGATCTACTTCGGCCTCAGGGTGCTCCCCAGGGATCTGGTGAATCTGGACTTCCAGAAATCCCTGACTTGGGAGCAGCAGCTGGCGGCCAATGGGTTGGAAGTGCCGGAAAACGCCACGGGCTCCCTGGAGCAGCGGGAGAGTTTTTGGGAGAAGCAGTGGTTTTATGAGGTCGTGCTGGGAATTGGGAGTGGGGTGATCGTGGGGATCCTGTTCAGCTTCGGGCTCTGCTTCCTGGGCAGGATTTGCAGGAGAAGAGCAGCACGAGCAATGAACGGAGATTGACACAATTCCATGTCTTTGGCTCTTTGTTAGGATCGGGAATTCAGGGTGGGAGTCTTGGGATCGTCTTTTGTTGGATCCTCCCCTTCCAACTCAGGACGTTCCATGGATTGATCAATATTATTGACTATTTTTGGCTACTTTGGAGCCTGGATTAAGAATTCAGGAATTCAGAATGGGATTCTTTGGGTCACGCACAGTTGGATTTTGGTGATCCTTCCAACTCAGGACATTCCATGGGTCCCATAACTGTTTAATGGGATATTTAGAATTTATTTATAACAGACACCACTTATTACTGAATATTTTTGGCTGCTTTGGAGTCTGGATTAAGAATCCAGGAATTCAGAATGGGATTCTTTGGGTCGTCCGCAGTTGGATTTTGGTGATCCTCCCTTTCCAAAATCCACGGCTGGATTTTGGTGATCCTCCCTTTCCAAAATCCATGGTTGGATTTTTGTGATCCCTCTAACTCAGGACATTCCATGGATCCCATAAGTATTTAATGAAATATTTAGAATTTATTTGCAATAATTTAATATTTATTATTGAATATTTTTTGGCTGCTTTGGAGCCTGGATTAAGAATTCAGGAATTCAGAATGGGATTCTTTGGGTCATCCACATTTGGATTTTGGTGATCCTCCCCTTCCAACTCGGGACGTTCCATGGATCCCATAACTATTTAATGGGATATTTAGAATTTATTTGCAAAAGACACAGTTTATAAATTAATATTTTCAGCCACTTTGGAGCCTGGATTAGGAATTCAGGATGGGATTCTTGGGGTCGTCCATGGTTTTTCCTTTAATGACACAAAAATGCTTTGATATCGAAAAACATGGGTATGGAGGGAAATAATTTTATTTATTTGAATGAAAACCAAACCAGGCACTTCCCAGAGCTGATTCCCAGAGGGTTTTTTTCACCTCCTGAACATGGAAAAATCGGGAATGACCCATCACAGCGGGCTGGGAGTTAATGGTCCAGAGCTGCCCCATCTGCAGGAGCCTCTCTGCTCTTTGTCATGGAAATTTCAGTGTCTTGGGCCCAGCTGGGATTCCCAAATCCAGCGGGATGAAAGCTCCAGCTCTGCTGGGGGAGTCAGGGCGGGAGCCAAAAATCTCCTTCATCTTTGGATTGCGGGGTTTTGTAATTTCTGAGGGGAGCCAGATGCTCAGAGCAGGGAAATGAATCCATAATTGGAGTTTTTATTTGGAGACCGAGGGCTGGGATGGCCACTGGGGTCCAGCTGTCACACAGGGCCTTTAATGGGATTTTTTTTTAGGGTTCTCTTTGATTTTTGAAGGGATATTAAGAATTGGGGGACGTCTATCATAACAGGGGAAGGAAGGGATAAGGAAGGAAAAGGGAATGGCAGAGGATGGAGCTTAGTGCAAGTAGGGAAGTAAAAACCCTTGGAAGAGCATCCCCATCCCTCCATTTTCCCCTCTCTCCCTGCAAAATTATCTTTTCTTATCACTGTCAATGAATTCCCATCATAAAGGGCAAAAATCTGGGAAAAAATGTCTCTCTGCTCTGAACTCTGGGATCTTTGGGGTCACCAGAGGCTGGGGCTGGCCAGGGCTCCTTCCCTCTCTCCATCCTCCAAACTTCCCTCTCTCCATCCTTCCCTCTCTCCATCCTCCCTCCAAATCCCCTGAATTCCACTTCTCTCCCTGGCTCTGCACACCTTTAATCCCTGGGCTGTATTTTAGGAAGCTCTGAGAGGTTTTCAGGAGGATTCTGAGCCCTTTCCTGCCCTTGGTGGCTCTGGCTGGGTGTTAAATGTAGATTTTTGTCATTTCCCAAGGTCTGAGTGCCGGATTTGCAGGTGCAGATCCCTCCCCACCCCTGGATTAATGGAATGGCAGAAGGGACTGCCCAAACCAGGGCTTAACAAAGCCTGAGCTGTCCTGTCTGGAGAGGGATTTCCCTGCCACCACTGGGCTAAAAAGGGTGAGGAATTGACATTTAAAGGGAAAACTGAACATCAGGGCCCAGCCAGGAAATTCCAGGGTTGGGATTGCCCAGGCTGGCACAGTTTTCTCTGGGATTGAGGAATCACAGCCAGGGAAAATCCCTAAAAACCCCCCTTGGGATGGAACCAGCAGCAACACCAACCAATTCTCGTTAACTTTGGTCAACTGCTTTACTGGGAGACAGAGATTTCAACAGGCAACATCGATTCCCAGCCAGTCCTGTGGGTGCTCAGCTCAGCATTCCTGCTTTTCCCAGCCTCTGGAGTGGAGGGGCCTCCTCAGCATCCCAGAGCTTCCTTGGGATGTCCGGCAGCCGTTGGAGCTGGAATCCAGAGCCTCTTCCTGGCTGGATCTCAGCCTTTGCAGTCCCAATCCGAGCCTGGAATTTTGGCTGGGTGAATTCTCAGAGCAGGGAGATGAATCCAAGTCCAGATTTTCCGTGTTGTCCCAGTGGTGGCTTCCTGGAGTCTCCCATTCCTGTTTTAATTTTGTAATTTTTAAAAAAATTCCTTCTTTAAGCCCCTCTGAAATTGGATTTATTGACGCCTCCGTTTTTAGGCAGAGCTGCCCAAATTAAGGATTCTGGGAAAGGATCCCCTTCTCCCAAAGAGGCAAACAGGGTGACAAATCCACCCCAAAAGCGCGTGGGATATGGGAAAACACGGAATTTGCACCTCAGGGCTGAGAAAAGCACCAGGTTGGGCTGCAAGTGAACACCAGAGTTGTAAAAAAAAGCTTTTCAGGCTGGGGCAGAGCTCGACCCTTCCATGGGTTTGTCTCCTTGGGCTGGTTCCTGCAGGTTTTGGCTCTTTTTTTTTGTGGGGAAAAAGGATCAATCCCGTCCCACAAATGCTCCGAGCTGGCTGCGGTGGGATGGGTGTGGAACATGCTGGTCCCTGAACTCCTCAGTCCCCGTCCCCCCACTGGAATTCACTGTACAGAGTTTAAAAAAAAAAAGTCAAATTTTATCAGTCTGGTTATCTCATACATGGCTTCAATAAGGCAGAAAACCTATGGATACAGTGAGGGTGGGGGCAGCTGGCTGCAGAATTCCCGGAGAATTCTTCATTTTCTTCGTTTTCCTTAAAAAACTTTTAATCAGTTAAAGACCCATGTCTTGTATGAAAGCTTTTGTTCCTCCAAACGAAAAAAAAAACCCACAAAAACAACAAAGCTGTTTTTAATTTCTTCCTCCCTTCCAACCACGTGGTCCAATCCTCTTCTCTCCCCACGGTGCTGCCCCGAAGTGGGATTGGTGTTGTTCCCATGGGATTGGCGTTGTTCCCATGGGATTGGCGTTGTTCCCGTGGGATTTGCGTCGTTCCCATGGGATGGGGAGGAGCCGAGGTCAGAGCTCCAGGGAGCTGATCAGGGCCACCATCAGCAGGGAGTTGGTGGTGACGACCACGACGTGTGGCGCTGGCCTCATCCCGGAGTCCTCCACCATCATGCTCGTCCCTGGAAAAAACAGGAATAGGGAGTTGAGGGAGGTTTTGTGGGGTTTTTTGTGTGTTTGGTGCTGGTGAAACTCCTGAGAGTGCTGGGAACAGGAATTTGGGGGTGGGCGCTGGGAATTTGCCCCTGGATTTAGGGAATCTGATGGAGCTGCGGCCCCACAGAAATAGCGTTTTGCTCTTAGTGGAAAACTTAAATGGTTTTTTAGCTCGTAACTCTTGGGAAGTTGGGTGTTGTGGGGTTTGGAGGCTGCAGATCCCAAAGCTGGGTCAGGCTGGACTGAGTTTGGGAAGAGGAGTGGGGGAAAGAGTCGGGAATTCCTATGAGTGAACAGCACAAGGGAACCAAAGGCTGATTCCAAGAAAAAACAATTCCAGAAAGGACCAATTCCAGAAATTATCAATTCCAGAGACTCAAAACACTGCGGGAGGACGTTCTCCCCTGGCCCTGGAAGGGAGAGTGGGTTTTTAAACCACAATTTATTGGGATCGTGCTGTGGCCAGGATGGGAGGGGCGTGGCTGAGCCCTTCCTGCTGGGAAGGGAAGGACAGGAGGTGCCTGGTGAGCTCCGGGGCCTCGGAGAACCTTGGAAAGGGGAATTTGGGCATGGAGAGGGTGTGGGCAGGGAGTGGGTGTGGCCAGAGGAGTGGGTGTGGTCAGGTAATCACATGGATGGGTGTGGTCAGATGAGTGGGTGTGGTCAGATGAGTGGGTGTGGTCAGTTGAGTGGCAATCAGGGGAGCGCATGGATGGGTGTGGTCAGCAGAATGGGTGTGGTCAGTGGAGCGGGTGTGGCTAAAGGGGCACATTGAAGGGTGGGGTCAATTGAAGGGGTGTGGTCAGAGGGCTGGGTGTGGCTCGAAGAGCATATGGATGGGTGTGGTCAGTTGAAGGGGTGTGGTCAGTGGAGTGGGTGTGGCTGAAGGGGCACATTGAAGGGTGTGGTCAGTTGGGTGTGGTCAGTGGGGTGGGTGTGGCTGGAGTGGCACATTGAAGGGTGAGGTCAGTTGAAGGGATGGGTGTGGTCAGTTGGAGGGGTGTGGTCAGTGGAGTGGGTGTGGCTGGAGTGGCACATTGAAGGGTGTGGTCGGTTGGAGGGGGTGTGGTCAGCGGGGTGAGTGTGGCTGTAAGAACACATGGATGGGTGTGGTCAGTTGGAAGGATGGGTGTGGTCAGTGGGGTGGGTGTGGCTGGAGTGGCACATTGGAGGGTGTGGTCAGTTGGAGGGGTGTGGTCAGTGGGGTGGGTGTGGCCGTAAGAGCACATGGATGGGTGTGATCAGTTGGAAGGATGGGTGTGGTCAGTTGGAGGGGGTGTGGTCAGCAGGGTGCGTGTGGCCAGAGGAGCACAGGTACCGCTGTTCCTGAGGATGTGAACTTCTGCTGGGGTCCCGTCCCCGCCGGGCCCGGTGACCCGGATCTGGACGAAGGCGTGAGTGAAATCCTCGGGGATGGGGATGTCGATCTGGCTCTTGCTGGCCAGGTACAGGGTGGGGGCCGAGTGGGAATCCTGCCTGTAGAGCATCTGTGGGAAGAGGGAATGCTGAGCTCCCGTTCCCTGTGGTTTCCTTGGATCACCTCCAGGAGCAGCCCAGCCTCGCTGGCCTCACCTTGTACCCCGTCACCGCCGACTCATCTGCCTTGGCCACCACGGGGTCCCACTTGATGCTGACTGTGGAGCCGGAAAAAGTCCAGGAGATGTTCCCAGGTGGCCTTTTTGGTGCTGAGGGATGCAAAACCAGACAGGGATTGGGTAAATCAGGGAGGGAGGAGGAGAAGGCTTTGCTGGTCCCAGCCATCCCCTGAGCTGTCACCACTGTGGGGCGTTCAGGGGACATCAAAAGATCAAAGTTTGGGTGATTTTGGGGGATCCTGTGGAAGGTGGAGGGGTCAGGGCTCACTCACGAGGTCTCGTGGTGGTGACGTTGGTGGCGGGGCTGGGGGGGCCGGTCCCTGCCCGGTTGTAGGCTCGCACTGACACGTGGTAGTCGGTGTTGGGGTTCAGGCCAGTGACGTGGGCCGATGTCACCAGCCCCGCTGTCCTCACTCTGTCAGCCGCCTCCTCCTTGTCCCCGTCCTTCCAGTACCGGATCTGCGTGGAAAAGGACGGGATGGGTTTAGGATGGAGAGATCTGCAAATCCCAGATCAGCCCATCCCGAAGGGCCTTTGGGTGTTTGTTTCTGTGTGTTTTGCTTTATGCATGCCCAGGAATGAGGCCACAGCCTCCCAGGAAAGGCAGGCAGGAAAAATGGGATGATTCCCTTTAATCTCTCCTGAGAGAGCAGTGCCAGCCCCATTAGAACCACGTGGTGCGAGAATTATCCCCCACCTCTGGAATCAAAACGCCGTTTCCTTTCACCTCATGTAACCCGGGGGAATTTTCCTTGCTGGGCTCTCAGGGTCTCCCATTCCCATTGGAATCTCCTACCTCATATCCCAAAAGCACTCCGGTCATTTCTCCCTGCTCCACGGGCTCCCAGGACACATCCATCTCCGAGGACAGGACAGACTTGGCAATGACCCTGTAAGGAGCCGCTTTGGGTTCTGAAAGAGAAGAATAAAATCCTTTTCCTGACTTTGGGCCCTGTTGGGAACAAAAGGTTTTCCCGCAGCGTCATCCCCTGGCAGACAGGTGGTGTAAGGGATTTAGGGACTTAGGGGGACGAGCAGGGCCACAGCTGTGAGCTCTGGGATCCGTGTCTGCCCCGAGGCTGTGGGGCAGCCGGGGTTGGGCTTAGGGAATCCTCACTCTGAGGGTTTGGAGGAGTAGAGGAGCCAAAGGAATGGCCGAGCTCCCAGATGGATCTGCAGGGATCTGGCTGGGGAAAGGCGGTGGGTTGGACAAAACTGGGAATTCCGAGTCTGTGCTGTCGTGGAATGGTTTGGGTGGAAGGGACCTTAAGGCTCTTCCAGTGCCACCCCTGCCATAGCAGGGACACCTTCCACTGTCCCAGGCTGCTCCAAGCCCCATCCAGCCTGACCTTGAACACACAGGGATCCAGGGGCAGCCACAGCTTCTCTGAGAATTCCATCCTAGCTCCTTACCCTCACAGGGAACAATTCCATCCCAAATCCCATCCAGCCCTGCCCTCTGGCAGTGGGGAGCCATTCCCTGTGTCTTGCCCCTCCATCCCTTGTCCCAAATCCCTCTCCAGCTCTCCTGGAGCCCCCTCAGGCACCGGGAGAGGCTCTGAGCTCTCCCTGGAGCCTTCTTCTCTCCAGGTGAGCACCCCCAGCTCTCCTGCTGCTCTTTACCTTCCTCTGCCGAGTACACGATGGCCGTGAGGCTCTCGGGGCCCTCCCCTTTCCTGTTGTAGGCCCTGATCTTCACCTCGAAGGGGGTGTAGGGCGCGATGCTCTCGTTGCGGTACACAAAGTGCAGCGACTCCGCGTGCGGCACCCGCGCCCTCAGCCAGGCCTGGCTGCCCTTCCTCCGGAAGGACACGATGTACCCAAAGCCGTCCCCGTTCTGGTAGTCCCGCAGCGTCGGCTGGGAAGAGAGAGAGAGCCTTGGTCTGTCCAAACTGGGATTTGGCTCATCCAGACTGGGATGGTGGAGCTGATTTCCCAAAGGAAATGTGCACTTGGTCCATCCAAACCAGCCCTTGGCTCAACCCTGTGTCCAAACTGGGATGGTGGCGCTGATTTCCCGAAGGAAATGTGTGCTTGGTGCATCCAAACCGGCCCTTCGCTCATCCCCATGTCCAAACTGGGATGGTGGCACTGATGTCCCAAGGAAATGTGCACTTGGTCCATCCAAACCAGCCCTTGGTTCAGCCCTGTGTCCAAACTGGGACACTGGCACTGATTTCCCAAAGGAAATGTATGCTTGGTGTATCCAAACCATCCCCGTGTCCAAACTGGGACACTGGGACTGATTTCCCAAAGGAAATCTGCACTTGGTCCATCCAAACCAGCCCTTGGCTCAACCCCGTGTCCAAACTGGGATGGCAGCGCTGATTTCCCCCCAAAAACGCCACGTGGTCCCAGCTTGGTGCTTTCCCTGTTCCCAACTCACCGTCCAGGTGATGATGAGCTCGTTGGGAGCCCCTCCGCCGCCGCCGAGCCCAGATGGTGCCACTGTCGGTGCTGTGAGGTCCCCAAAAAAAAGCAGAGTTTGGGTTAAGGAGGTGGGAGCGATGGAGAGGAGCACAAACACGGCATGACACCGGATGGGACAGCTCCCAGGAAAGGACTGGGCTCTGTGGAATTCCAGGTTGTGCCTGACCAGGTGATTTAGGGACAAGGATTTGGTGTCCGAGGGGACAAGGATGGAGCTCAAAAGCAGGGATGTGGAGGGGAGTTTTATTAGGAAGAAGCTGGTTTGCATTTGGTGGATTGGATGAGGTTCTCCTGCAGTTCTCCCATCCTTTCTGTCCAAGCAGCTGGACATGGAACGAACATTCCCAGCTGGATGCAGTGCTGGCAAGTGCAGCTCTAACCCTGCTCATCTTTGACACAGAAATGGGCAAAAAGATGGAAAATCCTGTGGTGGCCTCAGCTCTGGGAGCTCTCCAGGAGATGATTCATCCCTTGGGACCATCCCAGGCAGGGACAGGCGCCTGGGCTTGTCTCCACACCCACCTGCTTCCTTGGTGCGGATTTTGCTGGAGGGCAGACTGGGCTCCCCAATTCCCAGGATGTTGCTGGCCAAGACCCGGAACTCGTAATCCATCCACGGAATGAGGTTCACCACCTGCGCCGTCTCCGCGTTGCCCTCGATGTTTATGGGATCTGTAAAATCCAACAGCACCAGAGGGGAAGGAATAGAGCGAGGAGCAGCACGGAGCCAGGACTGGCTGGTGGCCGGTGGCCTCGGTGTGTCACCGGTGCCACCGTGGGGACACTCACTGGTGCGCATCTGCTTCCATTGGTTGGACAGGAGGGTCCGGGCCTCGATGAGGTACCTGGCGATGGGGCTGTGGTTGTCGAAGCCACGGCTCCAGCTCAGCTGGACGCTGGTGTCACCGATGTCCCTCACCACCACTCCCCCGGGTGGGCCCGGAGGTCCTGGGGGGATGGGGAACGTGTCACTGACATGGAAGGTCTGGAGGTTTGTCACTCTGTGCATTGTGCAAGTCCTAAATTCACATTGGGGTTTTCTTTTCTGGAAGTTGGGAAGCCTCACCGCCAGCTTTGGCCTCTGGAAAAGCTTCTCAGCTTGGTTGGAAAGGTTGGAAAAGACCTCCAAGATGATCAAACCCAAGTTTTAGGTGAAAATAAAACCCGCTGGGCCGTATAATGGAATTATTGGATGTGAGGTGGTTACAGAGCAGCTGATGGCACAGGCTGTGTCATTGCTCTGGGTTTGGCAGGAGCAGGGAACGTTCCCACAGGGAATTACCTCTGACGGTGAGCGTGGCTGACTCGGACGCGCTGTCCACCACGGTCTGGGCCGTGCAGGTGTAACGCCCCGAGTGCCGCAGCTGCGCGTTGGAGATGCTGAGGTCCCCGATGGCCTCCCTCTGCAGGGCAACGGGACAACACGGTGGGGACAGCACCAGAAGGTGACCGGTCACAGGCCAGAATCAGCGTGGGGTGGGTTTGGGTGGGTGGTGGTGGTGGTGGTGGAGGTGGAGGGAGATGGGAAAGGATTCCCCCAGGGGTATGGAGCTGGATGGATCCAGGATGGATCCAGTGCTGGCCAAGGCCGAGCCCGTGCTGGGTCTGTTTGGCTTGGGATGGTGATCAAAGAGTGATCCATGAGTGATCAATGAGTGATCAGTGAGTGACCATTGAGTGACCATTGAGTGACCATTGGGCAAGCACTGAGCGATCATTTAGTGGTGGTTGAGTGACCAATGAGTGATCAATGAGTGATCATTGAGTGACCATTAAATGATCACTGATTGATCGTTGAGTGATCATTGATTGATCATTGAGTGTTTAATGAGTGATCATTGACTGAACATTTGAGTGATCACTGACTGATCATTGAGTGATCACTGGGTATCTCTGCCTGCCTTTATCCACAGGCCTTTCCCTTTCTCCTCCAGTTTAGGAGGGGAGTGATCATGGAATCATGGAATGGTTTGAATTGGGAAGGATCTTAAAGCCCACCCCATTCCACCCCAGCATGGCCAGGGACACCCTCCACTATCCCAGGTTGCTCCAAGCCCCGTCCAGCCTTGCCTTGGACACTTCCAGGCATGAGGAATTCACAACCACTCTGGGCAAAGTGACAGAGCAGCTTTGGTAGGCACAAACACGCAAACAACAAGTGTGGAATTAATCTTCCGCCCTTTTGGATGATCCGGAATTCCCTCTGGACTCACCGCGCTGGCTCGCCGGTAGTGCCCCTCGGACTTGTCAAAGTCGATGGGGAAATCATCCAGGGACCAGGTGAAGGTGAGGTCCATGGTGGGGTCGTGGGACGCGTGGCACTGCAGGGTGAGGTTCTCGCCCACGTTGATGTCGGCGCTCGATGGTGCCAGCGTGATCTTGGTGGCATCTGCAGGGAATGAGCACGAAGAGCTGTTAGCAGTGAATGTCCCCATCCCAGCATCCAAACCATCCCTTCCAGCTCCTCATCCTGCTCCAACAGCTGGAGCTTCACGGGAGGAAGAGGAGGGACTAAGAAATGGAAACACTTTGCTCAAGGGCTGTTTGTTGCTGGGTCAGGCAGAAGTTTTGCTGCTCCACCTGAAATCACTTTAATTCCCTGATTATTCTGGTTTTTGGGAGTGTAAGGGGAGGAGAAACATCACATCATTAATTCTTGGCTGTTTCTTGCTTGATTGACCCCAAATGAACATCCCTACCTCGGACGGAGAGGATTCCAGTGCTGTTGGCTTTGCCCATGAAGTTCTCAGCAAAGCAGGTGTATTTTCCCTCATCGGATTTGCTGATGTTCTGCAGGATCAGGGTCCCATCCGCCGTAATCGTCACCCTGCAAAGGAGGAGGAGCCACACAAAGGAATGTTAAAATGTCCTCTGGACATTTGGGAATTTCCACTGATTTTGGAGAAACCAGGGACAAAATCAGGTGGGAAAAAAACCCCCAATGTGTAGGAGTTTGCTAAAGAAGAAATTAGAGGACTAAGAAAATTCAGGGATGCAGCAGCACATTTGGATCATCGAGTCCAGTCTTCTGTTCAAAAAAATAAAATTATTTTAGCTACATTTTCTAGGTGGAAGCTGACTCTGTGCTGCTACCTGCTGCTGTTGACCAGGAGTTCTGTCCCTTTGGTCCAGAGCACGGTGGCTTTTGGTGCTGCTCGTGGCTGGCACGGGATGATGACCTTCCCACTGCGGGCTGCCGGGATCAGGCGCTTCACCGGGTTTAGTCTAAAATCTGGAGCTAAGGCTACAGGGATAAAAAAAGAGGATTAAGGCACGATTAGAAACGCTGCCCTGGGGGGAATTTCAGCGCCGTGCGAGTGGGAATTGATTTGTTGTTGGATGGCTCGGTAAGAGAAGCGAGGCAGAGTCTGGAGAGCGGGATAAGGGAGGAATTCCTCGGCTGCTGGGTGGATCCTGATGCCTGCCAGGCAGGAATTATGTGGCACACGAGTGGGACGGAGCGATGGGAATGACCCTAACAAGTGCAAGGTCTTTGAGAGACACAACAACAGCTGCTTTGGAACATGTCGAGGATAATCTCTTCAATATCCTGACCAACGCAGACATCCAGCTTGCCTGAAACTCCTCCTGGAATTGCAGATGGAATTGGGATTTACCTGTTGGCCTCGGTGTGTTAATGTTGAGCAGTTGGCACTCAGGGCCTTTAATTTATTTTTGGCATCTCCACAAGGAGATAAACTTTTGGATTAATGTGGAACAAGTTTGGCAGCAGTTCAGCTCCAGTCACCATCCGTCAAACCAGGTGGAATGGAGGCTGAATTCTTTTTTTTTGGACCTCTTTCCTCCAAAAAAGAGGAATTTGTAGTGGAAGAGAGGTTGTAGTGCTGCTGCCGGGTGTCCTGTCCACTTCCTGTGGCTAAACAGATTTTTTTGGTCCACTTTCACACAGAATTTACACAGGATTTAGAATTTCAAGGCTTGCAGACTGTCTTGTTGAATCAGCAACAATTTCAGTGGCGAGCAGAGCAGTCTTTGCCCGTTCTTATCTCACTGCAACATCACAATGTCAGGATCACATCAGGATATTAGGAAGAGATTTTTTTCAGTGTCCCATTGGAACCCAGAGCTCTGGGAAAGGAGGAATTACCTTGCACTGTTAATTCAGCACTTGCATAAACTGTGCCATGCTTGTTCTCAGCCACACACTGATACATGCCAGAGTCCTCCAGGACTAGCTTGGAAAATCTCAGCTCTCCACCGCTCACTTCGATGCGGTTCTGTGCAAACAAGAGGATGAACCCATTAGATGAGAAAAACAAAGAAAATAAAAATGGAACTCAGTCCTCGGCTGGGTCGGGGTTGAGTTTCGTCACAGACTCCTCAGGGTGGCCTGGTTTTCCATGGGGGAAAACACAGGATTTGTTTTTAGGTCTGTGCGGTCGCAGCCCCGCGTCGCCGTGCTCTGCTTGCCGAGACACCTGAGCAGCAGCGTGCAGGTGACACCAGGACAGGCACGAGGGGCTGTTTGTCCTCCCTGCTGGCCGGCTGTGAGTCCCTGCAGCTGCACGAAGCAATGGCTGGGATGGCAGCGCCAGGAGAGGGGGTTTGGGGATGGTGCCGTCGCTTCGCAGCCCGATGGGGGCACATGGAGGAGGGATGCGGGGTGAGAACCGGGGCGGGGATGCAGGAGCGAGGCAAGAGGAGGGGCTGGGGCTGGAGGAGCGGGGTCAGAGCTGGCTGGAGGGGTACCTGGGACGTCAGGGGCTGCCCATCCCGCAGCCACCGCACCGTGGGCCGGGGCTTGCCCGAGGCCACGCAGCTCCAGCGCAGGTCGGAGCCGATGTCGGCCTCGGTGTCCGAGATCACGTCCAGCCAGTCGGGCTGGGCTGCAGGGGACAAGAGAGAGAGGGCAGAGCCAAGGAGCTCAGCTGAGAGGTGGCAGTGCCAGGCTGGCAGAAGGATGTCCCTGTGCCAGCGCTGCCGGCACAGTCGTTGGCACAGCGGGATCTGCCACGGGAACCGCCCCGGCCTTTTGTGCAGTGAGAGGCACGGCCGGGTCCTGCTGTGCAAGATCAGGGCAGAATCCAGGGCTGAGGAATTGGTTTCTCTTCTTAAGAGTAAATTCAGCCATTCCTGAACCATCAAATCACGGAATGGTTTGGGTTGGAAAGGAACTTCAAGATCCCCCAGTGCCATGGGCAGGAAAAACTTCCACCATCCCAGCTTGCTCCAAGTCCCATCCAGCCTGGCCTGGAACGCTTCCAGGGATGGGAAAGCCACAGCCCCTGTGCCACCATCCCCATCCACCCTGTGCCAGGGCCTCGCTGCTCTGACAGTAAAGAATTTATTCCTGGTATCTCCTCTAAATCTTCCCTCTCTCAGCTTCAGGCCATTCCTGAACTTCAGGAAAAACTGGGATCAGGATGAGGTAACCAGCCTAAGTTTTTTAACTCGACTAGATCTGCTCAACAGCTCAGAGTGTTACCCCTGGTGGGAGCTCCTCAGGCTTGGAGAGGATCTGGAGAGCGAGCCAAGTTTGAGTTTTAGCACTCTCCTTCCTTCCCTGGTTCCCTGGTGTTTGCTGTGATGATTTTAGAGCCTGTTAAGAGCTCTTTCTCTCTCTCTTTCTTTCTTTGCCACAGCCCAAATGTGCCCACCAAGGAAAGGTTTCCCCGATCCCTGCAGGTCTTGGCTGGGGCTTTGCAACACCTTTAATTAGGGCTGGTAAGGGGCAGGATTAGAGGGGGTGGTTTTAGTCCCAAAGCCTTGGACCATTGCCTGGGGCAACTTGGTGTGCTCTGGAAAGTTAAAATGTGTTCTCTGGGTGAAGGACACGTGTTTAGATGTGCTCCTTGGGTGAAGAACACTTTCCATGGGTAAAGGACATGTTTAAATGTTTTTCTTGGATGATGGACACATGTTTGTGCCCCCTTGGAAGAAGGACACGTGTTGAATGTGTTCCATGGGTGAAGGACACGTGTTTGGATGAAGGCCATGTTTTTGGATGTGTCCCCTTGGATGAAGGACACATTTTTGGATGTGTCCTCTTGGATAAGGGACACATTTGGTTGTGTCTTGGGTAAGGAACAAATTTGGGGTGTCCTCTTAGATAAAAGATGTGTTTGGGTGTGTCCCCTTGGATAAGGGATGAGTTTGGTGTGTCTCTTTGGATAAGGGATGTGTTTGGGTGTGTCCCCTTGGATTAGGGATGAGTTTGGTGCGTCCCCTTAGATAAAGGATGTGTTTGGGTGTGTCCCCTTGGATAAGGGATGAGTTTAGTGCGTCCCCTTGGATAAGGGACATGTTTGGGTGTGTCCCTTGGATAAGGGATGAGTTTGGATGCGTTACCGTGGATGATGATGCGGCCCTGGTGGGGTGTCTCTCCCTTTGGCGTTTTCCGCCTCACACTCGTACGTCCCCTCATCCTCAAATCCGGCCTGCTGGATCTGCAGCAGGGGCTCGCTGCCGATCCACTTGGAGGACTGTGGCCCATCCAGCTTCCTCCACTTGATCCGGGGCACGGGGCTGCGGAACAGCCGAGCCGGTGAATCTGGGCTGAGCTCAGTCCCACATGGCCACCCTGGTCCTGTCCCACTGGGCCTTGCCTTTGGCCGGCTCCTCCCTTTTCCCATTTCCCTCCATCTCTGGTCTTCCACTGGAGGTGTGGAAGTTCTGCCGTTCCCTCCCCATCCTGATCCCCATCCCAATCCCGATCCCAATCCATGCAGCGCTGCACTCACTTCCCAAAGGCGAAGCACTCCAGGGTCACCACCTGCCCGGTCAGAGCGTAGGTGTCCGCAGGGAACCTGGCCTTGATGCTGGGTGGGAACTGCCTGGCATCTGCCACGGGGGAAAACACCGCTCAGGGGACCTGGGTGACACCGAAATGCCACCCAGGGTGGGGTCTCAAAGGTCAGAGGGACCCATGAGGTGACTTCCCAACCCGTTTGGGTGAGGGGACAGAGGTTTCATTTTCTTTTTCAGACTTCTTGCTGAAGTCTCTAAAAATCTCTTTCATAACGTCTCAGGGCTCCGCAATTCCTGAGAATTCTGGATTCCCCAGGATCCTGGAATGGTTTGGGTTGGAAGGTCCTTAAAGCCCATCCAGTCCCACACGTGCTGTGGACAGGGACACTCTCCACTGTCCCAGATTGCTCCAATCTGTGTCCATCCAGGCCTTCCTCCTGTTTAATTCCCTTTTCCCTGTACCATAATTATCCTTTAAAAATAGAGAAACCCCATGGTTGGAGTGGAAACAGGGAATCTCAGAGAGAGAGCTTCTTCCCTCCCATCCCAGCCCATCCATATTTTTGAAGCTTTTAAGAGAGGTTGGAGGATGACTTGGGTACTGTCCCCAAATGCTTTGCAGGGGTTTGTTAATTCAGATTTTTCCCATAAGAATTGGCATTTTTGGGACAATCCAAGCTGCACTGACCCTCTGCAGCCAGGCTGAGGCGGGAGAACTTGCTGAAGACGCTTTTGGTGATGAAGTCCATGTGGCTCGTGGCAAAGCAGGAGTAGTTGCCCATGTCCGAGGCCTCTGTCTTGGCAATGTAGAGGTTTCCCGTGGTCTGGGAGATGAAACGTCTCCCGTCGGCCGGGATGAAATTGGGGAACTCATTCAGGAGCCACCGGTAGGATAAACCTGGGGGGAAAGGAAAGGAATGAACTGGACAGGTTTGTCCTCCCAGGTGGGACAGACACAGTGGGATTCCCAGCTGGAATTGGTCTTTCCAAGGGAGTAAAAGGGAATCGACTGCTCTGGTTGTTGTGTCCTCCTGGGTGGGATGGACCCAGTGGGATTCCCAGCTGGAATTGGCCCTTGCGTGGACACACCAAGTCCTGCCTCTGCTCTGCTGCGTTACAGACTCTGAATTAACCCCGAATTTCCTTCCATGGTATTCCCAGAAAATCTGGGAGCCCCGTGCTCTGCTGTGTCCCCCTTACCTGGGTAGTGGGGCGGGGGGCTGCAGGTGAACATCACCCCCCAGCCCTCGGTGATCTTCACGGGGTCTCGCTCTTCTGCCGAGAATTCCTGCAAAACTGAACAGGCAGAGTGAAACCCAGACAGGAAAATACAGCTGGAGGAACCTCTGCGCTCTCTTTGCCCCTCCTTGGGTGGGAGATCCAAAAATATAATTGGCTTTCTCCATAAATCTCCAAATTCTCCAAATTTCTACAGAAGTGCCAGATTTCTCCATGGGTTGACGTGCTGGAGAGATTCTCTCCAGCCTTTCTTCCGGGCAGGCTCTGTTTAAGCCCAGCCTAACTGGGGTTGTGTTTAATTTACCTGGCGGTGCCAAACTTACAGCCAAAGCGGAGCGAGGCCTCCCTGCTCACCACGGTGCCCCTGGAATTGGATGCCACGCACTGGTAGGAGCCAGAATCCTTGGCTTTCACGGGGTTGCTGATCACCAAATCCCCAGCCACCAGCCTGTAGCGGGAATCCGGCTCCAGCTTTAGCTCCGTGCCGTTCATCTTCCACCTGCAGGAAGAAATGGAGCAAGGACAGGGTTAAATGCCCATGGCCATGCTCATGGGGCTGGGCCCGGTGGATTTGGATCTGAGCTGTGCCCTGGGAGGGCTGGAACATCTCAGAATTTTGGGATTGTTGAGGGTGGAGAATCCCTGTGGGATCATCGAGTCCCAGCTGTGCCCGATCCCCCACCCTGAGCACTCAGTGCCACCTCCAGGGATGGGCGCTCCAAACCCCCCTGGGCAGCCCCTTCCAGCCCTTTCCATGAGGAAATTCCTGCTGATGTCCAACCTGAGCCTCCCCAGCCCAGCCTGAGGCTGTTCCCTCTCCTCCTGTCCCTGTTCCCTGGGAGAAGATCCCAAATCCACCCCCGGCTGTCCCCTCCTGGCAGGAGTTGTGCAGAGCCAGAAATTCCCCCTGAGCCTCCTTTGCTCCAGGCTGAGCCCCTGCCCAGCTCCCTCAGGACTCTCCAAACCCTTCCCAACCCCCTCAGGATTCCCCAAACCCTTCCCAGCTCCCTCAGCTCCTCACAGGACAAGGAATCTCATTCCCAAGTCAATAATTTCCCATATATAGAAGCGGAGGGGAGAAAGCAGAATTCTGGATGTTTCTACCCCGTTCCAGGTGCAGAGGGAGCCCTGAGCTCACCTGTAGGTGGCAGGAGGATTGGCCCGGGCTCGGCAGGCCAGGGTCACCTTTTCTTCTGCCGAGCCCTCAGGGAAGAGGGTGTGGGATGGCTGCTCCTCGAACACCGGCCCGTAGCTCCTCATCCCGCTCTGGGCTTGGCACCACACTGTGTGAGAGGGGAAAAACCTGCTCAGCTCCGCCTGGCTTTTCCTAAAAAAAATCCTCCTTTTCAGTTTTGTAGGGTGTCCCCAGCAGCGAGGAGGAGAGAAGGAGCGATGTGACAACCGCGCCCCATCTGTCAGCACAGCCCGGGCCTGGCTGTGGGGACACAGCCTGCCACTGCCACCGAGCATCCCGCAGCATTCCCGCCCTTCCAGAGGGACCAGCATCCCTGGGGACACGTGGAGCAAGGAGTGGGGACCTCCTGGAGCACCACAGCTGGAGCTGGGAATGTCCCCTTGTCCCTGAGGTTCCTCCTCTGCCCGCGCAGGCTTTGCCTGGTTCGTTCTTCTGAAATCCTCTCCAGCATGAGGGAGGAGAGGGGAGAACTGGGACCTTCACAGCTCTGGACACACCTGGCAGGGCCCCTCTGTCCCTGCAGCTCCACCGGCTCCTGACACCTCAAACCAGTTGGTTGCTGGTGTGGAAACCAGAGCAAACCGGATCAAATCAGTACAAACCAGTACAAACCAGTACACACCATTCTGTTCCATGGCTGGGATGAGCCTGAAGCTGCTTTTGGGGTGTTCAGACTCAGAATTGTCTCTGGTTTTGAGAACGGGGAGGAACAAGAGGGACAAAGGCCCCACCTGCCTGATCCACACCACGCCTGGGCCACCCTTTGGGGACAATGTGGGAAGTGCCAGCTGCCTTCCTGTCTCAGAACTCCAAATTCCAGCAGATCCACTCCCACACAGGAGATCCCAGAACCTCACACCTGGTTTGGGTGAGAAAAACCTTCAAGCTCATCCCGTTCCACTCCGTGCCTGGGCTGGGTCAGCTCCCTGGAAGGGACACTGTGAGCCAGAGCCAGGCAGAACCCGCCTGGAAATCTCTTTCTTGCAGGAACAGCCGGTGGGATAATTGCCAGCACGTCTGTCCTCGCTGTTCCCGTCCCCCTGGAGACGCCTGGCCCTTATCAGCGAAGGAGCCACCAGCACTGATAAGCTCCGAGCTGCTTCCCCGGCTCCGGGATCCTTCCCTGCTCTGTAATTGAATTAATGAGCGTCTCCAACCCGCTGTGCCAAGGCCAATCTGTCTCCTTCCCCCCTCTGCTCAGCGGGGCCGCTCCTCAATGAAGCCATTCCCGGGATGTTTGATGGAAGAGTTGCTTCCAGCCGGGAACGGGCTGGGATCAGCGGGAGCAGCCCTTGACCCGCAGCTCCCGGGGCTCGCCTCGCGTTCCGGCTGCTCCGGGAGGAGGCTGGCAAGGGCTGGGAAGGGATGGGAGAGGGGCTCTGCTAATTGGCTCCGGGCTGGGAGCAGCTGCTCCCCGTGTCCCTGCTCCAGGCAATTATCCCGGCTCCGCAAGGATGTGCCCGCGGGATGGTCCCCAGAGCCACACAGGGAGAGGCACCGAGCTCGGATTCTTCGGAATTAAGGAAAAACAGCGGGTTTGGGGTCGTTTCCCCTCCCAGCCAGCTCTGTTTTCCTTCTAGGATGGTTCCATTCCTAAAGGGAAAGCTGGAAATACTCTCCCTGTTTGGATGTCCTCATGGGATGGTCCCCAGAGCCACACAGGGAGAGGCACCGAGCTCAGATTCTTCGGAATTAAGGAAAAACAGCAGGTTTGGGGTTGTTTCCCCTCCCAGCCAGTGCTGGAACCAACCTTCTAGGATGGTTCTGTTCCTAAAGGGAAAGCTGGAAATCTTCTCCTGTTTGGGTCAGTGCTGACGGATGGTCCCCGGAGCCACACAAGGAGAGGCACCAAGCTGGGATTGGATTCTTTGGAATTGAGGAAAACCAGCAGGTTTGGGGTCATTTCCCCTCCCAGCCAGTGCTGTTTTCCATCTACAATGGTTCTGTTCCTAAAGGGAAAGCTGGAAATCTTCTCCCATTTGGATGTGCTCATGGGATGGTCCCCGGAGCCACACAAGGAGAGGTGCCGAGCTGGGATTCTTTGGAATTAAGGAAAAGTAGCGGGTTTGCGGTTGTTTCCCCTCCCAGCCAGCTGTTTTCCATCTAGGATGGTTCTGTTCCTAAAAGGAAAACTGGAAATACTCTCCCTGTTTGGATGTGCTCGCGAGATGGTCCCTGGAGTCACACAGGGAGAGGCACCGAGCTGGGATTGGATTCTTTTTAATTGGGGAAAAGCAGCGGGTTTGGGGTTGTCTGGAATTGAGGAAAAGCAGCGGGTTTGGGGTCGTTTCCCCTCTCCATCCAGGACGGTTCTCTTCCTAAAGGAAAAGCTGGAAATCCTCTCCCGTTTGGGTCAGTGCTGAGGGAGTCCCAGCTGGAATAAACTCTGCTGACCGAGGGGGAAACAATAATGAGTTAATGGGGAATTAATGAGAAAGAATTAATTGAGTGCTGATAGATGAGTTAATTGTGCTGTGATAGATGGCGGTGGCGGGATCCAGGCTGAGCGGCTTTAATTTTGAGATTAATTAGGGAGCGTAAGGTAAATAATTTCTATTTATTGAACAAATAAAATATCTATTGGTACCACTCCCATCCCTGCCCCTTTCCCGTGGGATTTTTTATTCCAATCAAGCCAAATCAGGCTCATCCTCCCTCCTGATCCCACCTGGAGCCCGTGTCCCCTCGCTCTCCTCTGCTGTCCCTTTGTCCCTGCCAAGGTTGTGGCTGCCAGTGCCAGGCATCGATTTTCCCACTTGGAATCGATGCCAGGGGTTCAGGTGAATTTTAATCCACAATTCCAAGGTGCTGGGGGTGAAACACTTGGGTTTCACTCATTAAACAAATCAGGGGTTGATTAAGGCAGTAATTAAACAGTTACAAGGTGGGGATAAGGTTAAAATTAAGAACTGATAAATCCCAGGAGTTCTGAGATTGATCTGGGCCCATTCTGCCACCCCAGAATTCCCAATTTTTAATGTTGCCAATGCAGGATCTGTCCTGGAGCTCTGGCATTTGGGAAACAGGGAGAAGACAGGCGCAAAATTAAGCTTTTTAAGCCGAATTTCAAAGGAGAGGAGTGACCTGCTGGGAATTTTCCATGTTTCCCAATTTTCTATTTCCCCCAAATCCAGCTGGGAGAGCTGGAATGACAGGAAAAACTTCACCATGCCTCTGGAATCACCTTCAGTATCAGGGAAAATGATAATTAACACCAAAATCGTGAGAAACAGGTGAAAGCAGAGCACCTGAAAATGAAGATTTGGAGAAGCAGCTGCAGAGAGGTGACTCCAAAGCCTCCCTTTTGGGATATTTTTGGGGATATTTTTAGGAATTTGCTGAAAGCCCAGGTGTGCAGGAGGCTGCACTTTGTGCTGAGCCCAGGAAATGATGAATTTCCTCGGTGGAACATTTTCCAAGCTGAATTCCTTTTTCTGAGGACATCCACAGCACAGCCCTGGATCACAGACGGGAGCTGGGCAATAAATTGGTTTTACAGGAGTTTTATGCTCAGAATCCAACTGGATTTGGGCTTTTTTGAGGATCAGCTCTCTGAGGAACCCAGGCTTTATTTCGGGTTGTTTTTAACGAGCAGCTTTCTGAGGAACAAAGGGTCAGGGCTTGCATTCCCAGATTTTCCAGAGGTTTTCCCAACTGAACAAAGGCTGGGGAAAGTTCGGGATTTTAGAGTGGTCTCTGTGCACTTCAGAAGCTTTAAATATTTAAATCTCCCTCCAGACCTGGAGGTTTTGGCTTTTTTCCCACTCCATAACATTTCCCTGAGCTTCATCCATCAATTCCATCCTTTTGTCCCCATCCCTCCTCGTATTCCCAGGATTTCCTCCTGTCCCATCTGCCCTCGGATCTCCATGGCACCACCAGCCAAATCTCAGTGAAAATCACCCTCCCAGCCTTCCCAGGGTGTGATTTTTGGGGGGTTTTGCCTGAACTCAGGTGGTTGATGGGAGACCCCAACTCCAGCTCTGGGATCAGGGCGATTTCCAAGCGGGATAATTGCCTCTGGATCCAGGGCAGCTCCCCCTGCCTGGGCCTCCTCAGGGATGCAGAGAACATTAAAAGGTAATTAGATATTTATGAGGATGGGCCAGCAGGCTCTGCCCGGGCTGATGGATTGGCTGGAGGACATTAGCCAGGCTCAGCTGGAGAGGAAAATGTCTCCCTGCGGAAAAGGGACCTGCAGGGAGCAGCCTGAGCCTCCCCAAGAGCCAGGGATGGGCTCTGGGGTCTGGAAATGGTCCCCAAAATCCAGAAATGGTCCTTGAGATCTAGCTGTGGGCCCTGAGGTCTGAAAATGGTCCCCAAAATGCAGAAATTGTCCTTGAGATCAAGGGATGGGCCCTGAGGTCTGGAAATGGTCCCCAAAATCCAAAAATCATCCCCAAATTCCAGAAGTGGTCCTTGAGATCCAGACCTTCTCCCTGAGGTCCAGGGATTGTCCCCGAGATCTGGAAATGGTCCCCAAAATCCAGGAATGGTCCCTGACATCCAAAAATGTCCCTGAGATTTGGAATTCATCCCCGAGATCTGGAAATGGTCCCTAAGATCCAGAATTTCTGCCTGGCGCCCAAAAATTTTCCCTGAGATCCAGAAATGGTCCTTGAGATCTGGAAATCGTTCCTGAAACCCAGAAACGTCCCTGGGATCTGGAATTTCTCCCTGAGGTCCAGAAATCCTCCCTGGCATCCAGAAATGAGCAGGGGGATCTCTTCGGGGTACAGCCAGCAAGGAATCCCTGGAAAAGCGGGATGGGGAGAGGAATGAATCCCACTCCCCATGAACGGAGGAAATGAATGCAGGAAATTCCTCCTGCACCTCCCTAAATCTGGGTTTAGAAAGGAGGAATTTGATAAAATATTCCTGGCCCAGAGGGATATTGGGAATAGCACAGATATTGGGAACAGCCCATCCCAAACCACATGGGGATTCGGGATTTGGGATTTGGCAGCGCTGCATCCCACGGGCAGGAGGTTCCCGGTGAATCCCGGGGGATTTCCCGCCTCCTCCAGCCCCTCCCGCGGGAATCTCTTACCCAGGAAGGTGCCGAGGGCCAGGGAGGTGTGGATGAACCCAGCGGTGCCTCCCATCCTGCGCCGGGTCCTGCGGAGCCTCTACGGGCGCGTGGCGACGGCGGCCCTGGGGGGGACACACAGCGCGGTCAGCGGGGCCCTTCCAGCCCCAGATATTCCATGGAACTAAAATTCCAGAGTCAGCAGGGCCCTACCATCCCCAGGTATTCCATGGGGCTGCAATTCCAGAGCCTCTGGAATCTGGGGTCAGTGGGGCCCTTCCAGCCCCAAATATTCCATGGGGCTGCAATTCCAGAGGCTCTGGGGTCAGTGGGGCCTTTCCAGCCCCAGATATTCCATGGAACTAAAATTCCAGAGTCAGCAGGGCCCTACCATCCCCAGATATTCCATGGAACTGCAGTTCCAGAGGCTCTGGGATCAGCAGGGCCCTTCCAGCCCCAGATATTCCATGGAACTGCAGTTCCAGAGGTTCTGGGGTCATCAGGGGCCCTTCCAGCCCCAGATATTCCATGGAGCTGCAGTTCCAGAGGCTCTGGATCAGCAGGACCCTTCCAGCCCCAGATATTCCATGGAACTGCAGTTCCAGAGGCTCTGGATCAGCAGGACCCTTCCAGCCCCAGATATTCCATGGAACTGCAGTTCCAGAGGCTCTGGGATCAGCAGGGCCCTTCCAGCCCCAGATATTCCATGGAGCTGCTGTTCCAGAGGCTCCACAGTCCAGCTGTGCCTCCCTGCTGGCCACCAGCCCAAGTGAGACTCACTCCAGGGCAGAATTCCAGCGGTGCCCGGAGGAGCAGGAGCTGCTGAAGGAGCTCTTTTTGTCCCCACGGGAGGGGACAATCAGAGAGCAGAATTGTTGTCCCTCCTCTTTTGCTATTTCCCATTTTCCCCCCTCCTCCATGAACTCTCCTTTCCAAGCGTTTTGGATGGAAAACAGCAAGGCAGAAGCACAGGGGATATTGGTGGGGAGTGAGAAGGGAGGAATAATTTGGGTTTTTGTGAAAATTATGAAGATATTGGGAAGGAATTCTTGGGTGGTGAGGGTTGGGATGCCCTGGAACAGGATTCTCCAGCCCTGGAATTGTCCCAGGCCAGGCTGGACAGGGTTTGGAGCAGCCTGGGATAGTGGGAGGTGTCCCTGCCCATGGCAGGGATGACATTGGGTGGGCTTTAAGGTCCCTCCCAACCCAAATCACTCCAGGATTTGGGGATTTTGTGACAAAGGAATCTTTAATTTAAATTCTTTAGCTGTCAGGGCATCTCTTGATGGCTTCCCAGTCTCTTCCATAGCCTCCTGTGATCCCAAAAGATTCCCAAAAATCAACCCTCAGCCAAACCCTGGGCTCTTCGCGCAGCCCCGAGCCCTCTGTGGGAGCAGCGCCGCCCCCGGCTCCGCTTCCCTCGGAACTCCAGCGGGGATTTCGGGCCGCTCTCTCCCTCTTTGTTAACAAACCCTTTGGAAACGGCTCCCGGAGTTCTCCCGCAGCCCGGCGGGGCCTCATTTCCCGCTGCCCTCCCCAGAAGGCCCCGGCGAGGAGCTGAAGATGCTGCCAAGAGCTCCCGGGCCGCTCCTGCTGCTCATCCCCCTGCTCCAGCTGGTGCTGCTTCCACTGCCGTCCCTGCCCATCTGTCCGCCCCCGAGCCCTCGGAGCAGGGATTAGCGCATCCCCTGGGATGCTCGGCCCCTTCCCAGCCCCCCCTCATTACCAGCAGCACCTGAGCAAACAGCAGAGCCCAGCTCGGGCAGCAGGAACCAGCCGGGCTCTTTGTGTCCTCGCCCGGAGAGAGGGGGGAATGCCAGAGTGCCAAAATCCATCTCAAAATCCATCTCAAAATCAATCCATCCCAAAATCAATCCATCCCAAATTCAATCCATCCCAAAATCAATCCATCCCAAAATCCATCCCAAAATCCATCCATCCCCAATTCCATCCCGAAATCCATCCCGAAATCCTGGAGGTTTGTCTTGTCTGGGTTCGAGGGCTGGATCCCAGCAGCCGAAGCAGAGCCCAGCCCCGAGAGCCGGGAGGGGACACGGGGAGGGGACAGGGAGGGGACAGAGAGGGACAGAGGGGACGGGCAGGAGAGAACAGAGAGGGGACAGAGAGGGGACAGAGAGGGGACAGGGAGGCAACAGAGGGGACAGGCAGGAGAGGATAGAGAGGGGACAGTGGGGACTGACAGGAGATGACAGAGATGGGACAGAGAGGGGACAGAAGGGAGACAGAGAGGGACAGAGAGGACTGATAGGAGGGGAGAGAGAGGGGACAGCGAGGGAACAGGCAGGAGGGGACAGAGCGGGGACAGAGGGGGTCAGAGACAGACAGAGGGGACTGACAGGAGAGGACAGAGAGGGGAAAGAGGAGACTGGCAGTAGAGGACAGAGAGGGGAGAGGTAGGAGGGCACAGAGAGGACTGGCATGAAGGGACAGAGAGGGGATGGAGGGGACAGAGATGGGACAGAGAGGGGACAGAAGAGAGACAGAGAGGGACAGAGGGGACTGATAGGAGGAGAGAGAGAAGAAACAGGGAACAGAGGAGACAGGCAGGAGGGGACAGAGCAGGGACAGAGAGGGGAAAAGGGACAGACAGGAAGGGACGGAGAAGGAACTGACAGGAGGGCACAAAGGGGACAGGCAGGAGGGGACAGAGAGGTGACAGCCGCCCTCAGCCCTGCTGGGATTTTGTTTCCTGACAGGCCCCAAAATAAAGCTGGAGCTCCTTTATCCCCCCTGGCCGGGGAGGGAGGAGCCGCTCCCAGAGGGAGGCGGCAGCTCCAGGTGGGAGCTGTGACAGGGACAGGGAATTTGGGGACGGAGCGCAGCGGGGCGGGAGCCGCTCCCACGCAGAAGCCGCTGGTTCCAGCAGCCCCGGAGCGGCTCGGTCACATGGAGTCACTTGATGTCACCGAGAATCCTGCCCCGGACAGCGTGCCGAGCCCACGGCCCTGCAGCCAACACTGTCCCTTTGTTCCGCTGGCCTGGCCCTCCGCCCTGGGGACAAGGGGCAGCTTTGAGCCGGGCGCGCTGTGGGGATGCGGGAGATGCCAGCCCTGCGCTAATTAATGAGTTGACTTTTCCAAATCACCGCAGTTCCCTCGCCCCGGGCCTTGGGAGAGGCTTTGGGAGAGGCGGGAGCTGTTCCTGCACCAGCGGCTGCAAATTAAACTCAGGGAGTTTTTGCTCCAGCCCCGTTTCCCGAGCCTGAATCCTCTGCTGAGCCCCGGGAGCTGCCTGGGAGGGCTCCAGCTGCAGCTCTGCTCTCTTTGTTCCCTCACCCCCCCACACACACTTTGAAAACAAACAGGAAAGAGAGAGGGAAAGCTGGATTTTGTTATTTTCGTGGAATTCCGGATGGGTTTGGGTGGGAATGGACCTTAAATCCCATCCCACCCCATGCCATGGGCAGGGATATCTTCTGCTATCCCAGGTGGCTCCAACCCGGCCTTGGACATTTCCAGGGATGCGGCAACCGCAGCTTCTCTGGGAATTCCATCCCAGCCCCTCGCCACCCTCACAGCCAGGAATTCCTCCCAATATCCCACCTAAACCCACTCCCTGCCAGCGGAAATCCCTTCCACAAGGAGGAGGCAGCAGGACGAGGTCTGGTTTGGACCCATCCTTCCTCCTGGGGCGAGGGGCTCCTTGGGCCAGCTCCGAAATCCAGGAAATTTCTCTGACATTCCCTGGATTTATCCAGCTCCTAGCTCCTAGTCCTGGATCCAAGACCCAGCTCCTGATCCTGGATAAGATCCCAAGCTGTGGATCCTGGATCCAACCCCCAGCTCCTGGTCCTGGTTCTGACCCCCAGCTCCTGGTCCTGGACCCGGCCCCCAGCTCCTCCAAAGCTCAGGAACATTCGGCACTGGATACTGGGCCCTGCTCTCATCCCTAATTAGGGAAGGGCCACAGGGAGCAGTTTTTTCTCTTTTTCTGGGGTATTTTGACAGACACCCGAGAGCCTGCTGGTGTCCTGAGAGGGGATCTGACACCGCTGCTAATGGAGGCTGTCACCGATACCTCCGGGAGCGATGGAGAGCTCTGCATGATCCCTTCCCTTTGGGATGGAGAGGGAGAGCTCTGTAGGATCCCTTCCCTTTGGGATGGAGAGCTCTGCATGATCCCTTCCCTTTGGGGTGGGGAGGGAGAGCTCTATAGGATCCCTTCCCTTTGGGATGGAGAGCTCCGCATGATCCCTTCCCTTTGGGATGGGGAGGGAGAGCTCTGCATGATCCCTTCCCTTTGGGATGGAGAGCTCTGCATGATCCCTTTTCTCTGGGATGGAGAGCTCCACAGGATCCCTTCCCTTTGGGATGGAGAGGGAGAGCTCCATAGGATCCCTTCCCTTTGGGTGTGGGGCAGGATGGAGAGCTCCACATGATCCCTTTTCTCTGGAGCAGGATGGAGAGCTCTATAGGATCCCTTCCCTTTGGGATGGAGAGCTCCACATGATCCCTTCCCTTTGGGATGTAGAGCTCCACATGATCCCTTCCCTTTGGGATGGGGAAGGATGGAGAGCTCCACATGATCCCTTCCCTCTGGAGCCAGCACTGGGGAGTGATCCCTGAGCAGGGAGGCAGAGTCAGGGAGCTCGGGGAGATTTGGAGAGGGGGAACAGCCTGGAACAGCACCCCCAACTCTGACTGCAGAGCCGCATCCTCTGGAGGACGATTCCAGCGGGATTTTGGGAAGGTCAGGGGTGGATTTCGGCAGGAGATGCCGCGTCCAGCGCTATCCATTACCGGGATAAATCAGTGTAATTCCATCTCCTGCACTCAGCCACCGGAGGAGCGTTTGGGATTAAGTGGGGCAGCTCCTTCTGCCGCAGCGTTCCCCAGGGAGGGATCGCTCCGGCCACAATTCCTCCTGTGCCTCTTTTATTCGGGATCGTGGCTAAAGCTGGAAAGGGCAGGCGTGTGATGTTCCCTGGATTCTGACTCTCAGAACCTTCCCAAGGTTGGGGACATCGTGTCCGTCCCGGCACAGCGTGGCTGGGGAGGGACAAACGGCTCCATTGTCACGGGTTTGTCCTCCTGGAAATCGGGGAGGAAAACTCTGGATTCAGACCTTCCCAGAGAGTTTTTGGTTTGGATTTGTCCGTGGCTCCAGGTCCTGCAGGAATTCTGAGCCACTCCAAACCCATCCTGAGCAAGGAAGGCTCCAAATGAAAACCAAAAGAGGGGCTTGGGGTGGAGTTTGTCACCCCAAACAGACCCTGAGTGTTTTTCCTAAATAATTGGTCACAGTTTGTCACCCCAAGCAGATCCTGATCCTGGGAGTGCTTTTCCCGAATGATTGGTCACAGTTCTGGGCTGTCCCCGGGGTTTGGGGGAGTTTCCTTTTGATCCAAACTCTCCCTTTGTGCGGGAGACAAAGCCGGGAGGTGCCTTTGGTCCGGACATGGAAAGGGGAGTGGGCGGGGTGGGCTTGGGGGGAAAACTGAATTGTAGGGAAAAAGAAAGAGGGTATTTTATTGAGCTTGTTTCCCAATAATAATAATAATAATAATAATAATAATAATAATAATAATAATAATGTGTTTCTATTTCTATTTCTATTTCTATTTCTATTTCTATTTCTATTTCTACTGTATTTTCCCTCCCCAAACAAGCCCATTCTCATCTCTCTCCTCGGCACCTCCTGGGGAGAAATGGAATTTCAACCTGAGCTACTCAAATATCCCTTGGAAAATTCCCAGGGCTTTGGAGCTGGAGCTCCTGGGGTGTTCTGGGTTAGGGCCACCTCCAGTGGGACCTCGGGACCCCCGGGTGGCTCAGCCCTGAGAAAAGCCTTGGGACAGGTGGCAAAGCCAAGGGGAGCAGCGGGAAAAGCCAGGAGACTTTTCCATGGATCTCCAGCCCTCGGGGATGGGGGAATTTTGGCTCCCGAAGGGAATTCCCCCCAGGCTGGGCACGGGCCTGGTGTTAAGCCAGGCCGCCGCTCTAAAGTCGCCCTCAAGACTCGAATTCCAACTCAGAGCTCAGCCCAGAGCAGCCGGGATGAGAAGTCTGAAAATCCACCCAGGGATGATTCCAGCGGGAATTTAGGAGGAAACGTCGGCCCCAAATCCTGGTTAAAGTCGGGGATATCCCCACAGGCACATTCCCCTGCTGCCAGCCCCTCTGGGGAAACGCTCAATTTTCCCGGGAAACGTTCGATTTTCCCGGGAATTGTTCCCTTTTCCCGGGAAATCCCGGCTGTTCCTGCGGGATCGGCTGGGCCGGGCGGGATTTCGGGCAGCCAGGACGGAGCTGAGCCCCCCTCTCCCCCCAGAACAAACCCCCCCATTCCCGCTTCCCACCGCCCTCTCCAGGCCTGGATCAGCTCCGGGAAGCTCAGCCTAAAGCCGGGACTATCCCGGTGGCGTCAGAGCGGCGGCGCTTTGTTGCGCTCAGGTATAAACAGCTCCCACCTGCTCCAGGGAGCCGGGAACAGCGAGCTGGGAGCTCGGGAAACCTCCTGGAGAAGGGGAGCCCTGATCCAACAGCGAGCGCCTTCACAAGGTTTTGGGGTTTGGAGATCCCTGCCTGGCTCCAGGGATCTTCTGGAGCTCCTCAGCTCTCCCAGCGCACCGCTGGGTGCTCGCACTGGTCATACTGGGGTTAAAATCCACCCTCAGTGGAGCTGCGGCTGCTCCCGGGTTGGTTTTGCTCCTTGGGATGCTCCAGCCCCGTGTCCAACCTTCTCTCCAGCCCCTGGGCTTGGGGTTCGGGCTCCAAACATTCCCAGCCTCATCAGGGATCAGCACGAAGCGGATTTTCCTGGTCCCTCCCGGTTTTTACGGCTGCCCAGTGGATAATAAATGTTCTGATTTAGGGTCAGGGTTGCTGGGCAGGGCTGGGGTTGGGATTCACAGCCCTTGTGCTCCCTGGGATCATCCCAGCGGGATCCTGGATTTTACAGCGGGACCGGGGGTGTTTTTCATGGAAAATGAAAGATTTTGGGTTCGGAGAAAGGGATTTTGGGCAGCTGGAGAGCTGCGCTGAGCAAACCCGTGGGAGACAGGGAAATCCCCATCCCGAACTCCATGAAAACCCCATCCCGAGCTCCTTGAAAATCCATCCCAAACTCCATGAAAACCCCATCCCAAACTCCATGAAAACCCCATCCCGAGCTCCTTGAAAATCCATCCCAAACTCTCTGAGACCCCATTCCAATCTCCCTGGGACCCTATGCAAATCTCCCTGAAACCCCCATTCCAAACTGCCGGAAAACCCCATCCCGATCTCCCTGAAAACCCCATCCCAAACTCTCTGAGACCTCATCCCAAATTTTCCCTGGAAATCCCAACCCAATCTCCCTGAAAACCCCATCCCAAATTTTCCCTGGAAACCCCATCCCATCCCAAATTTTCCCTGGAAATCCCATCCCAATCTCTCTGAAAACCCCATCCCAAAATTTCCCTGGAAACCCCATCCCATCCCAAATTTTCGCTGGAAATCCCATCCCAATCTCCCTGAAAACCCCATCCCAAATTTTCCCTGGAAATCCCATCCCATCCCAAATTTTCCCTGGAAATCCCATCCCAATCTCCCTGAAAACCCCTTCCAAATCTCCCTGAAAATCCCACCCCGATCTCCCTGAGACCCCATTCCCAAATTCCTGGGACTCCATCCCAAATTCCTGGGACTCCACGCCCATCTCCGTGCGGGCTCCGGGAGCCGGCCCCGATCCCGGGAATGCGGCTGAGCCGGGAGCGGCTCCCGGAGCTGCCGGGAGGTGCCCGGAGGTGCCGGGGGCTCCAGGTGACCCTCTGGGGGTGGTGGCACTGCCAGCGACAGGGACCCCGGCAGGGCTCATCCTCTCCTCAAATATTTCACGGATAGTTTGGATTTTGGGAATTTCCAGCGCACCTTTAACGTGGATTCCCATTTTTCCGTGGGGTGGAAATTCCGCGCGCCGTGGGAAATCCTAAAAAGGCGCGGTTTGGGTTTTCTGCCCTTTTATGATGGTTTATTTGTGGTAAAGCCGCGGAGAAAATCCTAAGCCAGACCATCAAATCCTCGGCGAATATTCCAAAGGGATAAAAGTGGCCGCTCAGTTTTGTAGGAATTAATCGGGGGGTGGAGAGGAGCTTTGGGAAGCCTTTGTCTCACTCCACCTGAGCCCAAGTGCAGCCGGGCCCACAGGACCCCCCCTTTTCCCATTTTCTGGAGTTTTTGGGAATTCTGAGCCACCCCTTGGAAAGCTCAGACATTTCTGGAAAGTTTGGGATCCTCTGCTGAGCAAAGCAAGAGGTTTTGGCGTTGTGTGGCTGCGCTAAACCCCGAACATCCATCCTGGAGAGGCTGAGCCTAAATCTCCTGCGCGCACCCCCCCTGCTCCAGCTTTGCGCCTTCAGAATTCCTGCTGGATCCGCCTGGGAGGAGCAGGGCCGGGCTCTGGGAAAGCCTCGGGATTTCTCGCAGCTCCGGGATGCAGACGCTGCCGCCTCCCATCCTCACAGCAACCGGTGTTTCCCGGGAGAGGCGCGATCCGCCGGGAATCCGCCCCGAAACGGCCGCGGGGAGAACGCCGGGGGCTGCTGCGGGTCGGGGCCGGCCCGGGGGAGTTTTGGGGTCAGCGCGAGTGGGGTGAGGAGGGAGATGGGGGAGTTTGAAGGCACGAGAAGCAGCCCCAGGATGATCCCCCCCAGCTTTCATCCCTCTGGGAACGGGAGCAGAGGGGTGCCCTGATTGTGGGGTGCCCCCCGTGCCCACGGGGGGATGGATCCGCGGCTTGGCACAGCCCCAGACACACAAACTCCCCCCGGAGCACCCCCAAATCCCACCCTCCCCTGGGACCTGCCCTCGGGAAGGTGAACTGGGACACCACGGCGCTCCCGCTGCTGCCTCCCTGCAGAGGAGACCCTGGGGCTGCTCAGGGCTCTGCCCGCTCCTTCTGGGGCTGCTGAAGGAGTTTTGGGCAGCAGAACCCCCCCCCCAGCACATCGGAGATGCCCGATCCCCCCCTCAGCGCTCTCCCGAAGCGCCTCGGGCCGGAACGCGCCGGGGAAAAAACCTCGCGACAATCGCTGAGAACCGAAATATTCCCCGATTTTTTTTTTCTTTTTTTTTTTTTTTTCCCCCGTAAGAGACATTTCTGCTGACAGCCGCCCTGACCTCGGCCGCGCAGGCAGCGCTGCCACAAGTGCCACCGCCTCCTGCCAACTCCACCCCGGGGCTTCTCTCCTCTCCGGAATGCCCAAAGCACCCCGGAATGCCCAAAGCACCCTCGGCTCCTCTCCGGAATGCCCAAACGACCCCTGGATCCTCTCCGGAATGTCCAAACCACCCCGGAATATCTAAACCACCCTCAGCTCCTCTCCGGAATGCCCAAACCACCCCGAAATACCCAAACCACCCTCGGCTCCTCTCCGGAATGCCCAAATCATCCTCAGCTCCTCTCCGGAATACCGAAACCACCCTCGGCTCCTCTCCGTAATGCCCAAACCACCCTCGGCTCCTGTCCCCGGACCCACCGGGACCCCGCAGCGTCCCCCCGGCCGGAGGATGCTCCGATCCCCCCGCAGCCCCCTCGGCGGCTCCGGGATGCAGCGGAGCGGCACAAAGCGCTTACCTGCGGCGGGAGGGCTGCGCGGGCATCGGCCGGGGGCCCGCGGGGCCTGGCGGCTGCCGGGGGCTGGGCTGCGAGGCGGCGCTCGCCTGGTGGCTGGCCGAGGGTGGATGTGTGTGCCCAAAGCCACTGCAGCATCTCTGCATTAGGATGTGCTCCTCCCTCTCCTCCCTCCTTGCGTGCGCGCTCCCTCGCTCGCTGCCAACCACCACGCCGCTCCCTGGAGACGGGGAATTGGTGGGGTTTTAATTTATTTATTTTTTTTTTCCCTCCCCCCCGCCGCTCCCTCCTCCTTGCTTTTACCTCGCTTGCCACAGCGCAAGGCGGGCAGGCAGAGCGGCTCGGGCATCATCATCATCATCATCATCATCGTGGTGGTGATGCATAATTCATCTCACAGCCTCTCCCGCCTGCAGAGCCCCCTCGGGGCCGGAGCAGGTGTGGGGCCGGGGGGGTTGGGGGGGTCGGAGCCCCTCGCTGTGGGGCGGGAGCAGCCCCAGAGCCCCCCATCCCTGTGTGGGTCCGGGTGTGCGCAGCCCCGTGCCTAAATATATCCCTGGTTACACAATCGATCCGTAATTACACAATCCACCCGTGGGTACCCGTGGGTTTCTGTGTCTGCAGACAGCCCGAGGATGGGATTCGCGCGAGGAAATCGCTGCACGGCCGAATTTTGGGATGCTCCGGCTGGTCTGGTGGTCCCCGACCCTCCGCGAGGCGAGGACGGGGATTCCTCACAGCGACGGATCGTGGTCACCTTTGGGTCACCCTCGGGTTTTTGGGTGTGCCCGAGCCCCCTTTGGCCGTGGCTGGGCCCGAGGGGTTCAGGTTTGCCCCAGGGGCTCCCCAAGCGCCTTTCCGGGACGATCCCGGCTGTTCCCGGTGGAGTGACACGAGGGGAGGTGACAGGGACACCCCGGGACACCCCGAGGTGTTGGGTGAAGGGTGCCCGTGCTGAGGGGGGGCTTCAGATTGTGGGAACGGAAGGTTTGGGATGTGCCAGGGACCCTCCAGCCCTTCCCAGCTTCAGATTGTGGGAACGGAAGGTTTGGGATGTGCCAGGGACCCTCCGGCCCTTCCCAGCTCCTGTTAATGATGTCGGGAGATCAGCGGGCGCCGGGGCTGGCCGCAGGTTAATGGGCGGCAATTAGAGAAAAGTAATTAAGGCATTAGTGTCTCTATTGATTGGCAAAGCTCCCGCGGGCCGGGCGGTGCGCGGGCAGGAGAGGGGCTGAGGGTGGCGTGTCGCTTCCCCTCGCCCAGTTTGTCCCAGTTTGTCCCAGCTTGGGCTCCCCGCTGCCAGTTTGGGGGTGAGAAAGGAAGGAAGGATGGATGATGGATGGATGGATGGATGGATGGATGGATGGATGGATGGATGGATGGATGATGGATGGATGGATGGATGGATGGATGGATGGATGGATGGATGGACGGATGGATAGATGGATGGATGGATGAATGGATGGATGGATGACGGATGGATGGATGGATGGATGGATGGATGGATGGACGGATGGATGGATGGATCCATGGATGGATGGATGGATGGATCCATGGATGGATGGATGGATGGATGGATGGATCCATGGATGGATGGATGATGGATGGATGGATGGATGGATGGATGATGGATGGATGATGGATGGATCCATTGATGGATGGATGGATGGATCCATGGATGGGTGGATGGAGGGATGGATCGATGGATGGATGGATGGATGGATGGATGGATGGATGGAAGGAAATCCAGGGGAGGAGATGAGCCCTGTCCCAGAGGAGGGAGGGGGACCTGCCCTTTGTCCCCTCCCCTCTGTGCCTCCTCCAGGGTCACTCTGCAGGTGACAAGGACAGCGGTGACCCCTCGGGTGCTGCCAACACACCGGGACAGCAGCAACGGGGAGGCTGCTCTGAGGAATCCCTTGGATATCCTCTGAGGAATCCCTTGGATATCCTCAGCTCCAGCAGGGAAAACTCAGCCATGGGAATGGGCAACAGGCTGCAGCTGCCTCCCGGAGAGGAGGAGGAGGAGGAAGGAACCCGGCATCAGCCCGGTCCTGCCCCCCCAGAGGTTGGGGACGATGCGGGTGTCACCACCAGGCCATCAAAGTGCCACCGAGCGCCTCTGGCCCGATCTATCCCGAGGATCAGCACGGTCCCGCCGCTCCAGGAGGGATAAAATCCCGACGGGAATGCTGGAAGGAGCCCGTGGAGAACCCCAGACCTTGGGCTTGGTGCTTCCAGTGGCTGCGGGCAGCGGGAATGGGGAACTGGGGGATTGGAGGAGTCCCCGATGGGATTTCTGCACCAGGAGCCAACCGCAATTCCACAATTTTCCACAATTCCATCCTTCCTTGGGGCAGGGACAGGGCGTGGCTGGTGCCTCCACCGCGCTGGGAATGTCTCCACTGGGCAAAAAGTGCTTTTCCCCCTCTCTGCTGTTCCTGGAAACGCTGGGAAGGGGCGGGAGCAGCCCCCGCTGCAGCAGGAAGCACTCAGCCCTTCATCCTCTTAGCCGGGCCCGCCGCAATTACATCTCAATTAACCAAATTACTCCGCCGCTCCCCCTCCTTTCAGCCCCTTCTCCGCCCCGGGGAGCCTCTGCCAGGAGCGCTCCGGAGCCTCGGGCAGGAAGGGCTGGGAGAGAGGGATGGATCCCGGCGGGAGCCGCGCTCGGCTGCCAGGAATGGGGGGCTGGGGTCAATCCCGCATTCTCTGAGCTGTGGGAGCTTCTCCCCCTCCGCTTCCCGAAAGTTTGGGGGCTGGAAATGGGGCTGGAGAGGATCCAGGGCTGCCCCTGAGCGTCCTCCTTTCCTGGCCAGAGAGGGAGTTTTGGGAATGCTGAGGACAGGCACAATCCAACCTCTGGTTCTGGAGAGGATCCAGGGCTGATCCAGCTGATCCAGTATCCCCCTTTCCTGTTTAGGCTGGGAATTTTGGGAATGCTGAGGACCAGAAAAATACAGGCTCTGGTTCTGGATGAGATCCAGGGCTGATCCAGCATTCCCCTTTCCTGTTTAGGCTGGGAATTTTGGGAATGCTGAGGACTGGCATAATCCAGGCTCTGGTTCTGGAGAGGATCCAGAGCTTCAGCTGATCGTCTGCCTTTCCTGGCCAGGGAGGGAATTTTGGGAATGCTGAGGACAGGCACAATCCAACCTCTGGTCCTGGATGGGATCCAGAATATCCTCCTTTCCCAGACAGTTTGGGAATTTTGGGAACACCAAGGACCAGGCTTTTCTGCTTTTCCCTCTTGGAATTCCACAGGAATGACTCTCGGGCTCAGCATGAGTTTTGAACCATGTTTTATTATATGTTTAGTGTTTTCTCTATACAAAAAAATCCAGTCTTTTCTTTTTTTTATAGTGATTCAAAAAAAAAAAAAATATCTGAGTAGTTTGGCCTTCTCTCATCTCTCATGCAGTTGGCTTAGAAGTCCTTAAATTAAACCTTTTTTTTTTGTTTTCCCTTCTAGTCCATAAATCTCACTGGAAACTGAATTTTTACAGCCTCAGCTTTACATTTCTCACTGGAACAGGTGGGGTTAACGCAAAGGTGGTGGTTTCTTCTTCTTCTTCTTCTCCGTTTTTGTTTTATTTTTTTGCTTTAAAAAAAAAGGCAAATGAATACAGAGAATACTTGAGACCAGCCGGGAGCTTGGACAGAGAGGACGGACAGATCACGAGATATTTACAAATTAAATTAAAGCAAAACAGTCCCGGTACTTTCTGTCTGATGTGAGAGGGAGGAACAGACATTTTAAATGATGTTTTGGAGGGAGGACTCTGGTCTGGAGGTCTGACATGAGATTTTGGGGATCTGACATGGGATTTTGGGGTTGACGTGGAATTTTGGGGGTCCAACATGAAATTTTAGGACGTTGACAAAATTTTGGAGGGTTATCATGGAATTTGGAGGGTGGACATTGAATTTTTGGGGTCTGCCATGGAATTCTGAGGGTCGACATGGGATTTTGGGGGTCTGCCATGGAATTTTTGGGGTTGACATGGGATTTTGGGTGGTTGACGTGGAATTTTGGGGGCTGACATGGGATTTTTGGAGTCGACATGGAATTTCGAGGGGTTGACATGGACGTTTGGGGGTCTGACAGAATTTTAGGGGGATTAACACAGAGTTTTGGGGACTTGACATAGAATTTGTGTGTCTGACAGAATTTTGGAGGTCTGACATAGAATTTGAGGGTTTGACATGGAGTTTTGGAGGTCTGACATAAAGTTTTGTGGCTCGACATGAATTTCGGGGTTTGACATAGAATTTGGGGGCTGACACAGAATTTTAGGGGTCTGACACGGGGTTTAGACAGCATTGAACAACCAAACCCCAATGTGAGGACACGGAGACACAGGCGAGGGGCGCTACTGATGCCGCGGGTGGCGTTGTGAGGACCAGAAAAGCATCGTTACTCTCGTTAATAAAACAGCTTTTAGTGCAAGAAATAGGAGGTGTCTCTTTTTTTTGTCTTTTTTTTTTTTGTGTCTTTTTTTTGTTCGTTTGTTTTTTTCCTTGATAAGGTTTTGTTTTTTTTATTGCTTAACTGAAATCTTGGTTGCTGCAGGAAAGCCTGGGCCGAGGAGGTGATGTCGCAGGTGGCACTCGCGGCTCTGCTGGGACCTGTGTGATGAGGAGAGGGTTTGGGATGTGCCAGGATGGGTGGTGGCGTTGGGATGTGCCAGGAAAAGGTGGTGGCATGGCCAGAGCGAGCGCTGTGGTGGCCCTGGGTGACGCTGCCCAGCTCTGCCCTTCTCCCTCCTGGATTGTTGGTGACACCTGGATTTGGGATCTGTCACCTCCAGGAAGGCAATGCTGGCAGCAGGGACAGCGTGTCCCGTTGGGTTGGGTTTCTCCAAGCAGGATTTCGGGGTTTGGATGAAAATTCCAACTTTTCCCGCTGGTTTTGTGCCTCCAGTTCTGGTGTCACCTCGGGGAGAATGGGAGCAGGCTCCGGATCAGGGAAGAACAGCGATGTCCTCGTATCCCGAATTCCTGGCGTTCCTGTCAGCTGTCCCAGGGCTGGGTGCCAGGGAGGTCCCTGGACCTGAGATGGAGCCTGGATTCATCTCCAGGACATGGATGTGGAGTTGGCTCAAAGTGTTGTAGGAACAGGACAAATCTACACATTTGGGGTTGAGCTCGGCACCTGAAACTGCTGGAATTTGGGGTCTGGTGCTGGAACTGGGGGTCTGGCTCTGGAATTCGGGGTGTGATGCTGGAATTTGGGGGCTGGTGCTGGAGTTTTTGGTCTGGCCCTTCCCTTTTTATTTCTGAATGAGAAGTTGTCTCCTAATTTAAACCCTTGATGGAGAAAGGGCTCTTTCTCCTGGAGAGCTGGAAGTGTTCCCTGCCCCAGAGAGGTTGTGGAGATCCCAGGGAGGGATTGTTGTCCCTGTGATGGGAATGGGAGCATCCCTGCTAGCCCTGGGGGCCACCACAGGAATCAGGACAGGAGGTGACGGGGATGTCCCCTCTAGAGAGGGGATGGAGCAGCAGAGTATCTCCCAGGGAATGGGATGAGGATCAGGGTGGGGAAGATCCCTCAGCACCACAAATCCTTGTGTGGATTCTCCATCCATCCATCCATCCATCCATCCATCCATCCATCCATCCATCCATCCATCATCCATCCATCCATCCTTCCTTCCATCCATCCATCCATCCATCCATCCATCCATCCATCCATCCATCCATCCATCCATCCATCCATCTCCTGCCCCAAGGATGCTCCCAGGACATGGTGTGGGTTCATCCCAGCCCTGTCTGATTTTTTGGGATCTGTGGGGCCACCCTGCTAGTGCTGTGGAAGGTTTGGGGTCAGGGCTTTTCTCCCCATGCAAACCTTGAACTTTACTCAGAGGAGTAAGAGATGAGAAGCTCAGGGTGAGTTTTTAGCCTGGATTTTCTTTGGGGTCCAAAACTCCAGGGTGGAAATTTTGAATAAGTGAGAGAATTTTTGCTAAACCTTAGAAATGTTGAGTAACTTTTACGCTGAGCTGAGACAGGGCTGTGAGTAACTTACACTGAGTTGTTTGTCCACCTCTGCATCTCCTCCCTCTTCTCATTACTCAAAGTAACTTGGGGAATTTTTTGAGGAAATTTGGGATAAGGTTGGGCAGAGTCCAGCTCCTACCCATTCCTTTTTCCAAAGGGATGCCGAGAGATTTCCTCAGGGATGGAGTGGTTCAGGAATATGGGTTTTCATGGGAATGGCACATCATGGATACCCAACACGAACCCGCTTCCAGCAATCCTGGCCTGATTTCCGATGGTTCGGAGGAGTTTTGTGGTCCCTGTCAGCAGCAAGGACTGGGAGTGCTGGGAAGATCCCAGATCCAGAGGCTGGATTGGTTTCTCATTCCCAGCAGTGCTTGGGCAGGGAGTTGCCCAAATTCAACTGGGAGTTGGGAATGGGTTGGGAATGGGATTGTCCCCATCCCAGGGGCGGTGTCACCTTTGGGAATGGGATTGTCCCCATCCCAGGGGCAGTGTCCCCTTTGGGAATGGGTTGTCCCTATCCCAGGGTTGCTGTCACCTTTGGGAATGGGATTGTCCCTATCCCAGGGGTGGTGTCACCTTTGGGAATGGGATTGTCCCCATCCCAGGGGCGGTGTCACCTTTGGCCTGGGGGGTGTTTGCCTAAAAGCTGGATGGAATTCTGGGAGTCGCTGTCCTGAATGGGATGGGCCGCAGGACTGGGATTGGGGCATGGCTGTGTCCACACTGAGGGTCACAACGGGGCTGTCCCTGCCAGGGGACACGGCTGGAGGGTCCTGGCAGGGGGGTGACGGATGAGAGACATCCCTGGGACAGCTCCCCCAGCCCTATGAGGGGGCTCTGCCTCTTGACCCTGACCTAAACCCTGGAATTCCTTTGCCGTTGGTTTCATGGAACAACTCGGGTGGGAAGGGACCTTTCAAGGTCACCGAATCCAACCCCACGAGCTCCATCTTCACCCCACGTTTGACCTATCAGAGAAGACGACCAAGATAAATGATAATTATTATTTTAAGGAAGGCATTTGCATTGGATTAATTTGCATCCATCTCTCCTGTCGGCCTGCTCCGGGCTCTTCCCGGGATCCATCGGGATGTGGCAAAGTCCCTCTCCACAATCCGTAGCAGTGGGAGTATCCCTGTCACTGACGTGTCTCCAGAGCAGAAAGAATAACTGCACGAATCCTGTTGCATCCCATCCAAGAAAACCTCCATCCTCCTCAGGAAAAAAAAAAAAAAAAAAGCAAACAAAAAAACCCCAAAAAACAAAAGGAAAATCCATCCAAAAATCCATCTGTTCTGAAGGAAACCCAGCCTCTCTCTCTCTCTTCGCAAAGGTACCTTTGGTTTCAAAAGTGCAGGAAGTGGGAGGATTCACGGGACGCAGTCCGTCAGGAATCCCTGCCTTCTACCCTGATCCGTGCTGGGAGAGCTGGGAACGCTCCCAGACATCCCATTCCTACTGCCCAGGTGGATCCGAGGCCGTCGGGGGCGCGGAAGCGGAGTGGGAAGAGCATCCTTGGAGTGACTCCCCGGCAAGTCCCAAGCTGTGTAAGGCATGTGAGGGAGCGCTCAGGGGGGGTCGCTGAAATCCTGGGAGTCTCCAGGCGGGATGGGGGTCCCACGGTGGCTTGGCTGAGTGCTGGAGGGGGGAAAGGCCACTGTCAGAAAGGAGGAGGGGGTTTAGTGGGAAAAACAGCGTCCGTCCAGCTCATCCCGGTGCCTGAGGAGGTGTGGGTTCCAGTCTGGTGTTCCTTCCTTGTGGTGCGGCCCTGAATCCTTCAGGGAATTCCCCCACCTGATCCCAGGGTGTTTTTTCCATCCTCAGCAGCTCGCTTGGATTATTTTTTCGTTCATCATTCTGGTCTCCTCATCCTATTCTGATCCCGCTCCTGCTTCCAGGCCCTCTTTGCTACATTGGATTTATGGAGTTGCCTTGGAAAGAAAGCAGGAGTGGGGTGGGGGGCGGCTCCCCCCGAAATCCCTACAAAGCAAATTTAAACCCAAAAAGGCTTTTCTGCAGTGCTGTCACCCTGGGCTTGGCAGGGGAGAGGCTCTTCCCTGTCCTTCCACAAATCCCAAAAGTTCCTCCACAACCTCTTCTCCTCCCGGGGTGCTCTGGAGCTCAGTGGGAACGGGGGATGAGCTCCCTGTGGGTTTTCCCAGCCTCAGCAAGGACAAATCCCGGTGCTGAGGGAGGTGGTGGGGACCTGCTCTTCCCTGCATAGGTTTTTTTTCAGGAAGGAGGGTTTTTTGGGAGAGGTTATGGGCAAGGTGCTGCCGTGAGGATGGACGGCTCAATAATCCGGTGTTTTCACCCCAAAATCCACCCCTTTCCTCCTTCCATGCCTTTGCTCTGCCCAGGCCCCTCTCAAACCCTCTTTCCTCCCCAAAATTCTTTGATTTCTTTCCCCCTTCCCCTCAGATCCAGAACCTTCCTGGAAAAATTAAACCCAAAAAGTTGGAGCTCCCTCCTAAAAGAACAAAAAAAAAGCCTCGGGGAGCCGAGCCCAACACGGGGCCCTTCCGGATTGGCCCTGAGGCAGCCCCAAACTGGGGAACAACCCCAGAATGAGGAGCAGCCCCAAACTGAGGAGCAGCCCCAAAACTGGGAAGCAACCCCAAAATTGGGGACCAACCCCAACACTGGGGAGCAATCCCCAACTGGGAAGTAACTCCAAAACTGGGGAGCACCCCCAAACTGGGGAGCAGCTTGAGCATCTTCTCCCCTCCAGCTGCTCCAGCTCAGCCCCGTTTCCCACTCCGGCTCCCGCCACGCGCGTCCTTTGCCGTTGGCTCGTTTGCTAAGGATAAATGGCATTGGCGGCCGCCTGGGCTGCCTCGGTTGGAATATTTTTCTTATTTTTCCCCTTTGTTTTTTTTTTTTTTAATTTTTTTTGCTATTTTTAATTTTTTCTCTATTTTTTTTTTTGTTTTGTTTTTTCAGTCCTCGCTCAATTCCCTTTCCTGTCGGAGGCAGCGGCGGCGGCGGCTGCCGGCGGAACCCCCGCCCTCTCCGAACCCCTCGGGCTCTGGGTGTTTTTCCCGGCATTTTTGCTATGCCAAGGAATAAATGGCGTTGACAGGGGACGTGGCCTCGGAGCTCTCGTTGCCCTCGGTCTCCTCTTTGTCCTTCTTGACCGTGTACTGGCCGATGAAGGAGCCGTCCTCGTTGAACTGGCCCTCGCCCCCTTCTCCGTAGTCCACCAAGCTGTCGTCGCTCTCCTGCTGCTTTATCGTCCCGTCCAGCGAGGTCTGGCTGTTGGGAAGAGGTTTGTTGTCTTCATCGCTGGCAGCAGAAGACAGACAGACACGGCAAGGGTTGAGAAACGGGGCTGAGAACCTTCCCCCGAGGGACGGAGATCCCAAATCAATCCGCAGCGGGAATGCGGCTTGGCAGAGCCCTAAATAATGGGGACTCATCTGGGTGTTGGGGGGTGTGGGAGGTGGAGGTGGTTGGGATCTGTGAACACCCAATTTTGTGATTGTTCAGCTCAGAAATCGAATTTCTTAACCTCACTTTCCTCATCTCAGATTCCTTAAACCTCAATTTCCTCATCGCGATTCCTTTCCCTCAATTCCTTAATCCTAATTTCTAAATCTCAATTTATTAACCTTGATTTCTTACTCTCAGTTTTTTACTCTCAATTTCTTACTCTCAATTTCTTTCCCTCAGTTTCTTAACTTTAATTTCTTTCTCTCATTTTCCAAATCTCAAATTTTTAACCTCAATTCATTAATCTCAGTTTCTCACTCTCAGTTTCTAAATCTCAATTTCTAAATCTCAGGTTTTTAACCTCGATTTCTTGCCCTAGATTTCTTAGCCTCAATACTCCACCCAAAACTTGGATCAATGGGTCTGGATGAACATCAGGAATATTCTTCCCTTGGATTTTTTTCTCTCTCTGTTTTAGCCCCCCCTTGGTAACCTGGTTGAGTTGGTTTGTCCCCAGATTTCCTTGAGAAAACACAGTTTTTCCTTGAAAAAACCCACATTTTTTTCTTGGAAAACATGGTTTTACCTTGAAATAAATAGAGTTTTTCCTTGAAAAAAACAGTTCCCCTTGAAAAATTGCATTTTTTCTTGAAAACAGACCTTTTCCTTGAAAAAAATGCAGTTTTTTCTTGGAAACCACAGTTTTTCCTTGGAAAAAACCACATGCAATGGGGAGCATTGCGAGGGGAAACTTTTAGGATGCCAAGTTTTGTGTAGCTTCCAAAACTCCTGGGAATTTCCCTTTCCCTGTTCATTTCCGGGCATTTTTCCTTGCTTAGTCTGGGTTCTCTTCTTTTTACTAAAAGCCAAGTCACTTAAAAATTAAGAGTTTGACCCAAGAGGGAAAAAAATCACTTTAAAGAATTCTTTTAACCAAAATCTAACAAGGGAAAAGCTGTTTTTCCTTGGAGAGCAGGGATTGGTATCCCATAAATTGAGATTTTTGGGAAGGATGAGAGTGGATTGCTCTAAATTGATATAAAAATTATTTTTTATATCAACAATTCCTTAGTTCATGCAAATTCTGTCATATTCCTGAAGATAAACCTGAAATATTTGTCCTCCCACCTCCATTCCTGTCTTTTTCCAGTTGTTTTTGTTTAGCTTGGGATGTGCCAAGCTCGCTCCACTCCATTCCTTTATTTTCCTTAAAATTGGTGAAAATTTGTAGATTTTTTTTTTTTTCACTTTTCTTGGGCTCTTGAGCAGGGCAAAGCATTAATTCTCCCTCATTCCATGGGATTGATTCTCCCTCATTCCATGGGATTCATCAGCTCCCTGACGTGGGCGAGGAATTCGGGATCCCACCACGCCTTTCCTTGGATCAGCGCTTTGGGAATCCCATGATAAGACAACCCCAATATTTGAGACTTCCTATTAACTTGGCATCACAACAAAAACATTAATTTGTTAGCTCTGGAAGCAGCTTTTTTGGGGGGAAAAAAAGGAGGAATAATTGAGTGAGGAAGCAGGACCGGTTAGAAAGCCTCAAAAACGCGGAGTAGAGAGCAGCAAAATGCAGATCCTCGATTCCCAGCGCCCCTTCCCAAACTTTGGGGGGCAGCTCAAGCCGAATCTGGAGCTGGATCATCCCTAACTGAGGGGTTGCAGCACCAAATTCCCACTGGGAATGCATTCCCAGGGAATTCCTGCTGGTTTTACCTCTCTCCAGGACCGTTTATCCCGTTAGTGCGTTAGGAGGGAGCAGCGGTTTTCCGTCAGCTCCTGATGGGATCTAACCCTGTTAAAATGGATTTCTGGGAGTGCAGCTGGACCAGGTGTTAGTGCCCAGATGGGAAATGCTCTCCTGAATCCCATAAATCATTGGGAAGAAGGGGAGGCTGGAGCCAGAGGGAGGATTTTCAGGACTAAGAGTGGGCAGTTGGACAGGATCCAGCAGTTCTGGCTCACGTCCCTTGTCCCCATGCCCTGGGATGCACTTTTTCTTGGAAAACAACAGTTTTTCCTTGAAAATCTGCAGTTTTTTTCCTGGAAAAGTCCCACGTGCATTCCCAAATTCAGTCCTGCTCCACCAGGAGGGATCAGCAGCTGGAGCTGGGGGGCCTGGCTGGATTTGAGGGTATACCCAGCCCACGGAGCAATTCCAAGCAGGATCTGAGTCTCCAGAAGCCCCAATGGCAGCAGGAATTAGAGGGATCTTGTTTAATGTGTTAGGCAGGGATGTGGGAACGGGGACAAGGGAGTTTTGGCCGTGAAGAAATCAACAGGAGGAGGGAAGGAAGGAAGGAAAACAAAATTCCCAAAAAAGCGGAATGTGCCGGACTTCTGGCAGCACGAGGTCCTACCTTTCAAGAGACCTTCACGGTCCATGTGGATAGACCAGGTGAAAAGGAGGAGAAGGAATGGGAATAAAACAGAGAGAAGCAGAAAGAGCCTGATCAGAGAGAGAAATGAGGAGGTTCTGCATTCACAGGGGCAGGGCTACGACCCAAAAAAATTAAAAAAAAAAAAAAAAAGACGGGAATTGTCGCCTCGTTATACCAAATGGAGCTGGGAGAACCATTCCAGGTGGGATCAGCCTCCTTGGAAGCCATCCCAGCATGGAAAGGGCCATCCAAGAAGGGCTGGGTGGTGTCCAGGGGGCAGCGGTGGCTCTGGGGAGCCGCGTGCAGCAGGACAAGGGTGGCTGGGTTTACTCCAGAATCCTGCTGGGATTCCTTGGAATGGCCCTATGGATAAACCTGCACCTTCCCAGAGCTTCTCCAGAGCTTTCCTCCCTCACGAGGCTCCTGGGACAGTTCTGTGCCTGCTGTGATGTCCCCTCCTCAAGTGGCACTGCCTGCACCGTGTCACATGTGCCCTTTTCCTGGAAATCCTGACTGGGAATCCGGACCCTAAATCCCCTTTCCTGGCATCCAGGAGTTTCCAGCCGCCTCTCCAGGGGCAGCACAGAACATTTGGTATAATGAGGCACCGGCACTGGCATGGAACGTTGTCCATGGATAATGGTCCTGGCTTGGGAAGGAGCTTCCCTGCTTGGGAACACCATTATCCCAGGATCGGAGCAGAGATGTGACGGGATCTCGGGATGAGGAGCACAGAGAGTGGCATGCACAGGGCACTGGGGATGTGAGGGTGACGAGGGCACAGCAGCCATGCCATGGGGAGGAGGGGACGGGAGCCGGGATGGGCTCAATTCCTGCCTTTCCCTGAAATCCTAAATGCTGCCCCTCCCGGAGCCCGGCCCTGCAATCAGCCCCGAGCTCCACCAGCCAACAGCTCCAGCCTCCGGCTTCACCTTCCCTTCTGTCTCCCAGAGGGAAACCTCCTGGAATTCTCCCAGCAATCCTGGTGTTCCTCAGGAGGAGGGGGCAAAGTTGGTGCGTTCGTGGGTTGTAGGAATTTTTTTTTGGTCATTCTTATTAGATTGGGTTTTTTTCCCCTTTATTTAGCCCATAAAACTCCATGGACTCCATCCCAGAGTTTTATTGTCCTTTTATTGTCCTTTTATTGTCCTTTTATTGTCCTTTTATTGTCCTTTTATTGTCCTTTTATTGTCCTTTTATTGTCCTTCCACTGACTCCTGCCTTTCCCTTGGAAATTTTGGGAATGGGATTGTCCATAAAAGTCAGAGCTCCAGTTGAGCAGAAGGATGAAGGATTCACCTCAATCCTTCCCCTTGCCCTTGGATGGTGCCAGGGGATTTCTGCCAGCCATTCCAAGAGTTTGGCTTCCCTTGGGAGTGGGAGGGTGCCTGGCCATGGATTTGCCTCTGGAATGGTGGATGGGCCCAGGAGGGGATGTCTGGATCTCCCTCTGTGGGCTCTGGAGAAGCAGAGCTGGGAAATCCGGGAGTGCTGCCAGAAGCTCGGCCTGGGGAAATCCCTGTGGGAATCCCTGTGGGAATGGGGGGTTCAGGCTTCCCACAAACCTCCCCATAAATCTGGGAAGCACGAGGCTCCCTATCCTGATTGGAATCACCATCTGGGGCCAGGCTGTGTCCTGGTTATGGCTCATTCCCGTGCCTGGAGTGCCCCATAAAATCCTGCCCTGGGGAGGGATGGGTCTGACCCCAAAACCTTCAGTAGGACCGGGCTGGGCTCGTTCCTCCTCTGCTGCTTTCCCTGTCCCAGCCTGGAATCCGAAGGGAGCATCCCAAAAATTCACAGATGGAATTTTTGGCCACCCCCTGGAGGTGCTGAGCAGCAGGGAGGGGAGGAAGGTGTTGGCCCTGGGTGTTTTTTTAGGACTTTAAGGAATGCCAGCCTTTCCCTACAACATCCTGCTTGTATTCCATGGTTTTTGGGAGTCTGGGGAGCTTCATGGAATCCTCTGGAATAAAAAAAAAATTCCCTCTGAAATGGAGTTTCTGTGCCTCTGATGAAATAAATGTGATCCCTGGTTCTGTCCCATTTCTGTTTCTGATTCATTTATTTCCCCTGAATCCTCTGGCAGATCCGTTCTTACTCCATCCCTTCCTGAATCCCAAACCCATTCTTCCCATACTGGGAATAACTTTAAATGAGGAGGAAAAATTCCCACTGGGTTTTGGCTCCAGCTCAGGTGGGAAAAGCAATTTTAATTCTTTAAGAAATTCAAATTAAAATGTCCAAAATCCCCTCGGCTGCTGGGTGAGCCCTGACAGCAGGACCTGCTCCTGCTCCTGATGGATCACAGAGAGCTGGGAATGCTTGGGAAGCTCCTGTCCCTTTCTGACACATCCCAGGAGATTTCCTGGAGGGAAAAAGGCTCTGCCGCTCTTCAGGGGTGACATTTGCGTGCAAAGAGCGGGATGGAGCCGGGGCAGGCGGAGAGTTTTCTCTGAATCCCTGCTGGAGCCCTCAGGGGGTTTTTGTGGGATTGTGTGGGGCTGGAGCACAGGCAGACCCCCAAATAATTCCCCTTTCCTGCTTCCAGGGCTGATCCCTACGGAGCTTTGGGCATTTCTCCCATGGATATTCCTTTGTGGGGAAGGACAGGGGCTGAGCTGCGGGGTGAGACTGCAGAAATGCCCTCAGGCTGCTACAAAATTTGGGGTTTTGGGGTGTTTTGGGGGGTTTTACTTGCCAGGAGTTCTAGTAAGGTTGTTCTGCTCCTGGTGGGAGCTGATCCCAGAATCCCAGCTCTGCCTGGCCTGACCCCAATGGAATTTTGGGCATTTCTCCCATGGATCCTCCTTAGGGTTCTTCAGAAATACCCTCAGGCTGCTACAAAGTTTGGGATTTTGGGGTGATTTTTTGGGATTTTATGTGTTAGAAGGTCCATTAAGATCACTCTGCTCCTGGTGGCATCTGTCCCAGGGAACTGATCCTAAAATCCCAGCCCTGCGCAGCCTGATCCCAACAGAACTTTGGGCATTTCTCCATGAGGATACTCTAGAAATACCCTCAGGCTGTTACAGACTCCGGGTTTTGGGGGTGATTTTTTGGGATTTTATGTATTAGAAATTCCATTAAGGTCACTCTGCTCCTGGTGGGAACCATCCCAGGGAGCTGATCCCAGAATCCCAGCTCTGCCCGGCCTGATCCCAATGGAATTTTAGGCATCTCTCCTTTAGGATCCTCCAGAAATGCCCTCAGGCTGCTACAGACTCCGGGTTTTTGGGGTTCTTTTTGGGATTTTATGCGTCAGAAGTCCCGTTAAGGTTGGTTTACTCCTGCTGGGAGCTGTCCAAGGTCTCTGATTCCAGAATCCCAGGAAGGGGAGGTGGAACCCCACAGCCTGGCGGCTCCTGGAGCCATTTCCCCTCCAGGAATTACAGCGGGAAGGCGGCAGGAGGAAGGAAAGGGGGGGACAGGGGTCGTTCCGGGGGGGGGGGATTCGTGGCACCACGGGGTGGGGGAAGGGGCTGTGATGGCGGGGGAGGGGCTGATGGGGGGCGGGGGGGGTCGGACATTCCATGGGGTCCTACCTGTAGTCAAAGGATCCGTCCTCCACGTTCTTGTCCTCGGGATTGAGGTGCTCGTCCTTGTTGTCCCGCACTGCGAAGGAACGGAGCCCCCCCCCCAGTTAAACCAGTAAGGATTGAAGGGTTTGGGAATGGGGAGGAGCTGGGGAAGGTCCTGGGGGGGGTTCCTGAGGGGGAAGAGCTCGGAGAGGTGGAAACTGCACGGGGTAGGGCTTGGAAAGGGTTACAAAGGGGTTACAAAGGTTTTGCAAGGGTTTGTAAAGTGAAATAAAAGGGTCTGCAAAGGGTTTGTGAGGGGTTTAGCAAGGGTTACAAGGGGATTGCCCCCACCTGGGTATTTCCCAGGACTGGATGATCCCCAAGGATCCTGGAATTGTTTAACCCTCGGGAATGGCCATTCCCACTTCTCAACCGGATATTTCCCAGGACTGGATGATCCCCAAGATTCCCAGACTTGTTTAAATTTTGGGAATGGCCATTCCCACCAGTGGATTCACCCCCAGAATCCTGGACCTGTTTAACCTTCGGGAATGGCCATTCCCACCTCTCACCTGGATATTCCCCACCACAGGATGTTGCCACACCCATCTAAATTTTGGGATTTCCCATTCCCATTCTCACCTGGGTATTCTCCACCACTTGGATGATCCTCAAGGATCCTGGACCTGTTTAGCCCTTGGGAATGGCCATTCCAAGCTCTCACCTGGATATTCCCAACCACTGGCTTCACCCTCAGGATCCTGGACCTGCTGAAACCTTGGGAATGGCCATTCTCACCTCTTGCCTGGATATTTTCCACCACTGGATGATCCCCAAGGATCCTGGACCTGTTTAGCCCTTGGGAATGGCCATTCCAAGCTCTCACCTGGATATTCCCCACCACAGGATTACGCCACACCCATTTAAATTTTGGGATTTCCCATTCCCACTCTCACCTGGATATTCCCCACCACTGGACGACCCCCAGCAATCCCAGACCGATTGAAATCCCGGGAATGGCCATTCCCACGCTCACCTGGATACTTCCCGCCGCGGCTCCTCTTGATGAAGCAGACGATGAGGAGGATGAGCACCAGGAGGGCGATGGCGCACATGAGGCCGATGAACCAGCCCTGCGTGGCAATGTCCACCTGGTTCTTGGTGTAGGCTGCGGAAAAAGGGGGAAAATATTCCTAAGGAATGGAGCCAAACAGGCAGGGAATGGAGGAAGAGGAATTCAGGGTGCTGGTTCAGGAATTTTCTTTAGTTTGGGCTTGTCTGGGTGTATGGTTGAGGTTGTACCCGCAGGGATTTGTGGTTTTTTGGTGCTTTATTGCTGATTTTTGATGGGTTTTTGTGGGATTTTCTGGTGTTCTCTTGGTGGCTTTTTGGTGCTTTATTGGTGATTTTTTGGTGGGTTTTTGTGGTGTTATCTTGGTGTTTCTTTGGGGGTTTTTTTGAGGGTTTTTGGGGGTTTTCTTGGTGTTTCTTTGGGGTTTTTTTGTGGTTTTCTGTTGGTTTTTTCACAAAGTTTTGGTTGGTTTTGAAGTTTTATTTGTGTTTTTGATTGTTTTTTCTGTGGTTTTTTTTTTGAGTTTTGGGGTGTTTTTGGTGGGATTTTGGTGTCTTTTTGGTGATGGTTTTTTCATGTTTTTTTTTTTTTCTTTTATGGTGGAAAGTAAAATCAGCTTTATCAGGAACCACAAACAGCGAAGGGATCCAACAGAAAAGAAAACCTGGGAAAAGCGAATTGCAAAAATGGCGAAGGAAGCTGGGGAAGGAATTTGATGCATCTGAAAACTGCCCTCGGTGTGAGAAGATCCAAAAGAAATATTCCCAAGTCCTGCTGCCCAGGGATTTTGGGCAGCACCGCTGGATCAGGGAATTGCTGAGTTCTGAGGGTTCATTGGAAGCCTTGAACTGGGATGAACAGGGATAAACTGGGATGAACTGGGATGAAATGGGATGAAATGGGATGAACTGGATCATACAAGGGTCTGATAGCTCTGAGTGTTTTCTCCTGGAGCAAATTCCTGCTTCCAGCACCTTCCCAAGGCTCCTGCCTGTTTATAGGATTAATTCCAAGCCTGTTCCCATCCTCCAGCTCCCGTGTCCTCCCTGCCATTCCCTGACTCCCGGCTCGCAGCTCTCCCACACGGTCAGACAGACAAATCCATGGCCTAAAAATAGCTCCAAGGCTGCCTTTTCCAGCCTCTCCTTGGAATTCAGCGAGGCAGAGGAGAAAATAACCTTCAGCAGGGCAGAGGGGCTGGGTTTATCCAAGCTGAGGGAAAACCAAGGCGTTCCCGGTGGGAATGTGAGAGAGCCAGAGTGATTGGGATGGGATTGGGAATGGAGATGGGCAGGAGATGCTGAAAATCTGGTGAGGAAAAAGAGGGATAAAGAAAGCAGGGAGCAGCCGTCCCTTAATGTGTTCAGAGAGAAAGGATCTTGGAAGAGAGGTAACAAAGGGAAAAATGGGTTGGATTGGCAAAAATTCCTACCCACAAAATTCCAGGGACCAAACTGTGCTTGTTCCATTGGAATTGAGGCCACAAGAAGGAGTGCTTTCCTCGGGATGAAATGCAGGGAATTGTAGGTGAACCATAACAAGGAAATTGGGATTAAAGAGGAGAATGACACGAAGGAGAACCTCTGGTCAAGAGGTGACGCTGAACCCGGAATGTTTTGTGGATTTTGGGCAGCACTGAGAGGGGAAGGAGATGCCTGATGCTTCCTTTGGCTCCAACCCTCCTAAATCCCACATTTCCTCAATCCCAGCCTGAATTCCAGAGTCCTTAAGGATGCGCTTTTAGATGGAGAGAATGAGATGATGACAGAAATGGATTCAATAATCCAAGTGCTGGGGAAGGGAAGGGGAAGGAAGCTTTGCTGGAAAGCTTGGAGATGGAAAAAATTCCATGAACAGCGATGGGATGGGATTTTTCCAGGGAGAAAAGAGGAGATCTTCAAAATATAAAATTCCAGAGAAGCATGAGAGGTGGGGTGGGGGTTGGAGCTGGGTTTGGAAAGGAGGGAGGATTTTAACCCTGAGCCCCCAGGAGATCTCACAGGAGGATGGGGGCAGAAAAAGGGGGATAAATCCATCCTTCCCAAAAAGGGAGATAAATCCATCCTTCCCCAAAAAGGGGGATAAATCCATCCTTCCCCAAAAAGGAAGGATAAATCCACCCTTCCCAAAAAAGCAACACTTGAGGACCAAATCAAAGCCCCTGCAAAGGTGGATTTGGAGTAAATGAGGGACTGTCAGGAAGGAAGGTTTGAAGCCCGTGGCTGTCCCAGGGGATTTTGTGATTTGCTTTAAGGTGAGGCCAACCTCGAGGGAAAATGGAAAGCAGCTGCAGGATACGACAGGTCCTGATTGGAATTGCAGCTGCAGAGCCTCTTTTAAAAATAATTAATGATAATTTCGTGGCAGAATATTCGTTAGCTCAGAGTCATCACTGACGTGCCAGGAGCAGAGCTCAGCTCCACTGAATTTTTTTCTTGGATTGCAGAAGAGATCTTTGGGTGTGAAAAGTCCCCTCTGGCTCCAGCCCTGTGTGATCCTATTCCTAGAATCCCAGGATCCCTGAGGCTGGAAAATCCCTGTGGGATCATCGAGTCCAGGCTGTGCCCAATCCCCCCACCCTGAGCACTCAGTGCCACCTCCAGGTGACTCCTCCAGGGATGGGCGCTCCAAACCCCCCTGGGCAGCCCCTTCCAGCCCTTTCCATGAGGAAATTCCTGCTGATGTCCAACCTGAGCCTCCCCAGCCCAGCCTGAGGCCGTTCCCTCTCCTCCTGTCCCTGTTCCCTGGGAGAAGATCCCAAATCCACCCCCTGGCTGTCCCCTCCTGGCAGGAGTTGTGCAGAGCCAGAAATTCCCCCTGAGCCTCCTTTGCTCCAGGCTGAGCCCCTGCCCAGCTCCCTCAGGACTCTCCAGACCCTTCCCCATCTCCATTCCCTGCCCTGGACACTCTTCACAGTGTTTGGACAAGCTGAGAAACCCATTTACTTATTTATTTATTTAAAATTCTGCAGCCCTCCTTTTCTACTCCGCTATTTTTGTCATTTCCAAGAGCCCTTTGCTCCTGGGAGGAATTTTTTTGGCTTAATGAGCTGCCAGTTAATCAGGAATGAAATCAGAGCTCAGCCTCCTGCAGGGGAATATTTCTTATTTATCTGCCCCCAGCCTGAAGAAACCTTTGGAACAACGATTTACAAGATATGAAAAAAAAAGCCTCCAAAACCCCTAAAACTGCTCGGTTCTCTTTCATCCAAAGCATTCCCGATGCCATAGGATTGTCAGGTCAGCAGGGGTCTGGCACTTGTGTCAGCAGCATCCAGCCAGGAGAGAAATGGATGTGGAGCGTTTATTCCTGCAGGGAAGGCGACAGCTCCGAGCATCCCACAGGGCTCAGGTCAGCACCAACCTCAATCCCGGGGATAAAGGTGGCTCCATCCCTTATTCTCCATGAAATATCAGTAGGAACCTCTCAATTATGGAAAATATATGCAGAGTCTTCCCAGCAGGAATCAGCCAAGGATATTGTGCTCTTTTTTTGCTGTTTTTAATGATGCCCGGCCACTTGCTGTCGCCTCCATCACCCCACGGATCCCAAATGGGGGGGGGGGAAGAAAGCAGGGGAAGAAGGAAAAGAGGCGGGTCCAGGTTGGGATTGGTTTTCCAGAGGGATAAAGTGGTTATTCAGAGGGATAAAATTGTTATCCATAGGGATAACTCGGACTCGGGGAAAGACCCGGAAAGAGAAACAAAACTGGGGATATAACTCAAAACTGGAGCTGTGCTGGGAGAGATCTGGGTCCAAAATCAGCTCTGATGAGACCAGAATATTCCAGGGGCTGCTGTGCCATGGATTTGCTCAGCCACAGCACAGTTTGGGGACAGAGCCCAAGGGCAGCCCTTGCTGGGAGTTTTGTCGCAATTGAGCAGGGTTGGACACTCCAGAACCACCTGGATGTGGCACCTGGGGACATGGTGGCCTTGGCAGTGCCAGGGAATGGTGGGATTTGATGATGGCAGAGGCTTTTCCAATGTTAATTCCATGGACACCAGCAGCCACCAGGAATTTACGGGTGATATTCCAGATTTTCTGACAATTTTGGCTGCACACGGGGTGTGGGGAGCTCTGCTCCCCAATTCCTGCAGCTCTCCCTCTTTGAGATTCCCATTTTCCTTTTGCCATTCCTGGCAGGGCCTGGAAATTGCCAGAGCTTCCCATCCCACAGCTGGAGCTGAGCAAAACCATTTTAATTCCTTGGAAATCCCCACCTCTACCTACAATACTATCAGGGAGGCTGCTCCAGTATTTCCTGCTCTGTGGAATTCCAGCAGAGTGGAATTGACAGGAGCTGTGCACAGATCCCTTTGGAAAAGCCCTGGGTGGATATGAAGGGATTTAAGGATTTTGGATTTACTGGGAATCGTCGGGAGGGAACGGCGGAGTTTTACAAAACAAGCTTCCTGTGGGACAAAGGAAGGAGCGTCTGGAGCCGGGAGGGAAACGGGGGAATCCACAACTGGGAAAATGTGGAAACCACATGGAGACAAAGCCTGGAAAATTGTACACAGAGTGCCAGAGGAAACATCCCAGGAGTATGGAAACTCCCAGGGATACTCTTGTGCCAACACCACATTCCCACTTCCTGCATCCCATCAGTGACACCTCATTGTCCCCCAAGAGTCCCAACGGGCACCAAGGGGGCCGCAAGCAGAGGCTGTGACAACGTGAACGCGCTCTCTTCCCTTTCCTTCATCCCGAGGATCCCCAGCCCCAGGAATCCCCATCCCGAGGATCCCAATCCAAAGGAATCCCCATCCAAAGAAATCCTCATCCAAAGGAATCCCCATCCCAAGGGATTCCCCATCCCAAGGGATCACCATCCAAAGGATCTCCATCCCGAGGGATCCTCATCCAAAGGGATCTCCGTCCCTTCCTGATTCTCATCCTCCATGCAACGCCGAGCAAACCCTGAGTTGAGGGCGGTGGGATGAGGGATTTCCATGCAGCCGTGGCCAAAGCACCATGGGGACGGTGGGGCCATGCCGGGGCCATGCTGGGGACACGCCGGGGGACACGCAGCCGACGCCTGTCTCACCTGAGCTGGTGGTTAAAGGTAATGTACGAGTGCTCGCTGGGGTGGGACCATATGGGGAACACCCACAGCTTGTACATCATCCCCGGCGTCAGATCCGCCAGCTGCACCGAGGACGGGCCCTGAGCCTTAACGGGGATTGATTTCTCTGTCTTGTTACCTGGGGAACAGAAACCGCACATCAAACCCTGCCTGGACACCACACGGGGACACCGGGAACACTGCGGCCCAGGCGCGGGGCTGGCCGTGGGGGCTGGCCAGGAATGACACGGCTCCCAGGGCAGGGAGCTGCTGTTTGGGGTCGGTACTGAGACAAGGAACTGTTGGTTTGGGGTCAGTACTGAGCCAAGGAACTGCTGGTTTGGGGTCACTACCCTGGGGACAAGGAGCTGCTGATTTGCGGTCAGTACTGAGCCAAGGAACTGCTGGTTTGGGGTCAATACTGAGCCAAGAAACTTCTGGTTTTGAGGTTGATACCAAAGCCAAGAAGCTGCTGATTTGGGGGTGAGTACTGAACCAAGGAGCTGCTGGTTTGGGGTGATACTGAACCAAGGAGCTGCTGGTTTGGGGTTGGTACTGAACCAAGGAACTTCTGGTTTGAGGTTGGTACCAAAGCCAGGGAGCTGCTTGTTTGGGGTAATTTCCTGAGCCAAGGAGCTGCTGGTCTGGGGTCGGTACTGAGACATGGAGCTGCTGGTTTGGGGGTCAGTACTGAGCCAAGGAATTTCTGGCTTGGGGTCATTTTCCCGAGCCAAGGAACTTCTGGTTTGAGGTTGATACCAAAGCCAAGGAACTGTTGGTTTGGGGTGAGTACTGAGCCAATGAACTGCTGGTTTGGGGTCATTTCCTGAGCCCAAGGAACTCCTGGTTTGGGGTCGTGATACTGCAGGCAAGGCACTGTGAGATCTCTGAGACTGAGTGGGAATAATGTGGCTCTGGGGACAAGGAGCTGCTGGTTTGGGGTCACTGCCCTGGGGACAAGGAGCTGCTGGGGTTGTTACCCACTGAGGTTTGTGGCTTTGAGGTTTTGTTCCTTCAAATGCCACCAAAAAGGGGTGGACTACCATGGCTGTCCAGAAAGGGCTGAAATCTTCAAGATTTCCTCCCTCAGCCAAATCCTGGAGAGGGAATCCCAAGGGATTGATGCTGCTGCATGGATTCAGCACCTGGGCTTGCTCCTTGTGCTTCCCAGTGACTGGGAAAAAACAGGGGTGGGTTGGGAACTGGGATATTTGGGATTTAGGGCCTGGCAAGCTCATGCATATCCCGAAATATGGGAATTTTGGAGACCAGGCACTGCTTTGCACAGGGGAATCGTTTCAAGGACAAGTCAAGGTCATCTCCTAAGGGAAGCTGGAATGGCCAGGAAGGGTTTCCTGCCTGGAATTACAATTTTAGGAATTCCCGACTGGCACAGCAGTGGATGCAAGGGCTGGGAAATAAACTCAGGGATGAGCAGCAGCTGGCACCGCCTCTCCAGAAACCCCAAACCAACCAACAAGACAAAAAGCTCTCCCTAACCGGCACCAAACCCAGAGATCCCGGCTCTGCTTCCAGCCCAGGACGGAGCCGTACGCTAAGAACACCGAGGAGGAGGTTTGGGATCTTAGAGGATTCTGCCAACTCCAGGTTCAGGAATCCCATCTTCCAAATTCCCGTCAATTTCATTTTTCCTCTCCGTTTTCCACCTCTTCCCATTGACCTCAACGTTCCCAAAGATCATCAAACCCCACGGCCGTCGGCGCACGGAGGGGGAACCCCTGTAGAGCCACCTCTGATCTACCCCAACCGCCACAACCACCACGTTTTCCCCTCTGTTTTTTTCCAAGCTGGCCATGGAATCATGGAATTAAATCCAAGGGAAGGGCGGGAGCTGGCAGGATCTCTAAGGGCAGAGCCACCCCGTAGAGTCCCCACGCGATCTGATGCTTACTGGTGATATACTTAACCACAAAGTCAGTTCCTGCCGAGAAATTGTGGCTCCAGGTGATGTTTGCCCAGTTACTGTTTGCCATGGCTCTGATGTCCCATATGGACGATCCATTGGCGGCTGGGGGACAGGTTAGAACACGAGTTAGTCTTTAGTGGGGTTAGGCCCGGCTCAGAGGTCAAAGCTCGTGAAAAATCTCGAAAACCTGACAGAAACCCTACAAAACTTGGCAAAAACCTTACAAAACCTCAAAAAAACTTAACAAAATGGTAAAAAAACCCTTACAAAACCTCAAAACCCATAAAAAACAGTACCAAAACCTTATAAAACCTCAAAAAAATTAAAAACTGTACAAAAACCTTGTAAAATGTCATAAAAGCACATAAGCATCATGAAAACTTAATAAAAAGCTTTAAAAAGCCCTAAAAACACCTTACAAAAAATGTCACAAAATCCTTACAAAAACCTCTCAAACCCTTACAAAATCCACTAAAAAGACCTTGCAAAAACATCATAAAACCTCATGAAAACACATAAGCATCATAAAAACCTTAAAAAACCTTACAAAATCTTACAAAATCCTCATCAAAACCTTACAAAATCCTCACAAAAACCTTACAGAAACCTCAGAAAAACCTTAAAAAACTTCCAAAAAGCTTACAAAATTCTTACAAAAACCTCACAAAATCCTTACAAAAATCTCACAAGATCCTTACAAAATCACGACATAAACCTGGAGCGAACACTTTGGTCTCAGCCTAAGCGTGAACAAACCTCAGCCTAAGGCTGGATCGATTCTTTCCAGGATTCCCAGCATTTTTAGGGAATTTTGGTGTCGTTTAAACCCAACGGCACTCGGCTCATCTTGGAATTCTTCCGGGGCACATCCCTGAGGATCTGGGCCAGCGGGGAAACCTCATCTCGGAATTCCTGCATGGATGATCACGGATCCAGTGCTGGGAGTGGCAGGGAATTGTCACTTCACCGTGGCCCCGGTGGGACAATGAGGTCACTCGTGTGTGAGGTTGAAGTTAAGGGATCTCGACGTTGCTTGGGATGAGTCCCGTTCCTACAGAAGTGGGAGCCAACCCCGCACTTTAGCGGGGTTTTAAGGGACAGCAGAGAAGTGACACCTTGGGGTTTTACTGTCATTTTTCCTCAAGATGTTTCAATGTTTTGGTGCCATAAATCTGGGATCGACCGCCACAATCCCTCGGAAAAAGCCAGTTTTGGGGTTTTTAGGGCGCTGCAAGGACCTGCCGCTGTGGGGTGCCCTGGAATCCCTTAAATCCCAGCCTGGGTTGGATGGGGGACACTGGAGGTTCCTTGTTTCCTCCTGTTCTCTTTCCCTGCTCTGCTCTCTGCAGATCCCCTCTGCAGAACGCTTTGGTGGTTTTAAAGCCTTTTAAACAGATTTTATGCAAAAAATATAGAGAACTGGCTTTGAACTCAGTCATGGAATCATCCCAGACTCATTTGAGCAAGAGGAGACCCTAAAACTCTTCTCATTCCACCCCCAATCCACATTTTCCACTATCCCAGGCTGCTCCAAACCCCATCCAAGTTTTTAATGCAGATTTCATTCCCTTTTTAGCTCGATTTATTTTTTTGCACAACCCCAATTATTTATAAACCATCAATTCCGTTCTCCTGGTATTTCAAACCCAGATAAATCCTTCCAGATTTATCCCTCAAACACATCCAGGAGGGAAGATTTCCCCACCAGAGCTGAGTTTCATTCTCCTGATGGTACAAGAAGACCTGGGAAACACCTGGCACGGGGATGATGCTGGAACTCCCACCCTTCCCCGGCATTCCCCGGGGGCTCCGGCAGCGCAGGGAGCAGCGGGATAAACCCAAGGACTCGGATAAATCCTGACAGGTCTCCTTGCTAACAGCTGAGGTGCTAAATCCGAGCTGACATCTCCTGCAGGAGCACCAGGACCCGTTTGTAACAGCTCTGAACACCAGATCACACTTTGGGGGGAATTTGTAGGGTTTTCCACCTCTTCCCGAACCGCATCCGGCATCACCACACCCCCAGCGGGGCTGGGTTGTTCCCTGGTGGTACGGAACCCTCCAAATTCCCACTGGTACTCCCAGATTCCAAAGAACACTCCAAATTTCCCACTGGTACTCCCAGATACTGCAAAACTCTCCAAATTCACACTGGTACTCCCAGATTCTACAGAGCTCTCCAAATTCCAACTTGTGCACCCAGATTTCATGGAACCCTTCAAATTTCAACTTGTGCACCCAAATTCTACAGAACCTTTCAAATTCCCACTGGTACTTTCAGATTCCACAGAACCATCCAAATTCCGACTTGATTCCAGATTCCAAAGAGCCCTCCAATTTCCTACTTGAGCCCCCAGATTCGACAGAACCCTCCAAATTCCCACTTGTGCACCCAGATTCTACAGAACGTTCCAAATTCCCACTCACAAACTCAGATTCTACAGAAACCTCCAAATTCTCACTTGTACTCCAGATTCTACAGAGCCCTCCAAATTCCCACTTGATTCCAGACTCCAAAGAACCCTCCAAATTCCTGCATTTACACCCAGATTCCGCAGAACCCTCCAAATTCCAACTTGATTCCAGACTCCAAAGAACCCTCCAAATTCCTACTTTTACACCCAGATTCCACAGAACCCTCCAAATTCCCACTTGATTCCAGATTCCGAAGAACCTTCCAGATTCCTACTTAGACACTCAGACTCTGCAGAACCCTGTAAATTCCTGCGGGTACACCAGATTCTACAGAACCCTCCAGATTCCCACTGGCACGCCTAGATTTCACAGAACCCTCCGAATTTCAACTTGGTTCCAGATTCCGAAGAACCCCCCCAAATTCCCACTCGTACACCCAGATTCCCATCCCGGAGCCGTGGGATGGCTCCGATTTTCCCGTTGTCCCAAGGAATCGAGGCGGGGAAGGGTCCCAGTAGGGTTAGAGAGGGGTTAGAGGGAGAAGGAAAGCTCAGTACCCAACTCGTGCCTGGTGGTGGCTGCCGGAGCCCTCTCGGCAGCGGCGCTGGTGCTGGCGGCGGTGCTGGCGGCGGTGCTGGTGGTGGTTGTGGTGGTTTGTGGTGGTGGTTGTTGTGGTTGTGGTGTCGGTGGTGGTTGGGGGTGGTTGTAGGACTGGTTGTAGGACTGATTGTAGGACTGGTTTTCAGGAGTGGTTTCAGGAGTGGTTTCTGGACTGGTTTCCTCCACTGTGGTTGGAGGCGGCCCAGTTGCCTCTGGGAGAGGGAAACACCGGCTTTGTACCTGAGGTGGCGCCTCCCGGGCACTGCCCTCCCCGGGGCGGCACGGCACGGAGCAAATCCCGCCAGGAACACACGGCTGGACCCCTTTTTCCTGCCCCTGGCCCCATGCAGGGATGGCCTGGGCTGATCCCAGGGGCTGGGAGAGGTGCAGGAGCAAATCCCACTGGGAATGCCTGGCTGAGACACTTTTCCTACCGCTGTCCCTACGCAAGGATGTCCTGAGCCCATCCCAGGAGCTGGGAGAGGTGCAGGAGCAAATCCCACTGGGAACACAGGGCTGAACCCCTTTTTCCTGTTCCTGTCCCCATGCAGGGAAGACCCAAGCCCATCCCAGGGGCTGGAGAAAATCCCACTGGGAATACATGCCTGGACCCCTTTTCCTACCCCTGTCCTCATGCAGGGCCTGAACCCATCCCAGGATTTGGGAGGATCTGGGAGAGGTGCAGGAGCAAATCCCACTGGGAACACAGGGCTGAACCCTTTTTCCTGTTCCTGTCCCCATGCAGGGAAGACCCAAGCCCATCCCAGGGGCTGGAGAAAATCCCACTGGGAATACATGCCTGGACCCCTTTTCCTACCCCTGCCCCCATGTGTGGGTGTCCTGAGCCCATCCCAGGATTTGGGAGAGCTGCAGGAGCAAATCCCACAGGGAACGACAGGCTGAGCCCCTTTTCCCTATCCCTGTCCCCCTGGAGCCCATCCCAGGGGTTGGGAGAGGTGCTGAGGCTGCTCCTGTTCCCCCAGTTGGATCCCAATCCCAATCCCAGTCCCAGTCCCAGGCCTGAATGAGCTGCTTGTCCTCTGCCTTTTCCCTGCCCATCACCCTCCCGGGATAAACCAGCATGGCCAGCCTGGGAAAATGCAGCTGAGGGGATGCTCAGGTTTATCCTCACCCCATTGTCCCATGGCATTCCAGGAAATGGGATTTAGCTCGAGGAAAACCCACTAATCCCATTAGTCCCGTTAATCCCATTAATCCGGCTGCCCCTGCACTACACCTGAAGCATTTTTGGAGCTGCCAGCTCAGCCTGCAGCTTCCCAGCTTTTTCCAGCCTGGAGAAGAAGGGCTCCGGCATGGAGGGGGGTTCAACTCAGGGTGGAGGGAGGGATGGAGCCCGGACAGCGCTGCCCCTCCCAATTTACATTGGAATGAGAGTTTGGAACACCCCGAGCTGTCCGGGGGGATAACTGAGAGCAATTTATTTGTTAATTGTCTCACTCTGGCTGTGATCCCAAGGAAAAAGCGGGAATGGGCTCCCAGGAAAGGGAGAAATGTGTCCTTTAACCCACCCTGAGTGGGGTGAGGGTCCCACAGGGAGGGAGGGGAGCACTGGATGGGGCTGGAACCTTCCAGCAGAAAACGCAGCCGGAATTCAGCTCCAAATACCAAAGGTGACTCCGAGGGGACTCACCCCAGCACGCTCAGGTCAAATTATATTTATCATCATTATTTCTGCGGGCCACGGATTCCAAATCCCTCTGATAGGTGAAGGAAGCCAGATTTTATAAATATCTTCCTCAGACCACAACAGCTCTAGGGAAGCACTTTAAAACCAGTCCTAGGACCAAGCCAGGCTTTTCTTTCACACCCACCCCATCCCCAAGGAGAGCCAAGCCTCTGAAACTCAGCATCCAAAGGCTGAGAGGGGCAGGAGCTCTCTCAGTCCATCTGAGATGCAAAATTAGAGTTTGAGCACAGCTGAAAGCACCAGCCCGGGTCAGGGGTGACCCCAGAGCAGCCCCAGGTACTCAAAAAACTCCAGCCCAGCTCCAGGAGTGCCCCCAGAGCACTCCTGGGTCCTCACAGTCCCCCCAGAACTCCAGGCCAACCTCAGGGATGTCTCCAGAGCACCCCAGGTTCCTCAGAAGTGCCCCAGGAGCAGCCACAGTTACCCCAAAAACCCCATCCATACCCAGGGGTGCTCCTAGAGCATCCCAGCTCCTTAAAGCACCAGCCCAGCCACTGAGATCATCCCACAACCACCCCAAAACCCCCATCCGGCCCCAGGAGCAGCCACAGCCACCCTAAAACCCCCATCCGGCCCCAGGAGCAGCCACAGACACCCCAAAACCCCTCCCGGTCCTCTCGGCGCTGATCCCACAGCATCCCCCCGATTTCATGCACCCCAATCCGAAGCCCCCCGTGCACAGCCCGTCCCTGCCCCGGCCCGGGGGAGGTGACAGGGAGGGGGACACATCCAAAGGCTCGGCTTTGCCCTCGCGTCTTCGTGGTGAGCCAAAAAAAAAAAACCCCAAAAACCAAACCAAAAAGGGATTTTTGCGTTTTGCCCTTCTGGGGTTTGTTCCGCAAGGACTTGGCGGGGTCCCGAGGCCGCTAAAAGCTTTTCCTGCGCTGGGATTTGTCCCCATCCATCTCCGCGGATTGCTGGCGGGTTTTTGGGGTTAAGAGATTGGTGTCGCCGGGTTAATGTCCCCATTAACGGGATGGAGCCGCGCCGGAGGCTGGGAACACTCAGCTAATGCAGGCTCGGCATTCCCATGGGAATCCCGGCTCCCCTCGGAGGAAAACGAGACCTCAAAAGGCACAAAGTGAATTTGGGGAAGGCGGGAGCCAGTGGAAAACCTGGCACGGCTTTCTATCTTCCATTGGGGAAGCAGAAATTCAGTTCTAACGCTCCTCCAGACTTTAGATGGGAGGAGATTATCCGGGATAAATCTCTGAGCATCCCTCACGCACCCAAATCCTCCGGGGATTCTGCCCCTCCTGGAGCAGCGGGGATAAGCTGCCAGCGGCTCCAGGAGAGGTTTGCCCTCCCTGCCCCACTTCCCTGGCTCTGGGGGAAGCGATCCCCTCCAGCGGAGCCGTCACTTCCCATCAGGATAACGGGGGATGGATCCGAGCGAGAGCCGGGAGGGGATGGAGGGATGAAAATCAGCCTGGCAGGAGCGGGGACAGGTGAAGAGTGGGATGGGGTGAGCTGGAAAACTCGGGGGAGGGGCAGGGTGGGAGGTGCGGCTCCCATGGAGAGGGAGGGGTGGGGTTTGATCCTGAACCGCCCCGGGATGCGGAGCTGAGGCCTCGTCTGGGTTTTAAATCTGAAATGGATGCGGGAGGAGAGCTCAGATTTGGGGAGGGGGAGGTCGCGGGTGTTTGCTGGGCTTTGGAATCCATCCCCTAATGAGGGCTGGGGGGGATCTCAGGGATCAGAGGGATTTCAGGGATCAGAGGGACCGCAGGGATCTCACAGGTCAAGGAGGATTTCAGGGGTCCCATGGATCTGATATCCCCCAGAGAAACGGGATTTCAGGGATCTCAGGGATCAGAGGGGTCAAGGGGGATTTCAGGGATCCCAGGGATCCAATATCCCCCAAACTAAAGGGATCTCAGGGATCAAGGGGGATTTCACACATCCCATGGAGATGATATCCCCCAAAGAAAAAGGATCTCAGGGATCAGAGGGTTCTCAGGGATCTGATATCCCCCAAAGAAAAGGGATTTCAGGGATCCAAGGGATCAAGGGGGGATTTCAGGGATCCAATATCCACCAAAGGGATCTCAGGGATCAGAGGGATTTCAGGGATCAGAGGGACCGCAGGGATCTCACAGGTCAAGGAGGATTTCAGGGATCCCATGGATCTGATATCCCCCAGAGAAACGGGATTTCAGGGATCTCAGGGATCAGAGGGGTCAAGGGGGATTTCAGGGATCCCAGGGATCCGATATCCCCCAAACTAAAGGGATCTCGGGGATCAAGGGAGATTTCACACATCCCATGGAGATGATATCCCCCAAAGAAAAAGGATCTCAGGGATCAGAGGGTTTCAGGGATCTGATATCCCCCAAAGAAAAAGGATCTCAGGGATCAGGGTTTTCAGGGATCTGATATCCCCCTAAGAAAAGGGATTTCAGGGATCCCAGGGATCCAATATCCCCCAAACTAAAGGGATCACAGGGATCAAGGGGGATTTCACACATCCCATGGAGATTATATCCCCCAAAGAAAAAGGATCTCAGGGATCAGAGGGATTTCAGGGATCTGATATCCCCCAAAGAAAAAGGATCTCAGGGATCAGGGTTTTCAGGGATCTGATATCCCCCTAAGAAAAGGGATTTCAGGGATCCCAGGGATCAAGGGGGATTTCAGGGATCCAATATCCAGCAAAAGAAAAGGGATCTCAGGATCAGAGGGATTTCAGGGATCTGATATCCCCCAAAGAAAAGGGATTTCAGGGATCCCAGGGATCAAGGAAGATTTCAAGGATCCCAGGGATCTGATATCCCCCAAAGAAAAAGGATCACAGGGATCATGGGGGAATTTCAGGGATCCTATATCCCCCAAAGAAAAGGGATCACAGGGATCCAAGGGGATTTCAGGGATCACAGGGATATGATATCCCCAAAGAAAAGGGATCTTAGGGATCAAAGGGATTTCAGGGATCAGAGGGATCAAGGGGAATTTTAGGGTTTTTGGGGATCCCAGGCATCCGTTATCACCCCAAAGGAAAAGGATCTCAGGGATCCAAAGTCCCTTCTTGGGGTCCCCTCTCGCTGCCACCAGGAGTGACAAAGACCCCAAAGGGACACAGGAGACCCAGGCTGGCATTCCCGGACCTTTGGAGAGCCTGGAAATCCCATCCATCCTCCTAAAAACCACCGTGGTGCTCCAGGCACGGCATTCCCGAGCTTTGTGGAGGAGCTGGAATTGTTCTCCTGCATTCCCAGGGGCTTGGACAGAAAGTTTGGGGCCAGGATGGAGCACCTGGAATTTGTGGGATGGGGGGGGGGGGGGGGGGGGGAATCCTCGTTTTCTGAAAGAGAGCAGCCAATTCCCCATCCCAGACGTGACAGCACCAGGGAATTGCTCCAAGGGGGAAGAAATCACCCGGGAAATTCGGATTAAAAACCACCAGCAGCAATTCCCAGCTCTTTATCCCGTTTTAGCCGAGCCCATCTTCCTGGAAAGCGCCAAATGAGCACTCAGCTCTTTAATTGCCTCCCTCTCAAGGCTTTTTCCGTCTCCAAGATCCATTATTCCCTCTCAGGGAAGGATGGGGGGGAAGATGATGGATTGAAGATGCAGCAATTAATAATTTCACTAATGAGAGATGCTGAGCTCTCCGCTGCCTCCCCAGCCGGGAGTGAGCAGTAAAAAAAAAAAAAATAAAAAAGAGTCCAAACCTCCCACAAAAAACCTGTTTGAAACTCAGATTAGGGGGAAAAATCCCAGAGAGGGAGAATCCTAAAAGAAAACCAGGATTTAAAAAGGGAAGCTCTAAGGAAAAGATGTAAATCTTGCTCAGAGTAGGATAATTCACACAAAAAGCGGCTCTTTTTTTTTTCAAAATACATGAAACAATCCCAATCTGTGCTGCCTTTTAATTATTTAAAGATGCTTTTAATGTCTTGTTGGGCTGTGGCAACAGCTTTCCCTGGGGTGTGTCTACAAAATAATGAGGCTTGGAGAAATTGGGATGAATTTTTTATGATTTTTGATGGTTGGGCCGGGGACATTGGTGGAGATTTATTTTTAATTCTCCTGGTTTTTACCAAGAGAATGGAATTGAGAGTCTATGGCTGTGAAGTCCTGAAAATCCGACGTGGAAAGAGAAGAAATTGGAGAAGAGAAGGGGGGTGATGGAGCAGAAAGAGAGGGCTCAGCAATTTCTTCTGTTTCTAAAATAAAAAATGGGATTTTTCTCCTCAAATTCCCATTTATGGACAGAGAAAAGTCAGGATTTTCCCTTTGAGTCTAAACCAAATTTGTTTATGCTCCCTGATGAAGTTTTCTCCATAAGGATGGAAAATCAAAAATCCAGTTTGGATTTTTTTTTTCTCACTCAGAGCATCAATAAAAACTCTTTTGAATCTCCTCTCTCTCCCAAATTTTCTCTCCTGTTATCCAAAGCCTGGCTTAGGAAAGGTGAAGCCTTTCCTGAGGGAAAATCCTTGCACTTCACTTCGATTCCATCACCTGCTCCGGTTCCTCCTGACCCTGTGTCAGGTTTTCCCTGGAAAATGAACTTTTCATTCCCTGTCAGCACCAGGAGAATTTTCCTGCAATTCAGGACAAATTCCATAAAGAATCCACCTGATCTGGGTCAGCCAGTGGAGATGGGGAAGGTCAGGGAGCATTTCCAGGGATTTTTTGGGAAGAGAAACATCCTATGGAGAGAAACATCTCTCATGAGGAGAATGAGATCCAGTTCCAGAGTGTGGCTGGGGTGGGGAAGGGAATTTTCCATGCCCTGAGTTCCCTCCTGGAGCCTGGAGTGGGGAGGAAGATGAGGCAGCAATTCCCAACCTCCAGCTGCACTTCCCAACCCTCCAAAGTGTCATTTCTCCTTTTGGGAAGGGGAAAATGGAGGGATGGGCTCTGGGTGATTGGGAGATCGTCCCTGAAATCACAAATAATTCCAGCGAGGCAAGAAATGAATGGAATGATTCGGTGCTGGGAGGATGAAGAGATCAGGTCATGATTCCAGAGTTCAGCAGGAGCTTCTGGAAGCAGAAAAGGGCTTGAGGTGATCCTGATCCACAAAGAAAATCCAGATTCTGTTGGCTGAGACAAACCCTGGATGGAGAAGGAGCTGGAGGAGAGGGTGGTCCCAATCCTGAGGTTTTTTATGTGCATTTTTGGGGATTTGATGTTCATTTCCAGGATTTTCTATGTTAGTTTTCAGGATTCTTATGTGCATTTCCAAGATTTTTAAGTGCATTTTCAGGTCCCCACCACCTAAACCTGACCAATCTGTTATTCCTCTTTTTTGGGGGGAAGATGGAGGAAGAGTAAAAGACAGGAAGGAGAAAAATTGACATCTGTTCAGGAATGGGGGGGGAAAAGCAAAATAATATCGGGAAGAGACATTGCTGCAGCAAAATCCAAGGAAAAGGAACATCCATGAGGCAGGAAAGTGAATCCTGCACTTGGATCCCTTGGGAAAACTTTCCCTGGGAAGCTGTTCCTGCTTGGAATGTGCAGAGGCAAAGCAGGACCTGCTGAGAGCCTGGGAGCTGCTGCTGCTCCCGAAAAAGCTTTTTTTGGGGTGAGTTTGGGGCCGGCTGCATCCCCTGCTCGGAAATTCCCGCTTTCCTGAGCTGGGAAAAGGCAGTTTGGAATGTGGGAAATGTGTGTTGGGTGTGGAGAAATCAGAATTTTCCATGTTTGGGAGGGTTGGAATTGTGTTGGGGCGATGCAGCGCGGAGCTGGGGTATCCGGGATCGGGATTTCCTTGGAAGCGGGAGGAGGAGGAGCTGTCCCCGGTGCTGGAAAAGTTCTTTCCCTGCTCCCACGTTTTGGGAATAGCGAGGAGGGCAAAGCCAGCAGAAGGCTCCATGCAGAACATGCACAGCTCAAATTCCCGCTCAACCCTTCCAATGGACACCGGGAATGGGAGGAATCTCCTGGATCAAATCCCCTCTAAAATAGGCAAAAAGCCCCCTCTGAAACAGCAAAAAAAAATCCTCATTAAGAGCAGAGAAAACCTGTTTAATAGGTAGAAAATTTGTTTAATAGGGGAAAAAGACCCTCTTTAATATTGAAAAAAAGCCCTTTAATAGACAAAAATTCTCCTCTTTAATATGGGAAAACACCCCCTCTAAAATAGGGGGTAAAACCCCCGATAATGGGGAAAAATCTGTCTATATTAGGGGAAAAAATTCCCTGCTAAAATAGGGAAAGAAAATCCATTAAAATATGAAAAACCCTCTCTTTAACCAAGAAAAAACATCTTTAATATTGAAAAAAAACCCCAAACCTGTAATAGGAAAAAAAACCCTCTGTTTAACAGGGAAAAAACCCCACTTTATTAGGGGAAAAAACCCTCTTTAATAGGGGAAAAAACCCACTTTAAAACATAAAAAACCCACTTAAATAGGGGGAAAAAAAACACTTTTATAGGGAAAAATCCCATTTTAATGGGAACTCAACTCCCCTTTGGGCTTGCCCAGCCCACGGCCACTGTGGTTTGGTTTTCATGAGATTTTTGTGCATCTTTTAAGCCTGGCTTAAGAGACCTTTTAATCTTCGCCTGCCCCGCTGTGGAGCCGCCCTGGTCCCCTTTGTGCCTGGAAGGATTGAAATGCCCAATTGGCGTGGCCATTGGAAGGGTTTTAATGAACTTCTCGGCTTAATTGGCAGCTTAATTGGCAAGCTCCGTTGCCCCCATGCCGGTTACCTCCGGGTACGGTACCTGGGCTTGGCGTGGCTTCGGAGGCAGCGCCAGGGATAGAGAGAGAGAGAGGGGGAAAACGGGGAAAACGGAGAGAAAGAGGGAAGAGAAAAACACAGGAATTTATCAAACAACCCCAACGCGCCGCCAGGAGACTCGGAGTCATGGGAGAGCGGAGAGAGAGGGGAAAAATGGGATTAAATCCAACGTGAGGCAGCCTCTGGAATCCAGGAATCTGGGGTAAATGAGGAATCGGGGATAAACCACGTCAGGGAACCAGGGATAAACCACGCTGGGGAATGTGGAGTAAACCATGCTAGGAAATCTGGGATAAACCAGGAATCAGGGATAAACCACACCAGGGAATCTGGGATAAACCATGCCAGGAAATCTGGGATAAACCAGGAATTGGGGATAAACCAGGAATTGGGGATAAACCAGGGATCTGGGATAAACTGGGAATCAGGGATAAACCAGGAATCAGGGATAAACCATGCTAGGAAATCTGGGATAAACCAGAAATTTGGGATAAACCACACCAGGGAAACTGGGATAAACCAGGAATCAGGGATAAACCACACCAGGGAATCTGGGATAAACCATGCCAGGAAATCTGGGATAAACCAGGAATTGGGGATAAACCAGGAATTGGGGATAAACCATGCTAGGAAACCTGAGATAAACCAGGAATTGGGGATAAACCATGCTAGGAAATCTGAGATAAACCAGGAATCGGGGATAAACCAGGAATCAGGGATAAACCACACCAGGGAATCTGGGATAAACCAGGAATCGGGGATAAACCAGGAATCGGGGATAAACCAGGAATCAGGAAATCTGGGATAAACCAGGAATCGGGGATAAACCAGGAATCAGGAAATCTGGGATAAACCAGGAATCAGGGATAAACCACACCAGGCCATCTGGGATGAACCACGCCAGGATCCAGGTTAAACACCCAAGAGGGGGCAGAGGTGGCACTGAGGTGACAGCAGTGGCATCGAGGTGACAATGGCGTCATTAAACTGAGTACTTAAGTGGGTGTTTAGGTCTAATCCCAACAAAACCCGGTTTTAACACTGAATTTTGAATTTCACCTCTTTTTTTCCTTGCTCTTCCCACCTGATTTAAATTCTTCGACTGGAGGAGTCTGGTGAGCAGGAAACCTCCTCGCAAATGGGTTTTATTTCCTTAATCTGCTTATTTTCCTTAAATTCCAGCCTCGTCTCTCCCTCAGCTTGGCAGGAAGTCCCATCAAACTGAGCAAAACTCACCTATTTTGTGCTGTACCTCGTGTTTGGAGGGCAAATTTTTGCAATGTGGGAGTAAATTACTCAATTTTTATAATTTTTTTTTGTGTTTTGGCAGCAAAATTTTGTCTTTTTGCCACATCCTCACCCCAAACCCCACAGAGGGGGTTCCTTGTCTTGTCCAGCAGGTTTGGGCACCAACTGGTATTTCCAATACATAAAATTGATCCAAATCAATTAAAATTTATACACCATGACTGTTATCCTGCTGTTATCAGTGTCCAAAATTCAGATGTGAACCAGCTAAAAAATGTTTAATTTTCAGTTTCAATCTAATCCCTGAGCTCTCACAATCCCTTTTAAAACAATTCCAGGCCCCTCTCATGTTTTCCTTGGCTGTCTTCTCCCCCCACCATCCAATAAATTTTGCTGGACCCCACCCCAGGGGGGTCGGGAATGGTTCTATTCCCACCGGATCCGGGCAGGAATCACTTTCCCCACTCAGAGCCATTAGCTGGGATGGGGGATGGAGGGAAGGAGAGAAAACCCCATTAAATCCCAGCTCTAACCAAATCCCAGCTCTGTCAGCCGAGCCTAAAGAGGGGAGAGAGCCGCCCTTGGTTCCCTCAGGGCTCCAGAACTTCCACTTAAATTTGATGGATGTTCCACAAGGGGAATTTTATCTGATTATGGGGCTGAGATTGGGGCTCTGGAGGCTTTTAGGGTCGGGTGACACCCATGGGGTGACAGGGAGGGAACACTGGGAATTTTATCTGATTATGGGGCTGAGACTGGGGCTCTGGAGGCTTTTAGGGTCGGGTGACACCCATGGGGTGACAGGGAGGGAACACTGGGAATTTTATCTGATTATGGGGCTGAGATTGGGGCTCTGGAGGCTTTTAGGGTCGGGTGACACCCATGGGGTGACAGGGAGGTGGCACAGAGGTCCCTGCACTCAAAAACCCCCCAAAGCTGCCCCTGTTGAGCTCGCACAGAAACACAGAGGGGCAATTCAGAGCTTCACCCTCAGCACAAGGTGAGTGAGATCCCAAAATCATGGATTGATCCGGGTTGGAAAGGACCGCAAATCTCATCCAGTCCCACCCAGGGACACTTCCACATCCCAAGCTGACCTTGGACACTTCCAGGGGTGCAGGAGCATCCACAACCTCTCCATGAGCACTGAATGAGGAATTCCTTCCTGAATCCCATCTTGCCCTGCCCTCTTTTGGTAAAAAACCATAAATTCTACAAATATCCTCCTGCTTCAGGGGACACAAGGACTGTCCCTCCCTTGGGGACAGCCAGGAGGTTCCTTGGGACAGTCCCCATGTCACCTCAGCTGGGTTTTTACTGAGGCATTTGGCCACTTCCACCTCTGCAGGAAAACCACAGTGGCCGTCACTGTCCTGCACTCCTGGTTTTTAGGATTCCCTGATTCCATTTTTGGGCTGTTCCATGGCCTGTTGTGATGCCATTTTTGGGTTCACTACAGCCTGTCACAACGCTGTTTTTTGGCTATTCCATGGCCTGTCATGATAATATTTTTGGGCTGTTCCATAGCCTGACATAATAACATTTTTGATGTTTGTCACATCCTGCCACGGTGCCATTTTTGGGCTGTTCCATGGCCTGTCACGATGCCATTTTTGGGGTTGCCACATCCTGCCACGATGCCATTTTTTGGGTTTGACACATCCCTGTCCCCTCGACCGAGCCGGGTGCTGCCCTTACCTTCATCCAGCAGCGCTGGTGAATCCTCCATCAGGATCTCTCCCTCTCCCACCTGGGTGCGGGCGCGGAGCCTGAAGCGGTAGCGGGAGATGGGGTCTGACCTCTGCAGGGTGAACCTCGTCTGGTTGGGGGACAGGTTCTCCACCACCGTCCTGCCCATCCGGGACCCGTTAACTGCAGAGGGAAGGCAGGGCAGGCTGGGCTCAGCCTGGGCCAGGAATTTTGGGGTTTCCAGTTCATCCCTCACCCCCCAGAGGGTCTGTGAGGTCACCGTGGGGTCACTGAGGGGCTCAGAGCTGTTGCTGCTCTTGAATGTGGCCAGGTTGGGGCACTTGGTGGCACCCGGGCTTGGGGACCTGCTGGGGGGGACCTTCAGGTTCTCTCTACTGCCCCAGGCTCTGGGGTATCACTTCCCAAATCTTGTGTTTGGATGAGCACCAAAACGACTCTGGCTGCACCTAAAATCTTCCTAAATCCACGATCCAGCTGATTTTCCCTCAAAAACTGAGTCTGGGGAGCTGCTGAGCACCCACCCCCTCCTTGATTAAGTGGAGATGTCTCCAGCTTGTCCCCCCACCCTGGAGAGGTCATGTGGGGCTCAGAGGTGTTAAATACTCCCAGTTTGGGGCACTTGGGGACATTCAGGTGGGCAGAGAAGGCTCAGGGTTTTCAGGCTCTGGGTATCACCTCAACCAATTTGTGTTGAGTGAGCACAAAAAAACCTCAGGCTGCACTAAAATCTTCCTGAATCTGAGATAAAACCAATTTCCTTTCAAAAACTGAGTCTGGGGAACTGCTGAGCACCCACCACTCCCCCTACAGACGGCCAAGACCCCTCCCAACACCAGTTTGTCCCACCATGGAAGTCTCCAGTTCCTCATGGATCTGGCAAAAAGCAGGAAGGGAAGGATTTCCCGATTTATCCGCGGGAAGAAGACGTGGGACGTACAGGGCGTGTATTGGAGGGTGTATCCCGTGATGATCCCGTTGGGATGCTCGGGGTGATCCCACTCCAGGTTGATGATTTCCAGGTTGGGCTGTCGGATCCGCAGGTACCTGGGGGCGCTGGGCACTTGGAGGGGAGCGGGGAGGAGAGGGGAGAGAGGAGAAAACACACACGGGGTAACGAACCTGGAGCTGCTGCACCCGCCACGGGCCCGGCCACGCCCTGGCCACTCCGAAATCCCCACAATGACACGCCCCGAATGGATCACACAAGGATTTGTCCCAAAAATCAGCAGCCAGGTGGGGTTTTTGGCCAAAAAAATCCCATGGGATCCTCCAGTGGAATGCATGTCCAGCCCCGCTGCTCCTGTTGGACCCAAATTTTCTGGCCTTCCTTACACCCCACTCCCATCCAAAGGTTGGGAAATTTTCATCCCAAAAACTTCTCCCTTAGAGGCACAAAAAGTATCCCAGAAACTTCTCCGAACTCAAGCCCTTCTCCTCTTGGACCCAAATTTCCTGGCCTCCCTTACACCACTCACCCATCCCAAAGATTTCTGTCAGAAGCACAAAAAGTATCCCAAAAACTTCTCCAACTCCAGCTCCACTTGGTCCCAAATTTCCTGACCTTCCTTACATCCCCCACCCATCCCAAAGTTTCCATCCCACAGATTTCTGTTTTAGCAGAACAAAAAGTATCCCAAAAATTTCTCTTAACTCCAGCGCCGTTTCTGCCCGCTGGAAACAAATTTGCCAACCTTCCTTACACGCCCTCCTCCCATCCCAAGGTTTTCATCCCAAAGATTCCTCTCTTAGAACCCCCAAAAGTGGCTTCTCTTATCCCAAAAAAAAAATCACTTCCCATTGCTCCTCACCCTAAGGAATGTTTGGGATTATCGCTGCTTCAACTGCTGAAGGAAGGAAAGAATTATCCAGCCTGGAGTTAAATTATTCTCCTGATTTCCTCCTAATTGCAGTGTCTTAATTGGGGGAAGAGAGATGGGAGAGCTCAGGGGTTTATTTTTAGTTGTTCAGGATATCCTTCAGCCTCCTCAATGTCAGTTTGAGTTGATAAAAGGGCTTGGTGGTGTAGGAAAGTACAAAATCTGCATTTTCCTCTTGATAACAGTGAAATCCGAAATTATTAATTAACACCACCCTCATGTCCTTATCATCACCCCAAATGTCCAAAGGCACCCCAAATCCCCCAGAAATAGGGTCACAATGCACCTGCCTGCAAAACCTACAGGAATTGAACCCTTTCTTCTGAAACAACCTCAATTACCCACAGAAAATCCTTTTAAAATTGGGATTTTTTCCAAGGAATTGGGAAGGAAGAGCCAGCACTGAAAGGAAGAGAAAAGGGGAGACCCCAAAATATTTTGAGACAAGACTTGCAAATATTTTCTTCCATTTTTGTGACCTTCTGTGCCTGAATTCCCTCCTGTGCTGTAGGAAAAGTCACTTCCAGCCGTTGGAATTGTGGCTCCAACTCGGAATTATCGGCGTGTCTAAAAATAGCTCCTGTGCCAGCGACAAAATTAAACCCTTGAGTTCATCCTTGACACAAGAACAAGGTGCTCTTGCCTTAAAAGCCTGGCAGTGATTCCTGAAGGTCCTGGGAAGGTTTTCCTGCCTTTTCCAGGATGGATCCAACCACTGCCACGTCCCCAAACCGCAGCTCGGGGACAGCTCAGGCAGCAGATTGAGGGCGCTGAGCTGCGCCTAGGAAAGGGTTTTGCAAATATTTCTCTCGTTCAGCCCCAAAATCTTCTTGGCTGAGGTGTGCAGTCCCAACTGAGGGATTTTGGGGAATGCTGAATGGAGTCAGGAGCCAACTCCAGCTGTGCCTTCAACGATGTCACCGACGGCGACGGCGCCCAGGTGACGCTCAGCTAAAATCCCTCCTCAGAGGGATCCCAAAGAATTCCCTGTGGGAACATACCTCCTTCAGGGGTGGGGAATTCCTTCATTTCGCTGCGGGGCCCGTCCCCCTCGGCCGTTGGTGACCACCATCTCCAGCTTGTAGTTGCTGTAAGGGAACAGCCGGGACACGATGCCCCGGTTGCGGTCTCCAGGAAAACTCACAAACTGCCGTTTTTTGGAGACCCACAGGTTCTTCAGCAAGCTGCTGTCTCTCCAGAAATAGGCCTTCAAGAAACAGGCAGGCCAGGTGAAGCTTTTTTTCCCTTTAATAAAGGGGTTTTTGGGGTTTTTAGATGTTAAAAAGCAGAATTTTGTCTGTAAGGGTGGGAGTTTTTAGAGGAATTAGTGAAGCTCCATGAGGAAAATCTGGGTGTTACCGAGGCTGAGCAGGGGGTTAAGAGCTTCCCAAAACATGGAGCAAAAACACTGAGCTCAGACTAAAGCTGCTCCTAATTCCCAAGGACTAAAATCCAAGTGGTTCTCCCTTTCCACTCGCGATGGACAAGGAAAGGTGGGACACAGCCAGGCATGGATAAAATCCTGAATTTGGGAAATCTCCCATTCAAGCTCCTGACTGTAAATCCTATTTCATGCAGAAACAAGAATCCATTCAATAAAATCCCTCAGAATGAGGAAACGTAGAGCCAGCAGATGATCGGGCAGGGAATGCTGGGATTCTTTGCCAGATGTGAAGTTTTGGGAATGTTTTGACACCCAGGGAAGGGGCCCTGCTCAGGGTTTGGCTTGGTTTGAATGGCTCCATCCTCTGTGCATCAGCAGCAAAAATAAATAGTAAGTATAACTCTGGAAAGACTGATAAATATTAAATATAAACCTGGAAAGACCTGGAAAAACATGAATCCACGCTGGCTTTAGCACTCAGTTAGTCCTGACTGCAGGTTTAGGCTTTGCAGGGGTGGTTGATCAGTAAAAAAATGCTGTCAGTATTTTGGGGATGACACAAAACCTGACCTGGTTGGGGTCACTCCCTCAGAGCCCCTTTGCTCCGTGGCCAGGACCATCCCAATCCCTCCCTGTTTTCTTGGAGCATCCCAAATCCTGCAGCCAAGCCCGGAGGAAGCAACAGGAGACATCCTCGACCCCATCCTGACACCCCAAAGAGCAAATCCTTGGTGCTGCCCCAAACCCAAAGGCTCCTGGCGACCAAAGGAAGTTTTCTGTCATCCCCACATCCAGCAGCTCCATCCCCTGGCAGCCAGCTGGGAATTTCGGGAGGTTTAGCTGTGTTAATGGTCAGTGCTGGGCGGGGATTTGGGAGTGGGGAGTTTGGGATTTGCTCACTCGGTACTCCTTGAGCTGTCCCCTGGATGGTGTCCAGGTGCACCCGGGTCCAGGTCAGAGCTATGGCAGTGCTGTTTAACACTCTGATCCTGACATCCGTGGGCGCAGCCTTGGGATCTGGGTGGGCAGGGATAAAGCAGAGCGGCCATTAGGAACCTGGAGCGACCCTGGAGCTCCGACAGATGGACAGCTGGACAGCTGGACACCCCCTGCTGTGCTTTCCCCATTGCAAATCCCGTGAGCCCCACTGTCTTCCATGGGAAGGAAGTAAATCCGATTTCACAGCTCCAGCCACCAGGAGAACATCCTGACCCAGCTAAAAGAGGAAATTCCTGCTGCAGGGAAGGGTCGGGCTCACTTCCCTCTCCAGGTGAGGGATCCCAGCACATCCAACCCTCTCCTTCCTCACCTGTCCCAAAGTTGGACCCCAAAGATCCTGAAAAACCTCATTTCCATATTTTTAATCATATTTTGGTCAATTTGCTGTTGATGCAGATGGGATTTTACCTCCTTTCTACAGCTTCTGCTGCGTGGACAGATCTGGAATGAAGCAGCTCGGATTTGACTATTTTTGGGAAAGTTTTTGTGGATTTTGGGGATTTTTGACCCATCCCAACCCTGAACCAGAGGCAGGAGAAGCTTTGATCTCCCTGCTTTGCCTCCATAGAACACACACACTTGGAGGCTCATCCAGATCCTCCCAAACCTCCAAATTATTGCAGGAATTTCCAGAAGAAATTTTAAAAAACCCTGGGAGGGCACAGACAATGGATCTTTCCCAGTAACAACCTCTGAACTGGGTCCAGTTTGCTTCCAGTGCTTTGTCTTCCCCTGATTCCCACTTTTTTGCCCCATTTTCCTTGCCCTGTCTCCTCTGGGAGATGCCCAGCTGGAGGAGGTGCTGTCTGTGCAATCCAAACCCAAAATTCCATCTTTACATCCCATTTCCATGCTCTGTTTGTGCCCCTTGGCTTCAGACCCGGAATCTCCTGCCTCGCCCACCTTCCTTCTTGAAAAATCCTGAAGTCCCACAGCCAGGGGGACTTCCATAGCCCAGGTGGCCACAGAGAAGAACAAATCCCATAGCCCAGGTGGCCACGGACAGGGACACCTCCCATAGCTGAGATGGCCACAGACAGGAACACTTTTTACAGCCCAGGTGGCCACAGACAGGAAGATCTTCCATAGCCCAGGAGGCCATGGACAGGGACACCTCCCACAGTCCAGGTCCTGCAAGCCTTCTCCAAACTAAAAGTGGATTTTTGTCCCAAATCCCTCAGTGCCTCTCCCACATCCCAGACCCACTTTGCCCACGGATGGGCCCATCCCCAAAATCCCACCTGCGGCTGTGGGAATACTCACAATCCTCCCCGGAGTATCCGATGTAGGTGTCGGGCTCGGGGGCTCTGCCGAAGTCGTTCTCGGCCTGCACCTTGATCTCGTAGGGGACGAAGATGGGCGTGTTCCACACCACGTGCCGCGCGCTCCGCACGGTCTCGTTGTACCAGCTCCCGCGCGGGTCCCGCCGCCGCCACCGCACGATGTACCTGAGGTTGGGCCCGTAAGCCTGAGTTGCGTTCAGAGGCTTCAGTGGAGCGAAACAGAGAAGGAAAAATGAGGAGGAAAAAAAAAATTTATTTTTCTGCCAAGGATGTCTCATCTCAAAGTTCTGCTCAGCAGCGGGGTTGTATTCCAGGCTCCATCAGCAAATCCCAAAGGAGGGTGAGGTTTTGCTCCCAAGGAGGGCGAGGTTTTGCTCCCAAGGAGAGGCAGAACGAGTTCTTGCCCTCCAGAGCCATGGCAAGACTGGGAAATTTTATTCACAAAAATCCAAGATTTTATTCCTGGAACAGTTTGGGTTGAAAGGCGTTTAAATTCCAAGCCCTTCCCACGGGCAGAGACACTTCTACTAGACCATATTCCTTATCTAGATATTATATAAAATAAATCAAATATGTGCATAATATCGAATTATACAATGTATATTCCGTATCTACTATCCCCATATTCCAGCCTCTGTTCCTGCTGCCATTCCAGCCCTCCCCACGGCTCATCCCTGATTTGTGGCTGACACCTGCTGGTGCAGGGAGCAAAGCAGGAGCAGCCCCGTAAATCCTCTGAGCTGCTCAAGGACTCAACTTCAGGTCACCCTTGGGAACCTGAGTCTGGAATCCAGCATCTTTGGATGCCACGTCTTTGAATTATTTTATTTTCTTTTTTTTTGAATTATTCTTTTTATCACAGCACCAAAACCAGCCTTTCTTGTACCTCCTGTGTTTTATTTCATGGAATTGTGGAGTGGTTTGGATTGGGAGGGACCTGAAATCCCATTCTATTCCATCCCTTCCATGATCCCAGGGTGCTCCAACCTGGCCTGGGACACTTCCAGAGATGGGACAGCCATGGATTTTCTGGGAATTCCATCCCAGTCTCTCCCCACCCTCCCAGCGAAGGATTTATTCCCAATATCCCACCTGTCCCTGTCCTCTGGCACTCTGAACCCATTCCCCCTCATCCCACAGCTCCATCCCAAAAGGCATCCAAGAAGAACTCACGGTCCACGTTATCTCCATGTTGTTTTTTTGGGTCCCTGCCCCTTGAACTCCTGTTGGATTTATTTCGGGACCTGAAATTCACATTGAAAACCAAAACAATGAATTTTTCAATGTCAAAAAACAACCACTGAGGGGTTAAAACCCTGCAAGCCAAAAGTCGTTCCAAGGCAGAAGTTAATGGCCTGATTTTTCCAGAAGTTCCCATTCAGGTTAATGGGACACGAGACTCTCAGTCCTCTGGAAAATCAGGCCATTTATTTAGGAGGCTCTTTTTTGTCCCCTAAATGTCCTAAATCTTTGAAAGGGAACCATTGTGGAGGGAGCAGAGTTTGTCACTTTGAGCCTGAATCACGGCGGGCAGTGTTGGGAGCCAACACTAGATGCCAGCAGATCCTCCAAAACTCGCCCTGGAATGGGCAAAGGGAGAAATGCAGCAGAACTGCTGAGATTCCCGTGAATTTCATGTGTAGAATATTCCCAAATATTCTCTCACAAAGCACTGGGCAGACAACTCAAGCCTTGGTTGTGGATTTGAGCTTGTTTTGCTCTTTTGTTGTGGAATTTCGATGGGAAGGGATCTTAAAATCACCCAATTCCACCTTTCCCTATCCCAGGCTGCTCCAAGCCCCATCAAACCTGGCCTTGGACACTTCCAGGGATCCAAGGGCAGCCAAGTTTTTTTTGGATAATCTGTGCCAGGGCCTTGCCACCCCCACAGCATCAACCAGCTTTAACAGCAGCCAATAATTAACAATATTTGCACTCGAGTCTGATTTTCCTACAGATTTCCAAGCTTCCTGTAGTCTGAAAGGACTGGAAGGATTCCTTTAGGAATCTTCTTTTAAGGAAAAGAAGGAAAACCAGGTTTTTCCATAACAAATGACTGACTTTTGCATAAACCTCTGCGTTTTGCTGCCCCTGAAGGTTTTTCTATAAGAAATGACTGACTTTTGCATAAACCTCTGCCCGTGCTGCCCAGGCTCGAGAATTCCACGCGGAAAATTCCCCGCGCCGCCCTTGCCAGCCTGTTCCTGGGATGGGAGGGAGGAACCTCCACGGAGAGGGGCGGATTCCAAGGACCAAAAAACAAAAAACCTGGGCAAAACTCACGCGCCCCGTTGGTCTGGTAGCGCTCGGAGGGCACGCTGGGCACGCTGCTGCACGTCGTTGACGGCGATCACGCGGAATTGGTAATTCACGTATGGGGACAGGCTCAGCACGGCCGAGTTGACGCTCCCGGGGTACCTGGAGTGGTCGTGCCACACTCCCGGCTGGAAGCGATCCTCCTCAAACTGCACAATGTAGTCTGGGAAGAGCAGGGAGAGGTGGGTGAAGTCTCGGAATGTCTGCTGGTCAGAGTGACCCTGAGATATGTTACAAAGTCTCTTTTCCCGGCGGTCAAAGAAGGAGTCAGAGCTCTCCAGTTCTTGTTCTCAAGGTTGTTTATTGTTAATTTTCTATAGAATTCTTCCTCCTGGCTTGCCAAGGTCTGCTCAGCATGTCAGACAGAGGCACTGTGCCCACCTCAGAGGTGGTGTTATTTTTTATACTAAAAACAACCTGGTTTTAGTATAAAGTTATGGTAAATAATGTGTTATTTACCATAACTTCCCAATACCTATCACCTGTGTTAGACAGTGAGCTTCTACTCTAAACCAATCCAAAAATGCCAACATGACCCAGAAGATGAAGGCAAGGAAGAAGAAGGAAAAAGGACAAGGCACGCCCAAATTCTTCCATCTTGAGACCCTGAGTCCCCATTCTATAAACCTCAAAAATCTATTTTTCACCCTGTGATAAATTCGCTATCATTTTACTTAAACTTTCATGGCTTGTAAATCTTCATATAAGGTTGGTAATTTTTTTCAAAGGCACAGGGGTCTCGGGCTCTGTGCCAAGGTCTCTGAGCCCCCCAGGCAGGGGCTGGAGCCCTCCAGGGCAGCCAGAGGAATTTTCTGGGCTCTGACAAGAAGGGTTTGGATGGGAAGGGATTTTCTGTCACCGGGATTTTGGGGACAGGGGACAGACCTGTGATGGGGCTGTTGTTGTCATCGCCAGGGATCCACGTCAGCCGCACGCTCCTCTCGGCCAGGTCCGTCAGCTCCAAGTCCCGGGGCTGGTCAGGTCGTGCTGTTGGAACGGGATAAATGGGAGGCTGGAATTGTCCCAGGAGCAAGTCCCAGTTCCCATCACCTCTCCCAGCCCCGTGGGCAGGACATGCTCCAGGGCACAATCCATGTCCTGCAGCTCTTTAGGGGACTGGAGTGGTTTTTAAAATATAAATGTGGTTATTTCTGACAGCCTGGAAATCTTGCCTGGAAATCTTGCCTTTCCCAGAAAAATCCTCCTTTCCCAGGAAAAAATCCTGCCTTTCCCAGGAAAAAATCCTGCCTTTCCCCCCCAAAAAATGGTGGGGAAAGCACCAGGTACTGGTTTAGGGGGATTTGCAATCTTACACAGAAATGCAAATGAACAGCAGAAAAAGAACTCAAAACCTTAGTGGAAATATAAATTTGATAGAAATTTGCCTTTTCCTTGAATGTGATCACAAGGATCAGCTCATGCAATAACAGGAATAAATTCCAGGTAAAATTTAGGGAATTCCATGCATTTTTGGGTTTTTTTCCATCAGGATTTTCAAGCACAGGCGAAGTGATTCTTGCACTCAGAAACTGCCGCTGTGGGACAAAAAAATGTGGTGGAAGAGGAGCTTTCCACCCACCTGGATGGGTTTTCAAGGACAATTGGGATGGCACTTGGAAAAATCAGCTGCTTTGAGGACAGCTTGGGCAGGACTTGGAGCTTCAGCTCCTTCAGGGACAACCTGGAAGCCTCAACTCCTTCAAGGACAGCTTGGGCAGGACTTGGAGCTCCAGCTCCTTCAACCTGGAAGCATCATCCCCCCGTTTTTCCAGCTGCCACCCATTTCTCTTGGAGTTACTGGTGAGGGAAAACCAAAACCAAGGTGGGAAATGAAAGGAAGGCGAGGAATTAGTGACGATTACCTTTGGGTAAATCTCTCAACCGATTAGCAGGGATGGCTGCAAGGTAAGACAGTACTTGTTAAACCGGGTTAGTTTAAGCTTGGGTAGCCAAAGGAGCACCTGGCAAACATAAAGTTGCAGATTTCAGCGGGATTTGATCCAGTTTGGGAAGCAGAGCAGGAATATCCTTCCCCCAGAGACCTCCACGTGTTACCCACACTCATGGTTGGCAGCAAAAGGGAAATATCAGTTTGATGTGGGGTTAATGAGCCATTAGGGGAAAGGAGGGGAAATAAATCAACCCCAAGGGAATTATTTGGGATTTGGGATTCCTGTTCCAGCTGTGGAGGGGCACTGGCAGGTTGTGGCAGTCCCGGGAACCTGAGGTGGCCAGGGGATTATAAATCCCTGTTTGCCAAGCAGAGCTGGCAGTGGCACAAATGGAGAATGGGGTGAAGTTTGTCCCTCCCTGTGCTGCAAAGGGGACACACCAAGGGGACACACAGGGCCAGGAGCAGCTGGCTCAGCCCCAATCCCATTGCTCAGCACCTCAACACCCCACTAAATTCACCCCAAATTCAGGACTTTTTCTCATGGATCTTTCACATCCACCTGGGGATATTTTGGGCTGTGTGCCACGATTCCTGTTTAATTTTTTACCCTCAAATCCCAGGTTTTTTGCAGCATTTCGGTGCCATCATCCAGGACAAGGCAGCGAATCCTGCGACAACAGAACCCCTGCTCTGCCAGCACCTCCCTGAGCATCCAGGGGGCAATTTTGGATCCTAGACCCCACTTCCAGCCTGACCTCGAGGTCGGGGTGTCCCGTTCAAAGCCAAGCACCCAGCTGTAGGGTCAGGGGGGCTTTACCCAGCACGGTGAGATAGGCCTTGGCCAAGTCCTTGTCCAGCTCCGTGCTGGCCACACACGTGTAATCGCCCTGGTCCTTCTCAGTCACTCCATAGATCGTCAGACCATCCTCTTCCTTCTTCATCCTTCAAGGAAAGAACGTCCCAGAATTCTGCCCCAACATATTTAGGAAGCAGTGTGGAAGGCTGGACAAAATCCCTCACAAAATCCAGCTGGAAACCCAACCAGAGCAGGAGAACATCTCCGGTCTGGAGGTTTTATCAGCTGAGGATGTGCTGGGTTATTCTGGGAAAGCTCATTTCCTAAGGAATCACGCGCCCTGGGGCGTATCTGGGGAATAATCACATTTTCAGGACAACAGCCAGCCCTGGGCTCGTGCCCTGGGATCAGATCTTGCCTCACAAGAAACAGGAGTCAGGTACGGAAAGGAAATTAAAGCTGTGCCAGCCACAGCAGAGAATCGTTAATTCTGGGGTGGCTCGTTATGAATTCCCAGGTTTTATCAAGATAGATGTCCTAAAATATCCGGGAATAAAACCCATGGCAAAGTCTGGTTTTACTGATAAATCAGCTGGAATTGCTGGAGGGAGCCAATGAGATTAAAAGCATCAAAAACATCAAATGTTGTTGAGGTTGGGAGCTCAAATATTTATCCTGGGGACTCCTGGAATGTTCTGCTAAAAATCCAACAATTCTGGGAGAGAAATGGGTGGAGGTTTTGGGCACAGACCTGTTCCCCAGGTACAGGGGGGCATCGTCCTTGAGCCAGGTGACCATGAGCCGCAGAGTGGGGTCGTGCTTGACGCGGCAGTGGAGCCGGGGCATGGTGCCCCTCTTCACCACCTGGTCCTCGGGGCCCCTCACGATCCTGGTGGGGTCTGTATGGGGTCACAAACAAAAGGGACACGTTCCAAACTCCTCAGGACCCCTCATGATCCCTGTGGGGTCTGCACGAAGTCAGGGGTTATCTGTCAAACTTCTCATGTCCTCCTGTGAATGCTGGTGGGGTCTGCACAGGGCCAAGGGTTAAGTCCCAAACTCCTCGAGTTCCCTCACAACTTTGGTGGGGTCTGCAAAGGGTCAAGGGTTCCTGTCCCAAAATCCTCAAGTCCCCTCCTGATCCTGGTGGGATCACAAAGGGTCGTGTCCCAAAACCGTGGGGTTTGGCTCAGGGACTCAACGGAGAACAGGGAAGGACGAGCACAGTTGGGGTGTTTGTCCAGCTTTGAACAAATAAATTTAACGAGTCATTAATTTGTGCTGAGCATTTAAAAGAGCCCCATTTTTTGGAGTCAGCAGCCGGATTTGCTGAGTGGGGTAAAAACAATTCCAAAAATGTTTTATTGTCCTCAGCTAACCCAGAGGAACACTTGGGGTCAGTGCTGGCATTGCTGGTGGCATCTCCCAGCCTGACACCCAACCCAAACCCTTCCACCATCCCCAGCCTGGGCTCTTCCCAACATTAAAATGGAATCTACACCAATTCAAGGCTCCCAGCCCTGACCTGCTGGAAGATCAGACCAGCCACAACCAACCTCCGTTCACCTCAAGGGTTATTCCTGATGCAACTCCCAGAAAATCCAGGATTTTAGCCTCAACTGTTTCTGCTGCAAATTCCAGAAGATCCAAGATTTTGGCACCTCCGTGCCCCTACCTTTGACTTCCAGGCGGACCTGGGCCTCAGCTTTCCCCAGGATGTTGGTGGCCACGCAGGTGTAGATTCCCTGGTCCTCCTTCCGAGCCATGAACATCTCCAAGCTCCCATTCTCATGGGCTTTGTAGTTGCCTCCATCCAGCGTGTTCCCCTGGCCATCCTTAAACCTCCCAACACCACAAAGTGCTGTTGGAAGGGAAGGAAAAGCAGGAAACCCCCCCCTTTCCCACCCCTCGGGATGGAACGGGATGGGATCTGGCTCTTACCAGCGCAGGGTGGGGATGGGGGACCCAAAAAAGGGACAATCCAGGCGCGTCCTGTTGTTCTGGATCACCCTGATCAGCTGGTTCCGGGGGCCCAGGATCCGGGGGGGAACATCTGCCAACCACCAAAATTCCAGCCATGGAGGAGAAGAAAAAATGGATTCTGCTGCTCTTTTCTGGCCTTTTCCCCATTTTTTTAGTTCACTTTTCCTACTGGCGCTTTCAAAACCCAGCAGAGCTTCTCCATTCCACCTCACCTCACCTTCCCTCTCCTTCCAGCCTTGTTTTATGACTCATATCCCTGGATTTGCCCAGCCTTTGCCTGGTTTGAATCCATGGCAATGGATTCCTGCTCCAAAGCCTGGGTGCCTTTGTGCATTCCCTCAGAGCAGCAAAGGGGAAAACCCACGGAAAACTTCTGCAGGGAAAAGGGGGCTTGGAAAAACCAGGGAGAGTGACTTTTACATGGGAATATGGTAATGGGATAAAGGGGAATGATTTTAAACCATAATAGGAGAGTTTTTGTGGGATATTGGGAAGAAATTCCTTGGCTGGGAGGGTGAGGAGGGCTGGGATGGAATTCCCAGAGAAGCTGTGTCTGCCCCTGGATTCCTGGAAGCATCCAAGGCCAGACAGCACAGGGCTTGGAGCAACTTGGGATAATGGAAGGTTCCATGCCCGACCCTTCCAAGAGGGTGGAATTTTAGATGAATCCCAGAACCAACCAGTTGGAAAAAAGTCAGAAAAGGTTTTCAGCAAGGTTGGAAAAGACCTTTAAGATCATCAAAACCAACCTTGGCAATAAGAGCCACATCCACCCTTTTAAGACAAGCTTTGAGCTGAGCTTTGAGGTCCTTTCCAACCTCGGAATCCGTGGAAATTTGAGTTTTTGGGAGCTCCCCTTGCCGCAGACTCACCCAGCACGCTGACGAAGGCGTTGGCCAGCAGGTAGCCGTGCTCGTTGGACGCGTTGCACTGGTACACGGCGCTGCTGCCGATCTGCGTGTCCCGGAACACGATGGTGTCCCCGGCCACCTCCCGGCTCGGGTTGGGCGGAGACGCTTCAAAACAAGGACAGCTCCTTCAATTCCGTTCCAAATGAAAATCCACCCCCTAATCTCATGGAGCCCCCTCCCAGCTCAGCCCAGTTCAAACCCGGTGATGGTGTGTGAGCTCCACAGACATGACTGGGAGCCACTGGGTGAACTGGGCCCATCCCAGAGAAGTGGGGGTTCACGCGGGTGTTGGACCCCATCAGCAGCTCTGGCTTGTGCTCAGCCAGGAGATCCTTGACTGGGACTTGGGCTGGGATTTGGGCTGGGATTTTGGACAAGGAGGCAGCTCTGGCTCATGCTCAGCCATGAGATCCTTGGCTGGGATTTTGCCTGGAATTTTGGCTGATATTTTGGAGAAGGAGGCAACTGTGGCTCATGCTCAGCCATGAGGCCCTTGGCTGAGATTTTGGTGGGATTTTGGCTGGGATTTTGGTGTGATTTTAGCTGGGATTTGGGAAGAGGAAGCCACTCTGGCTCATGCTCAGCCACAAGATGCTTGTCTGGGATTTTGGTGGGATTTTGGCTGGGATTTTGGAGGAGGAAGCCACTCTGGCTCATGCTCAGCCATGAGGCCCTTGGCTGGGATTTTGGGCTGGGATTTTGGAGAAGGGGGCCCAGTCTCTCCCACACTCACATTCAATGGGCTCTCCATTCACCAGCCACTGGATGGATGGTTTGGGGTTGCCGTTGGCCCGGCACACGAGCCTGCCATCCTCGCCGGGGGCCAGGATCAGGTTCTCCGGCTCATCCAGCCAGTAGGGAGCAGCTGGAAAACAGCCCCGCCCCGGGTGACTCAGGGACAGAGGCACCACCCCCGAATTCTCCCCTCCAACCCTCCCTGGGGGAGGAAGGTGATGGAAAAACTGAGTGGGCTTCCCAGGATTCGGTGAAGGAGGAGAGACTCCTTTCCTCTCCCTGGGCACACAAACCCACCACCGCTTCTGTCAGAGGGTTCCCATCTCCTCCTGCTTTTGGGGCCATTTGGACAAGATTTAATTCAGAAAAGGGAAGATTTAGATGGGTTATTGGGATGGAATCAGGGTGAGGAGGGGCTGGGATGGAATTCCCACAGAAGCTGTGGCTGCTCCATCCCTGGAAATGCCCGAAGCCGGGCTGGATGGCGCTTGGAGCAACATGGGATCATGGAATGTGTCCCGGTACTGGGTGATCTCTGACGTCCTTCCAACCCAACCCATTCCATGATTCCCTGAAGAACACAGACCCTTCCCCAGGGAAAGGCCTCTCTGTCCCTCCCAGCATTCCATGAACGTCCCCTCCCCGCTCCAGGAGGCCGGGACCCGAAGAGGGAAGGTAAAGGTGACGTACCCTTTACTCTCACCGAGATCGTGTGGCGGATGCTGCCCATCTTGTTGGAGGCCAGGCAGAAATATTCCCCGGAGTCCTCCTCGGACACGTTGGAGATGCGCAGGGCCTTGTTGAAGTTCTCCAGCTTGGTTTTACCCACCGGGAGCTCCCCGCCTTTCTTGTACCACATGATGTCTGGTGCTGGTCTGAGGAGAGGGGGGCAGATCAGAGCTTTTCCAAAGGCCCAGGAATGACTCCCAAGTAAAGAGTTTGTAATTACTAAATAACAGTGAAATTCCCATCCTGGGAACCACCAAAAGCCAGGGGGAAGATCTGATCTAACTGGTGGGCCACCCTTATTACCATCCCCCTTCTTCCCATTACCACCCCGAAAACACGGCCCCGAGCATTCCCAGTGGGTCAGGAACGGTGTTCTCCTCCTGATCCTCCTGGGAATGCAGGATCATGGAATTCTGGAGTGGTTTGGGGGGGGAAGGGACCTCAAAGCTCATCCCTGACCACGATCTGATGGTGTGAGCTGGACCATGAGCCCAGGACACTTCCGGAGGACGCAAATGTCCTCCCCCACGGTGTGGTGAGGAGCTCACAGGAAATTCCCAAATTTCAGGGCAAACCAGTGGGGAATTATCTTTGGACAAGGATCTGAAGACACCTGGAAACCTCAGCATTTCCATTTTCTCATCGAGGAGGTTATGGGAGCGTCGTTAACAACTAAGAAGAAGGGAGTGATCCCTTTGTCCCGATCCAGGGGTGATTCCTTGTGCTGATCCCGCTGGGAATTGCTGGGAATCACCCTCTGCGGGGTACATACACTCCGGAGGCGATGCATTCCAGCAGGAGATCCACCCCTCGGAGCACCATCTGGCTGCTGGAAGTTCCGTAGGGATACATGAAGCTGGGAGTGGTTTCTGAGATCCCTCGGGCTGGAATCAGTGGGAGAGAAGGAAAAACAAAACAAAACCAAAAATAAAACCAAAGAAAAACAAAAATAAAATAAGAAAAAAAAAAAGAAAGAAAACAGAACACGGGTCTTTTAAAAGTCTCCGGGAATTCATGGAAGGTGTCACCTCCCCGGCCTTCCCGGGATTCTGAACTGACCCGGGAATGTGCCTGGAAAGGGAAGGAGGGCTCCAAATGAATTTGGGATTGGAAAAAAGAAGGGGAGAGAGAGGAAGTTTGGGAGGCAGGGGAGAGAAGGAGCAGAAGAGGGGACTGAGCACTGGGGATGGTCCCCATTCCATCAGTTCTTGCTTTTCCTGCCCTCCCTGCCTCTGGAAAATGGGCTGGAATCAGATGGAATTGGGGAATATCGATGGATGTAACATATAATGAAGGACAGCAGGAAAAATGGGCACGGAAAGGGTTTATTCAGACCTAGAGCTGCTTTTCCACAGAAATCTCCAGGATGCAGAGCATTCCCAGGGCTCCAGCAGCATCAAGGAGGTTTTCCAGCTTTCCTGGAGGCCTAGAAGGACAGTTCCCCTTGGAAAGGGACAGCTCAGCCACCAAAATGACCCATTTAGGGCTGGACGGGGAAGTTTAACGGGAAAAAACAAAGGGAAGACACGAGACAATTCCCTATGGATCCACACACAGTGAAGGCCTCTGTGCAGGGGGAAAAAATATTAATTATTCATGGAAAAAATTCCATTAAGGAGTGGAATGATTGACCTAGATCTGGATCAGTGAGGACAAAACAGGATGAGATGGGTGGGAAAGCAGCAGTAGCAGAGATGGAAGTTATGGGATTAGGAGAGGGATGGGATGGGATTGGAACATGGACACAAAAAATCCTGGAGTGATCCATGGGGAGAGACCAAAATTTCCTTGGCTCAATGAGTGGGAGGATTTTGGGAATTTTGGGAAACTTCCAGGGCTGCGGCAGGGGGAGAAGGAGGGGAGTGAGGATGGGGGCTCTTCCTGGAATTCCCACCTTAGGGAAGGAAAACCCAACCCCAGGATTCATCCATGGAATGTTTGGAATTGGCTCCACACCCTCATCCCACCGCTCCCATGGGCTCCGCGCGCATTCCCAGTTAGTCAATTATGGATTAATGGATTACCAGGGCGGAAAATCCCAATTTTATCCCGAAAATCCAACTTCTCCGGGTCTGCCTGCATCCCTGCTCCTGGTTTAGTCTCATTCCTGGTGAAACCAGCTCGGCCCGTCCCAGGGCAGAGCTCCCAAACCTCCACCACAACTAGGAGCTTCTCCCGGCAGATCAGAAAATGGGAATTAATTATTTTATCAGCCAAGATTGGCTTTGATCAGGATTTATTCCCACTCTGGATCCTGTGGGATAACTGGAAGCGCTAAGCAGAGCAAGCTGGATTTTACAAGCCTGTATTAATGATGGCAATTAAAAATCAGGGAGATTAATTAGTACCCTCCAGGCTTTAATGAACCTAAGGACAGTGTGGAAAAAAACCCTGATTTTTGCCTCAGCACAGCACTATTAATAAATAATAATTAACAATTAATAAATAATAAATATTTTGCTGTTTCTAACAGGGAGCAGCCAGAAATTCCCTCAGAACCAGAGGCTCCGAGCATGTGGAAGTTCCAGCTGGAAGTGTCAAGGTTTCCCTCGTCCCTCTGGATGGATCCAAGCTGGAAAAACAAATTCCAGGGGCTGTTCATTTTGGCTTAAAAATTGACTCTGCTCCCAAGCTTTGCTGTGAGCTGGGATCATCCCAGAAACATCGGATTCCCATCCCAGAGCTGCCCCTTTCCCATCTAAAATTCCTCCATCGGCTCTGTTTTCCAAGGACGTGCTCATCCCAACACATCCCAGCTGCTCAGCCCCAGCACAGGCTCAAACAGCCTCAGGTTTGCCAAAAGAAAAGAGAGGAAAAGGAACAAAACAAGGTTTTAATTCCATTGAAAAAGGAAAAAAAAAGTGGGAAATTCTGCTAATGAAATATTCCATTTATCCTTTTGGATTGTTTTTCCCTGATAATTGCCCGTGGAATTCTGGGAATCATCACTCCAAGCCCTGGGGACAAGGGGGAGGGTGACAATTCCTGTGGTTATCCTGGCCCTGCAGAGGAATTTGGGACAAGTGTCCCACAAATCTCCCATGCTCCACGACCCCACCAGCAGATTCCCCATTCCCAAGCTCAGGAACATCCTGGGAATGGGATTCTCAGCCTTCCAGACCCCTTTTCCAGCTTCCTCTGGAGCCAAGTTGGGATCGTGGGGATCTGCACCCCAAGGAAGAACAGCCAAGAGCCCCAGATCCTCCCAGCACTTCAAATCCTTGGGATTCACATCCCTCTTCACATCCCAAAGCTCCAGAATTCCCAGCCAGGTCATTCCAGGGAGGAACCCTGGGGCAGCCACAGGAAAACGACTGAGGGGAAGAATTGTTACCCCCAGCTCATTAATTATTGAGTTAATTAAGGCCTGGGTTGGAATCCACGTCTGCACAGCGGTGGGAGAGGGCATCTGAATCCTCTGGAGCCAGGAAGTTTTCCAGGGAATGTTACAACATGAAGAACAGGAAGTTTCTCCTGTGCACCCATGAAATGAGGGACAGAATGGGATTGTGTGGGTAAAATCCCATTTTCCTGATGGAGCCACTCTCAAGATCCCTTTCCCCTGAACAAAGATATCCAATGGGAAATCCAGAAGCCCAGGAAAACTCTTCACTGGAATTCCCTTTGTCCTTGTCCTATCTCCCTTCCAGGTGGATGATGCCACTCCCACCAAAGCTGATTTTGCTGCCAATCTCTTTTCCCAGCCATTTTTCCCGACATTCCCAGATTATCCAGCCCATTCCAACACTTCCTCCCAGGCCAGTTCTGCTGCTGAGCCTTTCCCAGCTCCTCAGCTCCCTCCAAACGCTCCTGCTCCCGATGCCAGGATCCCAATTCCCTTGGCCGTGCCCTGGCCTAGCACATCCCAATCTTCTCCAGCTCTCCCAGCTGGCAACGCCACTCCCAGAAGTCCCCGTGGGATGGGAATTGTGCCCTGGGCTGTGCCAGGCCCCGAGGAAGCTCCAGCTCCACAGGGATTTCACTCCAGGACACGGTGGGGACAGCAAGGGACATTCCCAGAGCTGACCCCACACAACCCTGGCCCCAAAACTATCAGGAAGGGCAGGAAGTGAATCCTGTCTGGGACAGCTCTGGATCTGGGAGCAGTTGGAATCTGTGATAGCTTTGGAGAGGTGGTGACATTCCCAGGATTCCCAAACCTGCCCCATCTCCTGCTCCCTAAAATCCCTCTTAGCTGCCCTTGTTATCCCAACACATCCCCAACAATTCCAACCCATTCCCAGGGCAGCCACCCTGGGGTTTTTGTGCCTGAAGCACCATTTAGGATTTTGGGATGGGATTCTCCCAGAAGGGGCAGAATCTGGAGGGAATTCCCGGCCCAGATTGAGGATTTTGGGATGGGATTCTCCCAACAGCCACAGAATCCAGAGGGAATTTCCTGCCCCAACAAAGGGCAGGCAGCTGTGGAAGCATCCAGCTCATGTCCAACCTCTCTGCAAAGGAATCACCCAGATTTCAGGAAAACCCAAATATTCCTCTTTTTCTTCCCTCTTTTTATCCCTGCCTGAGTTCAGCTGGAAATCCCAGGAATGTTCCTGCTGGAAATGTTCTTCTGGAGACACAGAAAATAGGGATGAGGATCTGGCATTTAAATCCTGAGCTCTGCTCAGGAGGGACCAAACTCAGCTCAGCCACGTGGGGCAGACCCTATAAACCCCAAACCTCCCAAGCTGGGCTTAACTCACTTAAACCCTGCTCAGCAGAAATGGGGAACTTTGTGGGGTTTTGTGGTCACTTGGATGGATTTATGCCGATAAATTTTGGCAAAGCTGAGGCCACGATGGGGACATGGCGACAGCAGAAGGGACGCGGGCAGGGAATGGGGTCAGTGGGGTTAGGCGGGACTGGGTTAAGCCGGGACTCCCAAAGCCAGCGTGGACTCACCGCGGTACATGGCGGGGGAATTTCCTAAAGACGTTTCGTTATGGGACTTCTCTGCAATTGAACAAAACACCGTGAGCAGCGCCAGGGACAGCGTGGGAAGGGGACACGGGAATTCCCAAAAAACAGCCAGGGTGGGGGACACAAGGACATCCCAAAAAACAGCCAGGTTGGGGAACACTGGGACATCCCAAAAAACAGCCAGGATGGGGGACATGGGGAATTCCCAAAAAACAGTTAGGATGGGGGACATGGGGACATCCCAAAAATCAGCAAGATGGGACAAGGTAGGGGACGTGGTAACATCCCAAAAAACAGCCAGGGTGGGGGACACGGGGAATTCCCAAAAAATAGCCAGGATGGGGGACACGGGGAATTCCCAAAAAATAGCCAGGACAGGGGACACGGGGAATTCCCAAAAATAGCCAGGACAGGGGACACGGAAATTTCCAAAACCAGCCAGGATGGGGAGATGGGGACATCCCAAAAACCAGCAAGATGGGACAGGGTAGGGGACGCTGTGACATCCCAAAAAACAGCCAGGGTGGGGGACACGGGGAATTCCCAAAAAACAGCCAGGATGGAGACATGGGGAATTCTCAAAAACCAGCAAGGACAGGACAGGGCAGGGAACACCAGAATTCCCAGAAATCAGCAAGCATGGGAGAGGCTGGAGGAGGGATCCAAAAGCACTCGGAGCACGGCACCTTCCAGGACAAACACAGGAGGAGCAGCAGGAAAAGGGGCTGATTTCCCTCTCCAAGGGGTAGGGAGAGCTAAAAGTGTGGGAAATGTAGAGCAAATATTTCCTTGGAATGTTTTTCTCTCTGGAATCTTTGGGAAAACCCAAAAATCGGAGCAATTTGGAGGGAAAATTTTTTTTTCTCTGTTTTTTGACTACAAAAATTCCAAAATTTTTAAGGAATCTGGGAGGTTCCTGGGGTGGAATTTGCCTCTGATCCTACAGCAGCTGTTTCCCAAAGAATACTGGAAGAGAAGGATTTGATTTTCCAAGGTCTGGCAGTGAAGGGATGTGGGGACACCTGAGGGGAGCTCAGATCCATGAAAATCCACCAGGATTTCATCCAGGTCACTTCCAGAGCTGAATAAATCACCAGGGTGGAACCCTTGGAGGCTCCAAACCCCACAGATCTTTGTTTGCTGGGATTTTTCCCAAAAATAAATGCTGGGATTTTCTTTGCCCAGCTCTGCAAACAGACAAATATTTGGAACTCCCAAATAATATCCAGAATTTACAAATTATGTCCAGAGTGAGCTGCCCACATTCTGGGAAAGAACCCATTGGAATTATTTAAATCCCCGTTTCCCTACTCCAACTTTGCACCAAGGAGGAGCTGCTACACCGAGGTGGAAAACTCGTCACTCCCAGGTCCCTCTCGTCACATTCCTGTTCATTCAAGCTGCCGGGAAAGCAAATTAAATTCCTCCCACCAGCATTCAGGAGTGCCTGGTGCTTCCCAAAAACCCACCAGCACCTCCCAGTTGGATCTTCCTGGGAATGCTGGGAATGGGCGGGAGCTCATGCCCACTGATGGCTGATGTGGAGGATTTTGTCACCTCGAGCCTCTGTGACAGCTCAAGGTCCTCATGTCCCTCAGACTGGCCTCATTCCCTCTTCCAGAGTCACCCCAGTGCACCAGGAATTCCTTTTCCTTCAGGAATTCTCATTCCTGGAGGAAAATGTGCCCTGGAGCAGCCTGGAGCCAACAGAAAGGCTCTGGAGAGAGCCCTTGGTGTCCCTTCATCGGTGCTCGGTGGGGACACCTGGGGACGCCCATCCCGAGTGTCCCACTGGATTCCAGAGGCTCCCATTGGATTCCAGAGGGTCCCACATTCCTGGAGGCACTTCCCAGAGCAAAGGAGGCCCCAGAATATCCACAGCCACATTCCACACTCGTTTTTCCACCTCCAATCCCCTGGAGCAAGCCACGGCCAACTCCACCTTCCCAAAATATCCCTGGACATTTTACATTTCCCTGAACCTGGTGGGAATGTGGCAACACTCCCACTTTTATCCCAAAGACGTGGAATTGGTGATTCCTGCTCCAAGTTACCTCTGGATATTTTACACTTCCCTGGAGACAGTAGGAATACTCCAGACGTGTCAAAACTCAGCAATTTATCCCAAACACACAAAATTGGTGATCCCTGCATTTCCCTGGAGATGATGGGAACGCTCCACATGGGCTGAAACCCTCCCTGTTTTATCCCAAACACATGGAATTGGCAATTCCGGCAACAAAGATCCCATTTCCCTGCAGATGGTGGGAATGTGGGAACGCCCCATTTGTGAAACACTCTCCAGTTTACCCCAAACACATGGAACTGGTGATTCCTGCATTTTCCTGGAGGCAGTGGGAAAGTCCCAGCTGTGCTGAAACACTCCCAGTTTTATCCCAACATCAGGATTTGGTAATTCCTGCTTCAAGCTACCTCTGGATATTTTACACTTCTCTGGAGACAATGGGAATGCCACATCTCCGTCAGAACATTCCCAGTTTTACCCCAAACACACAGAACTGGCAATTCCTGCATTTCCCTGGAGACTGTGGGAACGCCCCATCTGTGAAACGCTCCCAGTTTTACCCCAAAAGCACAGAATTGGCAATTCCTGCATTTCCCTGGGGATAGTGGGAACCTCCATCTGCAAAACACTCACAGTTTTACCCCAAACACACGGAATTGGCAATTCCTGCATTTCCCTGGAGACATTGGGAACACCCCATCTGTGAAACACACCCAGTTTTACCCCAAACACACAAAATTGGCAATTCCTACACCAAACCACCTCTGGAACCCCTAAAACCAGGAAGCTCCAACCCCTCCCTCCCCACTCACCCCAAAACCACCCAAACCCCTCCTTACCCCACCCGAACCAAACCACGGGAGCCACTCTTCCCTTACTGGATTCCTGACCAGAAAACCCTTTGGGATGGAGGCTGAACTGGTCCCCCAGTGAGCCACTTACTGGTTTTGACCTTGAGGGTGTAGGGGTTCTTCTGCTGGATGGTGTGGGTGAAGTGGAAGCGGGCGTTGCAGCTGTAGTCGGTCAGCGCGTCCTGCGCCAGCACGTTGGAGAAGTAAAGGTCCCCGTTGTGGCCTTGGGACACGCGCTTGTCCTGCGGGATTGGCTCCATGGCTGTGGGGGAGAGGTGGGAATTCAGGGCCAGGCGGGAATTCAGGGCCAGGCGGGATTTACGGAGAACGGGAATGGTGGAGGGATGGGCCATGCGAGGTGGGGAGCAGGGGTGGTGAGCCTGAAGTAGGAAGAAGGGCTCTAAGCTAACAGAAGGTGCCCTAAATTAGCAAGAAGCGGCCTAAATTAGTGGTTATGACCCTAAACTAGCAGAAAGTGTCCTGAGTTAGCAGAAAAAAACCCTAAATTACAGTAACGACCCTAAATTACAGTAACGACCCTAAACTAGGAGAAAAAATCCCTTAAATTACCGGTAACGACCCTAAATTAACAGAAAGTGCCCTTAATTAGCAGTAATTTACCTAAGCTACCGGAAATGACTTTAAGCTAGCAGCCACGACCCTAACCCAGCAGAAAGTGTTCAAAGTTAGGAGAAAAAATCCCCTAAACTACCAGTAACAACCCCAAACTACTAAAAACCACCCTAAACTAGCAGAAAGTGCCCTAAATTAGCAGTAATTACCCTAAACTACCAGCAATGACCCTGAGCTAGCAGCCATGATACTAAACTAGCAGAAACAACCCGAATCAAGCAGAAATTACCCTAAACTATCAGGACCAGCCCTAAAGTAGCAGAAAGCACCCTAAACGAATAGAAATGACCCTAAACTAATAGAAATTACACTAAACTATCAGGACCAACCCTAAACTAACAGGAATAGGCTGACAGAACCAATCCCAAACTATCAGCAACAACCCCAGCCACGGTTATTTTAAATCCCACAGGGGATGGAGCCGCCATTCCCAGAATTCCAGGTGGGAAAGGCACTCCCGACTCACAGCTGCTCATCCAGAAGATGACGGGCTCAGGGAGGCCGGGAGGGGGATTGCACTGCAGGCTCAGCGGGGCCCCCTCGTCCACCTCGATCACATCCACCTTTTCTTTGGGCCACAGCGGAGATTCTGCCACGGGAAGCAAAGGAAAGTGAGGAAAGGAAGGAGGGATTCCTCAGGAGCGGTTCCCGCTGGATCCTGCCTGGTTTCAGAGCAAAATTCACCTGGGCGTGTGCAAAACTCCCTGGAATTCATCCCCTGAAATCCATGCCCCCAAATCCATCCCTCAAATCCATAATCTTAAATCCAAACCCGCCAAATCCATACCCTCCAAATCATCCCTGGAATCCACACCCTTGAGTTCATATCCTCAATTCCATCCCCACAATTCCATCCCCTTAAATCCATGCCCTCAGGTCCATATTCAAATCCATACCTTGAAATCCATCCCTCAAATCCATCCCAGAAATCCTTACCCTTAAATTCATATCCTCAATTCCACACCCTCAAATCCATCCCTGAAATCCATAGCCTTAAATTCATATCCTCAATTCCACACCCTCAAATCCATCCCTGAAATCCATACCCTTAAATTCATATCCTCAATTCCACACCCTCAAATCCATCCCTGAAATCCATACCCTTAAATTCATATCCTCAATTCCACACCCTCAAATCCATCCCTGAAATCCATATCCTTGAATTCATATCCTCAAATCCATCCCTTAAATCCATATCCTTAAATTCATATCCTCAATTCCACACCCTCAAATCCATCCCTGAAATCCATATCCTTGAATTCATATCCTCAAATCCATCCCTTAAATCCATATCCTTAAATTCATATCCTCAATTCCACACCCTCAAATCCATCCCTTCCACCCTGAGCAATTCCCAACCACAACCCCATTCCTTCCCTATCTCCTGGACACACCTGGACACACCTGGCGTCTTTTGAGTGCTGGATATTCCCCACCCAAACCTCCCGTGGCCCTGCTCTGCTTCCCTGGAATCACTCACTGGAAACCTGGAGGTGGATTTTGCTGGAAAGGGCCGTGCCGTAGTCGTTCCTGGCGAAGCACTGGTACTCGCCCTCGTAGTCGTCGGGCCGGCCCCCGCTGTGGAAGTCGATGACCAAAGTCCCCGATCTCCTCCTCATGGACACCTTGGGATCCTTGGCCACGTTGAAGAACTTCCCGTTCCGCGTCCAGGAGAAGCTGGAATGGCAAGGAAAAGCTGGGTTTGGAGCCATGTTGCCAAGGTGGTCCCTACCTGTGGTGGGGCAGCAGCGGGATGGTGTGACGGTGTTCACAGGGGTCATTGGATGAGGGAAGAGACGAGGATCTGACTCCATGTTTCAGAAGGTTTGATTTATTGTTTTATGATATATATTACATTAAAACTACACTAAAAGAATAGAAGAAGAAAAAGTTCTCATCAGAACGCCAGGCTAAGAATAGAAAAGAATGAATCAACAAAGGTCTGTGGCTCGGACAGGGAGCCAGCTGTGCCGTGGTTGGCCATTAATTCCAAACATCTACATGAGACCAATCACGGATCCACCTGTTGCATTCCACAGCAGCAGACAACCATTGTTTACATTTTGTTCCTGAGGCCTCTCAGCTTCTCAGAAGGAAAAAATCTTAAAGATTTTTAATGAAAAGATGTCTGCGACAGGATGGGCTGGGCAGGGAGGGTGGGAGAGGCTCTGGAGCGGTGAGGGACAGTGGGATGAGCACTGGGAATGCACTCACGTGGGAACAGGGTTGCCTTTGGCTTCGCATTCGATGAAGATGTTATCCCTGGGATCCACGATGTAATCCTTGATGGATTGCTTGGTGATCGTGGGGGGCTGCGGCACTGCGAGGAACGGGAAATCCGTGAGGAACCCGGGGAGATCCCTCAGCACCATCCCACAGCTGTTCTGCTGGGATCTCAGCTCCTTTCCCCGGCTGGGTGTGTGATTTGGAGGTTGAATCCTGAGGAAATTCATGTGAATTCCCTGAATTCATCACCTCTTGGAGCATCACAGCGTCCTTTAGCTGCCAAAAATCCTCAATTCCCTCTCTGTATCTTGGTCTCCTTAGGGAATGCCCCAGTTCCAGCCTCCCGTTCCCACAGGGTGAAGCCAGTGGGAATTCATCCTGGATCTGCAGCTCAGAAGGGGCTGGGTCAGGGATCCTGAGAAATTCCTGGTGCAAGGAAGAGATTCCAAGCCCCCAGGATGAGCCCAAAGGATCTCAGACCTGGAATTTAGGAGGGCAGGGGTGGAAAAGGGGACACAGGAACCCCATGGAAAGGGATAGGACCCGGCCCTGATCCCCGAACTGCAGATCCCATCTCCTGGGGTGAAGATCCAAGGCTGTGAAGATCCAAGCACCCAGAGATGCTCCCAACTCATCAGGATGTGAGGAATGGAGCCTGGAACAGGTGCCAGGAGGGGATTCCTGCCCTTCTCCAAACCCAAACCCTACAGGAACAACTTTTCCACGGCAAACACACCCCGGCCTCTGCTCCGGGGACAGCACAGAGAGCTGGGAGCTCTTCCCAAGCTGCTGCAGCCTTTCCATGCCTTCCCCAGCCTGGACATGCAGGAAAAGTGGCTCAGAAGGGGCCACATCCCCCTTGTGCCACCACCACTGCTCAGGGACCCCTCATGCAGTTTTGGGGAAGGGAACACTTACATTCACTCTGGATATTTGCTGTTATTCCCAAAGGGAAAGCATAGAGGGAAAAAGACAGGAGGTTAATTCAACCTGTGTCAACCCTGTTCCCAGCAGAGCCAGAAAACAAATCCATTTTTTGCAGGCCTTGGAAACCCTACACAAAAACCCCTTTTCCTTCTGAATGTGGAGGAGAAAACCTAATTGTGGAGGAGAAAATCCAAACATGGAGGAGAAAAGCCAAGTGTGGAGGAGAAAACTCAAATTTGGAGAAGAAAACCTAAATGTGGAGGAGAAAATCCAAATGTGGAGGAGAAAATTCAATTGTCAAGGAGGAAAACCCAAATGTGGAGGAGAAAATCCAAATGCGGAGGAGAAACCCCAAATGTGGAGGAAGAAAATCCAAATGTGGAGGAGAAAACTCAGCTGTGGAGGAAAAAATCCACCTGGGGTGTTCCCACCTTCATCCCACATCCTCCCCATCCCAGTGAGGAATTTCTGGGAGAGGATAAATCCCAAACTTACGGTCCAGGGGAACCTCGATGGCGCTGATGAGGTGCTGGAGGCAGAGGGCGAAGGCAATTCCGGCACAGGTGACCTGGGCTCTCCTCAGGATCATCTTGGAGCTTCCCTGTGTGGCCTCAGGACCTTGGGATGTCCCTTGGGGTGACTTTGGGGTGTCCCCTGGGGTGGTGGCACATGCAGAGGGATCCTCAGCTGGAAAAAAAGCAACCCCAGAGTCACATCACTGAGCCAATCCTGGCGTTTTCCTTTTGGAAACTTCGGGAATGCGGCGTTTCCGCCCCAAAAATGGTGGGAATGAGGCCAGGAATGGTGGCCAGGATTTGGGGAACACGTGGCAACAGCTCTCCTGAGCCCAGGATTGTCCTGCTGGAAGGATTTATGGGGTTGTTTGGGCTCCAGTCCTGGAGTGAGCGCCCAGGGACAAAAGGAAAATTCCTGGGAGCAGTGGGATCCAAATGGAGCCTGTGGGATTGAATAAAAACGTGGATCTGCTGTTGAAAAAAATGAATAATAATTGTATTTTATGAGTAAAAATTACTGAGGAATATCCAACCCCTCAGGGCATCGGGATGAGCTCAGGGGTCTGGAGCTGTTGTCCCAAAAATCCTGGCATTGATCCAGCAGAATTCTAAGATTGGGATTTTTCCAAACTGGTCTCCAAACAATCCCATTCCCAGCCAGGATCCAGATGTTCCCCTCGCTGCTGCCAGATGCTGTGGATGTGACAGCCTGGCCAGAGAGTGAGAAAACCAGACAAGTTTTCCCAGAACCAGCTGATAAGAGTTTAGGGAGTTGAAAATAAATAATGATAGCTTATTTTTATTTTAAACAACCTGCAGGTGTTGTTTTCCTACTCTCTGCTTTCCTGCTTTTCTCAAAGATTGTTCATAAGAAAGGCGCTTTGTTAATTCGCCAGTCAGGTGAAGTGTATTGATTAATTGAGCAATCGGGTCTATCTGCATGGGAAGAATGTATAAAAAAATGGGGAATCTGAAGAAAAGTTGTGTTTTGCTGTCCAAACCATCCTTCTGGTGAGTCTGTGTCGTTTCTTACTCTACAGCGATAAGATCGCATCCAAGCTCCCAGGATTCTCCGCCTTTTATCCCTCTGGTAACAAATGCAGATCCCAAAAGGGCAACAAAAAGTTTCTAAATCCATTTCAAACACGGATATTTTAGGGGAGGGAAGCAGTGAGGGGTAAAAAGGATCCAAATAGGAAGAGTTTGGGGCTGTGAGTGAGGAATTTCTTGTTTTCCTTGGATTTGGGGGTGCGGAATGGCTGAGAGGGAAGGAGGAAGTTCCTGGCACAGATTCCCGGGGGAGATTTGTAAATATGGGAATATAAAAGGGCTGAGCCCAAGCTCTGATGGGAAATCACGGAATCCTGGAATGGTTTGGGTTGGGAAGGGAATTTGAAGCTCATCCCCAGCACAGGGGCACCTTCCCCTATCCCACAGATTGCTCCAGCCTGGCATTGGGCCCTTCCAGGGATCCAAGGGCAGCTTCTCCCTACAAATCCCTCTAGGCCCCACGACAAAAATCCAGGAATATCAGGAAGAAATGAAATTCCAGACAATTCCTGAGCTGTAAAAGTGCCATGGAATCTCTGGCCTGGCAGAATCCTGCAGGAATGCCCCGGCTGGATGATCCAGGACGATCCGTAGGATCGCACGGAGCAGCGCTGGTTGGGAGCAGGGAAAACCACAGAGGGAATTCATCCCCTAGAAAATGCCAGGCTCCTCCAGGCTCCTCCAGGCTCCTCCAGGGCCCCTTTGTCCGGAGCAGATGTGGGCAGAGGGAACAATCCCTGGGAACAATCCACGGGAACAATTCCTGCGTGTGTAGGTGGCTCCTGGAGAACACAGCCCCGCATTGTCCTGGCTGCTCTTGCTGGGAACGGGGAATTCTCCTGCCACAGAGAGGCTGGAGCTGCCACAGGGATCAGGGACATTCTGAGCTCAGGGTGCTGGAGATGGGGGAACAGCAGGGGAGAAGCTTTTCCTAAAAATCAGCATTTTCCCAGCTTTTTTCTGGCATAGAAAGGATCTGACAGAAGCCCAAAAAGCAGGAAAAATCCGTCAGTCTCATCCCTACATCCCAAAGGGAGGAGAGGGGAAGGTTGGGATCGGTCCCTCACCAGCAGGACCAGGCTGAGCCCTGCTCTGCTCCTCAGAATTCCATGGAATTCCCTCTTTTCTCCCTGCAGGATCTGAAATCGCAACCCATGGGAACAGCTCTTCTTCCTGCAGAAATTCCCAGGAGATCCCACTCCGGCACCAGCCAGGACACGGATCTGCCCCAAAGGCATCTCCTTGTCAGAATTCCCAAAATCCCTACAAACAGCAACACCTGGAATGTTCCCTGGTCCCCAGGGATCCACTGGGTGCACAAACCACTCTGAGAATGGGCTGGACTTCATTTATTCCCATTTCTTAAAATGAGATTTTTTTGGGATAACAATGGGAAAAATCCCTTCCCTACACCCCTGCTCCTGGAAAACACCCCTAGCTCCAGAGCAGGAAATGGGAAGCAAAGGGAACCTGGGCTTGGAATTCAACAAAATTAAACAGTGAGGGATTTGATTTAATCAGCTCGTTAGGACCAGCAGGATGCTCCCAGCAGCAGTTGGATTTTTATCCCAGTTTATCCTGATTTATGGCTGCAGGAGGAACAGTAAAACTTTGGGAATTGCTGTTCCCAGGGAACATTCCAGCAGCTCCGTTTATTGCTTCATTAAATCTGATTGGGGAGCACGGAGCAGCTTTGCCACCGGCAGAAAATCCCCTTGGGTTGGTGTCACGGTTTAAAAAAAAAAATAATAAAACCCTGGTTTTTACCTTTAAACAACTCATCTTTAAAACAATGCCCCATAAGTCAGCATAACCCATAATCAAGCCGTAAAAAAGCTGGGGGGCACTGAGGCTGCTGCAGCACCATTTTTTCCAGGAATCCCAACAGAAAATCCCAAAGAATCTGTGGGGTGGTGACTCAGGGACACTCCGGTCCCCTTGTCCCGTTCCCGATGGAGCAGCAAATCCCATCCCAGCAAATCCCATCCCACCCCCCCTGGCAGCTCAGGACCGGTGGAGGTGACACTGTGCCATTGTCACCTCCTTCCCAGGGCCATCCATCCCACGCTGCTCCCAGAAAACCCACGGAGCTGGTGGCACCGGGGGACACCGGCCGTGCCTGCCCCCAGAGTGTCCCCAGGCCACCCCTCCCTGGTGGCATCTGGCCCTGGGATCAGCCAAGGGTTAATCAGGTGGGAAAACAGCCCTGGGGTGGATCTGGAGCCTCTGGAAAAGCTTCCCGGCTCCCACCTCCGCTCCTGCTGCCGGATTCTGCACCCGGGCTTGGAGCAGCCCAAGCCTCTCCAAGGATGGGAATGTTTGGGATTTTTGGGGTCCCCAGGAGACCCTTCCTACTCAGGATGTTCCAAGATTTTGTATAAAATGAGCATTTTATACAAATTTTACATTTTGAATAAAATGATGGATGCAGCGCTCAGAGAGAGGAAAGCTCCGCATTTTTCCAATCACATGGAGCTGGGAGAGGGTTTGGCTGGAATTCCCTTCCCTGCTGGACACAACCCACAGCTCGTCCGTGCCAGGGATATCTGTTCCCATGGGAAAATCCGCCCAGGGAAGCTGGGACACTTGGGATTCCTCTCCTGTGTGAGAGGAACCCTTGGACACAGGAACAGCAGATCCTGATCCCGTCGTGGGATCCCAGACCCGCCTCTCCCTCCTGCCAAGGGCATCAGGCACGGCCGATCCCAGTGGGAATCAAATGATCCCAGTGGGAACTGAGTGATCCCAGTGGGGAGTGATTGATCCCAGTGGGAACTGATTCATCCCAGTGGGAATAGATTCATCCCAGTGGGAACTGAGTGATCCCAATGAGAACCGAGTGATCCCAGCAGGAACTGACTGATCCCAGTGGGAATAGATTCATCCCAGTGGGAACTGAGTGATCCCAGTGGGAACCGAGTGAACCCAGTGGGAAGCAAGTGATCCCAGTGGGAACAGATTCATCCCAGTGGGAATAGATTCATCCCAGCGGGAACTGAGTGATCCCAATGAGAACCGAGTGATCCCAGCAGGAACTGACTGATCCCAGTGAGAATAGATTCAACCCAGTGGGAACTGAGTGATCCCAGTGGGAACTGAGTGATCCCAGTGGGATTCCCAATGGGAGCTGACTGATCCCAGTGGGAACTGATTTATCCCAACGGGAACTGATTTATCCCAGCAGGAACCAACTGATCCCAGTGGGAACCAATTTATTCCAGTGGAAACCAACTGATCCCAACAGGAACCAGCTGATCCCAGTGGGAACTGATTGATCCCAGTGGGAACTGAGTGATCCCAGTAGAAACCGACCTGGCCTCGAACACTTCCATGGGAGTTCATTCCCAAAAACCTTTGGTGACCCAAAGTTGATGCTCCAGGTGTGTCCCACCATTCCTGGCAGGTTTTGGTGATCCCATTCCCAATTCTTTTCTCAGGAATTGTGACAGCCCTCGAGGACATTTTCCACAGGAATGGGATGAAATTTCAAATTTATTCATTCCCCGAGGAGGGCAACACCCTTCCCTGCTATTTCCCACCATTCCCTGCTTTTTCTCACTATTCCCTGGCATTTCTCACAACTTTTCCCGTCACTCTCCATGGAATTGTCACCCTTTGTCACTCAATCATCAAATCCCGGTGTCACCACCTCTCCATCTGCCGCTGGAGCTGCCTCCAGAATGGGAATAAATTAATTGGGAGAAGCTTTTGGCTCTGGGATAATGAAGTTGGCACAAACCCAGCTCAGGAGGGAGCCCAGGGATGCCGTGGTTAAAAATTCCATAAAAATAAAAGGGATTTGGGGGAATTAAAAGGCCAGGTTGGAATTTAGGATTTCCTTGGAAAATGTCAAAGGATGGATTGAGCCAGGGATGAGTGAAGGGAGGATTTTTATCTGCCAAAACTTTCCAAAATCCCTGGAAAAGGTGGAATCCATGTCCTGCAAATCCTTGGAAACACAACTCTCCCCTTGCTGACACCACTGGAAGTGGGAGGGAAAATCCGCAGGAAAATTGCAGAGTTTAAAGTCGAGGGAAAAAAACAAAGGAAAGGGAAATTTCAATATTTGACTCCTCCCACCTCATCTCCGATCCACCAAAGTTTCCTGCTGGGAATATTCAATGGGAAAAGTGTGAAAATCCATTAAAACCCCGGAGCTGAGTGAAACAAAGAGCAGGAATCAGGACTGAGGGTTGGATCAGCAAATTCCTTGAATTCTCCACATCGGAATTGGAGCTGAAATCCAACTTTGGTAAAATACTGAGAAGGTTTTCCATGAAAAATTCAGGAGAGGAGGAAGGATCCCACCTCCGGCACGGCTCAGGCACAGGATCAGGCACTTGTCCCAAAAAAACCATTCCAAGTTTTTCCCTGCATAATGTGGGAATGTGGAGCGTGTGCCACCTTGGCTGAGGTGATGTGGAAAATTGGGAATCTCCCTCACATGGCTTTAGGAAGGATTTCTCTCCCTTTTTCCAAGCTCAATTCGGAACGAGTCCTCAGAGCATGGAAAAACCAGAATTTCCATATGGCAGGGATGAATCCCACAAAATCCAGGCACAAAACCCCTTTAGGATGTCAGGGAACCCCACAAAAAGCTCGGAGTGGGATGATCTGGAGCATCCCTGCAGGATGCCAGGCTCCTTTTTGGGATTTTTCCCTTTTCCCAACCCTTTTCCCGCCGCTCTCCCGCATCCCTCAGGATTGCATCCCTCACTGGTGACCATGGCAACGCCAATCCATGCGGGACAGGGGAGGAATCCGGAAAATTATTCATGAGGAATGAGGGAGAGCTTGGAGCAGACCCTCTGGAAGCTGGTGGGAAAAGGCTCGGCGTTCCCATCGGGAAAACGCTCCTGATTTATTATTAAAAAGGGAAAAATTCCTTTTTGTTGTTGCTATTGTTGAGCTTAATTAGGAGGAAAATCTTCCTGGAGGAACCCTTGGTGATCCCAGCCCTGCTCCCAGCCCTTTTCCTGCTCCTCTGGTTTTCCAGAGCCTCTGGGGTCAGAGCATCTGAACAGGAGGGGAGTTTGGGAAAGCAGAGCAAGCAAAGCCTGGCTTTAAACAGCCCTGGAATTGTCCCATTCCCTGCTCCCGAGGGAATTCTGCTCCATCAGCTCCAGCTCCGAATTCCTGGAGGCTGTGGGGATCCCCAAACCTCCTGCCTGTGCTTCCCACTGCTCCATCCCTGCCCTTGGAGGGACACCCCGACTGCTCTGGGATTACCCCCATTCCAAAAATCCCACTTCCCTCCGAATTCCTGGAGGCTGCAGGGAGCTCCAAACCTTCTCCCGTGTGTTTCCCACTGCTCCAGAATGTCCCCATCCCACAGCAGGGCAGATCCCACAATCTCCAAGGATTCGGTTTATTCCACCTCCTCATCCTCCAAGGGCAGGGAGTCACCTCCCTTTCCTTCTCCCATGTCCCACACAATTTTCCCTCTCCCAGAGCTCAGGTTGAGGTTTTCCGTCTCTTCATCCCAAAAAAAAAAAGTCTCAAATCCAAGGATTGACAGGAAATCTTCACCTTGTCACGGGTTATTCCAAGATGGGGAGCCACTTCGCCTTTCCCTCTCCCACGTCAGGGCACAGTTTTCCCCTCCAAAGTTCAGGTTGAAAGTTTTCCCTCTCCTTAGTCCCAAATAAAAAATCTCAAATCCAGGGATTTTACAGGAATTCTCCACCTTGTCACAGGTTATTCAAGGACAGGAGCCACTTCCCTGTTTCCTCTCCCATGTCCAACAACAGTTTTCCCTCTCCAGAGCTCAGGTCAAAGGTTTCCCGCTCTTTTATCCCATAGAAGATGTCCTCAGAAGGCCAAGGATTTAGGCAGGAAATGCTCTGCATCTCCTCACACTTACTCCAAGGGCAGGGAGACAGCCTGGCCTTGGTTCCTCTCTCCTCATCTTTTCTCCCCTTCAAATCTCAGGTTGAGCATCTCCCTCTCTCTATCCCAAACGCAAAGATTTTCCACATCCCAGGAAGGATGCCCTGAGATCCCCACATCCCAAAAATCCCCTGTTTCCCTCTAAGATTTTCCATATCCTGAGAGCTCCCTGAACTTCCCACATCCCAAAAAATCCCTGTTTCCCCCTTAGATTTTCCACATCCTGAGAAAGATGCCCTGAGCTCCCCACATCCCAAAAAAACCCCGTTTTTCTCTAAGATTTTCCACATTCCAGGAAGGATGCCCTGAGATCCCCACATCCCAAAAATCCCTGTTTCCTCCTAAAATTTCCGACATCCTGAGGACTCCCTGAGGCCCCCACACCCCAAAAAAATCCCCCTTTCCCTTTCCCTGTCCTCCCCTGGCTTATCCCAACCCCTCCATCCCGGAGAAGCGCCCAGGCTCCACAGCCCTGATCCGTAATTCCGACTTTCTCCGTCCTTCCCTTCTTTCCCTGCCTTTTCCCTCGGGAACAATGGGGCACAGGACACTGCCCACTCTGTGCCCTCCCCGTGCCCCGAGTGCCAGCCTGGGCCTGTCCCCATGTCCCCCGGCGGGTGACAGCGTTCCCAGAGCGTTTTGTTCCCAGATGCAGCTTCCTTTTGTTCCCAGCCCAGTGGAAAAAGCAGAGCAGAGAACATTCCCCACCACCGAGAATTCCCGGCCAGGAATTTCTGGACTATCCCACCGATATATTCCAGCTTAGGATTTTTTGGGTTTTCGCCTCTGCGATGGTGGCAGCTCCCTTCACAGCAAAAATTCCAGAGGAATTAGGGAGTGGGTCACAGGGATCCGCATTTCCCAACCTCCCGCACCCTCATCACTCATCTGGGATTTTCCAGCTGGGAAAGAGCCAACCCCAAAAGGGGGAAAAGAGGGAATTTCACTGAAAATAAATTTAAAAATCCAGATGAGGCCTGGCTGCATATCCTGGCTCCAGTGGAAATTCAGGAATAGATGGAGGAAGTGGGGAGAGGAATCTTTGTCCAGGAATTCCCTGGAGGGTGGTGCAGGAAACTTCGGGAGAGACTTACTAGACAATAAAAGCGGGAATTTCCCAACGGAGGGCAGCGGGAGATTAGGACTAATCAGGCGGGCCAGCAGCGATAAACCCGCCTTAAAAACAAAGCTCCGCTTTGTAGCTTTAAATGAGGATTCGCCCGATCCCGTCCACGGCTTCTTAGCATCTCATTAATATGCAATTCCCATTTTCCTGATTAAACGGCTGGGAGTAGGGAAGGCTAGGGAGGAGGAGGAGGTGTCCCAGTGCCGGCTCCGAGTACTGGGGACACCTTTTGGGGCAAGAATTCCCATTTTCCTGCTTCCCAAGGTGCTCTCCAAGGATTCACCTTTTTCCCTGCCCTGGTGAATCCAAACCCTGATATTTGGGAATGAACACAGCAAACATTCCCGGTTTTCCAGCTCCCCCATCCCAGTATCGAATGAACATCGTGCCAAGGGGAATGTTCTTTTCTCCACTACCAAAATTCCCTTTTTTCAGCGATTCTGACAACTTGGAGCTTCCGGGAGCCGATCCCGAGGTTTTGGCGCTTCCCTGAATCCCATCCCGGCTCCCTCCATCTCCAGGACCCCCAAATCCTCCCTCCCCCACCACAAACCCCTTCCAGTTCCACTTTGAGCCTCATTGAACCCTTGGGAGCTGCCAGGATAATCCCATGGCTGGCTGATCCCAGTTTTTCTGGGATTGGGCAATGCCCACCGGGCACGGCAGAGAGATTTCCAATGGTTGGAAAATGGGAATGGGGCCGGGAGGGAGAAGGATGGGACAGCAAGAGAAGCAAAACTCAGGGTTTGAAGCCATCAAACCCCATCCCTGCCGATGGTTTTGTTCGTTCTCCTGGTTTTCCCTGGATTTCTGGAATTAAAAGCCGCTCCAGCCTCTTGGAGAGGGAACATGAAAGGGAGACAAGATCAGAGCTGGGCTGAGCGGGTTTTAATTTCATTCCCTAAAGCAGCTCCTGGGATGTTCCATTGGGATATCAAAGGAAAAATGGGATTTGAAGAGGATCTGCTCCTGCCCTGGGAATTCTGGCCATTCCATGAGGGAGATGAGGAGGAGGTAGGTTGAACAGCACCATTCCCAAGGGTGCCCATGGTGGCACTTCCCAGAGCCCCCCCAGGTCACTCTGCCCAGTGCTGGACTGGTCCTCCACAAGGATTTTGGGATTTCCCAGTTGCCCAGAGCCAGGAAATCCCACCTGGAGAAGCCTCAGCTTCCCGATTCCCCGGGTTTGGAGCTGGCTCTGTGGGGCTGGAGCTGCGGTGGCCCTGGGACATCTCCTGGTGGTGTCCCCAGGATCTTCCCTGGGGAGCAGAGGTGGTCCCCAGGAATTTCCCCTGACCCTGGAGATGCCCCCAGGAGTTTCCCTGACCCCTGGAGATATCCCCAGGAATTCCTCCTGATCCTGGAGGGTGGAGATGTCCCCAGGATTATCCCTGATTCTGGAGACACCTCTGGGACCTTCCCCAACTCTGGACAGTGGAAATGTCCCCAGAAACTTCTCCTGACTTGGAGATGCGCCCCAGAAATTTCTCCTGGGGGGAATAAAGGGAAGAACAAAGGGGAATAAAGGGAAGAATTGAAGGGGATAAAGGGAAGAATTTTCCTGATGATCACTCGAAGCTGAATTGCAAAAACCCTCCAGAAATCCCAATTAACACTTCAGAAATCCCAATTATCACTTCGGCGCACCTTGAACTTTCCACTCCTCTTCCTCCAGCATTCCCAGCTATTCCTGCATTCCTATTTCATCTTTCCCTGCTTAAAAACCTCATCCCACCCCCTCCACTGGCTTCCAGGGGAACCCTTTGGCTCTTTTTCCCCCCAAAAACCCCCTGAGATGAGATTTTGGGATGAGATTCCAAGGATGTGGCTGGAACAGCCGGGTGAATCCCACACTGCTGGATCAGAGGGCTCCGCTCCATCCCAGGGCACCATTCCTCCTCTTCCCTCTCCTCCAGCAGAGCCCTGGGCTAAAATTATCCCTGAGCAGCTCAAATCCCAAATCCTGGGGGGTTTTATGGCCTCTGGAGCCCGATCCCGAGGACAGCTCCGGCTGTGGCACAGATTGGGAGCAGAAATAGCAGGAGGGTGGCACGGAGTGCTCCGAGGTGGCACAATTTGGGATTGGCACATCCCAAATTGGCACATCCCAAACTGGCACATCCACCTGCAGCTGGGGGATCTCCTGGGAATGGCCCCCCAAAAGCCTCTCCCAGCTCAGGTTGGTGGGAATAAAATCCTAAAATTCCTAAAGACCCTCCCTTAGTGGGAAAGGGATCCCAAAGCTTCCCAAGCCCCCTCCATGGCTTCTCCTGGCTCAGATTTAGTGGGAAAAAGATCCTAAAATCTCCCAAAGCCCCTCCACATCTTCTCCTCACTCAGGTTTACAGGGAAGATCCCAAAATCTCCCAAACCGCCTCCCTTTGTGGGAAAAGGATCCCAAAGATTCCAAAGCCCCTCTGCGGCTTCCCCTGGCTCTGGTTTAGTGGAAAAAGGATCCCAAAATCTCCCAAAGCCCCTCCATGCCTTCTCCCTGGCTCAGATTTAGTGGGAAAAAGGATCCCAAAGTCTCCCAAATCCCCTCCACGTCCTCTCCTCGCTCAGGTTTACAGGGTAGGGGATCCCAAAGTCTCCCAAAGCCCCTCCTTTAGTGAAAAGGGGACCCCAAAATATCCCAAATTCCCTCTGCAGCCTCTCCCAGCTCAGGTTTCAGGGAAAAGGATCCCAAAGCCTCCCCAAACCCCACACTGCCCATCCCATTCTGGACATAATTGAGCCATCTGTCCTCCCACATCCCAGCAGCTGTTTGGGATCAATCCCAGCCATTCCCACCCCCTTTTCACCGGACAATAGGGCAGGAGCAGCTTTTCCCTTGGGAAAAGGGTTTTGTTTTGCTTCCTGGGGGGTTTCATCCCTGGATACTCCTGGATATCCCTGTTTTTCACCTTGCTCTGCTTTGGAAGAGGAATTCTGAGAACTATTCACAGATAGGAATTCCCAAGAAGTGTCCATTCCCACCTCCACCCCAAATCTGGGATTGGGGTCAAAATCCTGCCAGGAGCACTTAGGAAACCCCAAATTCCCCCCCAGCTCAGCCGTGTCAGTCCCAGGAATCATTCCCACCCCCCATCCCAACCCCAGGCCTGCCCAAAAAGGCTGGAAAAGGAAGACAAAGAAGCCAGAATTCCTGGAATCAAACATGGGGGAGCAGCCTGCTGTCCTGGGTCGGGGCCAGCTCAGCCTCGCAGCTGTCACTGGGGCCGGCACGATTCAGACGAGGTCAACCAAAAATCCCCAGGCTGGTCCCAGCTGCTGGGATGGCCAGGAATAAAATCCCTGGGGAGCGCTGGCAGCTGGATCCCGGAGCTGTCAGCAGGAAATGGCAGCCTGGGATGTGCAGAATCAGGTTTTGAAGGACATTCGGGGAAAAATCCGCCCTCTAAAATGTGCAGTTCTGGTGTTGGGTGTAAGAAAAAAAAAAAAAAAAAGTGGATGAATTCGGCCAAATCCCAGCTTTTCTGGGAATTCAGAGGGTTTGGATAGGAAGTTTGGGTTTGAGATATTTTCTGTTAGAACTGAAATTTTCCAGATACAGGGGAAGAAGGGAATGGGATTGCCAATTTGCTGAGTGGATTTGAGGTGGATCGTGGAATGTTTGGGTTTGGAGGGAGATTAAGGTCCCCCAGTGCCACCACAGGGACACCTTCCACTATCCCAGGTGGCTCCAGCCTGGCCTGGGACACTTCCAGGGATGGGCCACCAATGGATTCTCTGGGAATTCCATCCCAGGGCCTCCCCACCCTCACAGGGAAGAATTCTTCCCAATATTCCACCCAATTTCCCCTTTTTCAGCCTGAACCCATCCCCTTATCTTGTCAGCCCAATTCCCTGCTGCAGAATCCTTTTTTCTTCCTTGCAACTCCTTCCGATCCAGAGGTTTCCACACAAAACAAATCCTGAGGTTTCCATACAAATCAAATCCTGAGGTTCCCATACAAATCAAATCCTGAGGTTTCTACACAAATCAAATCCTGATATCTCTACTTCCAGGGATGGGGCAGCCATGGATTCTCTAGGAATTCCCATCCCAGAGAATCCTCACCATCAAAGGGAAAAATTCCTTCCCAATATCCCACCCAAATCTCCCCTGAACCCATGCCCTTGTCCCACCACCCCCAATTCCTGCGGCAGATCTCCTTTTCCTTCCTTGTAACCCCTTCATATCCCGAGGTTTCCACACCAATCAAATCCTGAGGTCTCCACACAAATTAAATTCCGAGGTTTCCACACAAATTAAATCCTGAGGTCTCCACACAAATCAAATCCTGAGGTTTCCACACAAATTAAAATCCTGAGGTTTCTACGCAAATCAAATCCCGAGTTTTCCACATAAATCGAATCCCGAGGTCTCCACACAAGACAAATCCCAACATTCCCACGCAAGACAAATCCTAATATTCCCACACAAACTAATTCCCAGTTTTCCCCACGCAAACCAAATCCCACAAACAACATTCCCTTCTCCAGGCTGACCATTCCCACCACCCTCAGCCTGTCGGAAGTGCCACCAGAGGAGCTCCCTGGGTGTCCTGGCACGTGCGGGTGGCACAAAGCCCCGGCCTGTCCCTCCCCTCCTCCCGCTCCCAGCTGGGATTGCCTCAGCCCCATCCCAAAGGAGACCCCAACAAGGAGCCTTTGTGGCCGGCTCTGCTGGGAATGTCAAAGCCAGATTTCAGGAATGTGACACCACCGAGGTGACAGCAGGGACGGGAGCTTCTCCTGCTCCCCGCACTCCATCGGCGCCCGGCTGGAATCACAGAGGGGCCTTTATCCCACATGGAGCGATCCCGGCCCTACAAATGGGGCTGTGTCTGCAAATCCGGAGTGGCTGGTGGTGTCACCATCCTGGATAGCTGAGAAGGCTTTGGGAAGAGGGGAAAAAATGGAAAAGATGGAGCAGGAGTCATCCAACAGCACAGAAAATGAGGTTGGAAAGGAATTCCCTCCAGGGCAGGAGGGAATCCAGACCTCCCTGACAAGATTTGAGAAAGATCGTAAAGGAATCCAACCCCTGGATGGATCCTGGCGGGTTTAAAATCCAGGGGAATACTTTGGGAAGGGCAAACAAATCCCAGGGGAAGAGTCTGTAGGATTGGGAAGAGCCTGAGGGGTTGGAAAGAGCCTGAGGGGTTGTCTGATCTTCACCCGGGGAAAAAGGAAAAACTGAGATTCTTTCCCTGCCCACAGGTTGAGGGAATATCCTATAAAAACTGCTGGGAATATCAAATAAAACCTGTCAGGAATAAAAAAAAAAAAAAGAAGAAAAAAAAAAAGCTGCTGGGAATATCCAAAAAACTCTGAATATCCAACAAAGCCTGCTCTGAATTTCCACCAAAAACTGGTGGGAATGTCCAATAAAAGCGCTGTGAATATCCAATAAATCTTGCTCTGAATATTCAACAAAAACTGACAAAAACTGCAGGGAATGTCCAATAAAAACTGCTGGGAATATCCACCAAAAACTGCAGGGAATGTCCAATAAAAACTGCTGAGAATATCTCAAAAAAGTGCTCTAAATATCCACCAAAACCTGCTCTGGATATCCACCAAAAACTGCTGGGAATATCCAATAAAAACTGCTGAGAATATCCATTAAAAAGGAATATCCAATAAATCTGCTCCTACAAGGATGGGCGGCCGAGCTTTGTCCAGGAGAACAAAAATCCCCAAAGCCACACAAAAGGAGAGAGGATTTTGTTCCCCGCTCCCCAAAATCCCAGAGGCAGCCAGATCCCCAAACAATTCCAACTGGAATTGTCACCACCAGGTCACCACCATCAGGAGCAGGATCAACCATAGGCTCAGACCAGCTGAGCCAGGCTTTACCCAGGTGTGGTTTAAAATCTGTCCTAAATTGTGGAGACCATCCAGCATCCAAACTCCAGGTTAAAAACCACGCCGGGGGTGGAAAAGGGGGGAAATCCCACATTTCCTGGATTCTATTGCTCCAATGTATCCCAGTTTTCCCTTTTCATCCTGGATTCCGGTGGGAGCAGGGAGATGGGAACTCAGGGAACAACGTGCCGTTCCCAAATCCCCAGGAGGGGCTTCAGCACCCTGGAGAGCGGCCGGATCCAAGAGGATTTTCCTACCCACGGACATTCCCGGCCTCGGCATTCCCAGGTTTTCCAGAGAATTTGTGGCTGCCCCATCCCTGGAAGTGTCCAAGGCCAGCTTGGAGCCACCTGGGGTAGGGGGAGTTGTCCCCGCTCGTGGAATGGGATGAGCTTTAATTTTCCAACCCAAATTATTCCATGATTCTGCAGCTCTTTGAATTTGGGATAAGCGGGAAAAGGGAACAATTCAGAGGGGAAAAGGGGAATTTTTGGTTGCATTTTCCACAAATCCAAGCAGAACCTTTCCGCCCTCCCAGCTCCCACTGGAGCTGCCAGCCCGGCCTATCCATGCCAGGAAATTTCAGGAGGAATTTGGGAATCAGGCTGACAGAGCTGCAGGATCAGATTCTGACTGTCCCTGGGAAAAGGAGCAAAATTCCGCTGCCAAGGAGGCGGAAAGGGACGGAAAACCTGCCAGGAATTGCGATGAACCTCCGGCTTCACCGTGCACCAGCCCCGGGGGTTGCGCTCCTGCTCTCCCACTCCCCGTGAGGCTCCGGGTTTGCTTCCAGAGGTGGGAAAGGAGCATCCCAGAATCCAGGACAGGAATTCATCAGCTCTTCCCAAGCCTGGATTGCCCAACGTTCCCTCTTCCCTTTGGATGCTCCTCCAGCAAACTGGGAATGCGCCAACCTCTTGCTTAAGGCTCGAAGGCAGAGGAAGGCAAGGGGGAAAAAACCCCAAAATTCTCCTTTTATGGGAAAATCTCCACTATTCCCTCTCTCCTGTGCCCTTTGGATGCTCCCTCCCAGTTGCATCCCTGAGGAAAACAGGGCTGGGTCTCAAAATTCCAGGATGAGATCTAAAGGAACATAAGGAGACATTGTAAGGAATTTCTGTCCACCTCAACTCATCCCTGTTTTTCTTTTCTGTGGATAATCCTTGTCCTCCGATCTCATTAAGTGGGAATGGTGATCCCGATAAGCTGAGGGATAAATCCTCCTCTTTTTTAATCTGTAATAACCCAGCCCTGTTTCTTTCAGCTCGGGATTAAAGGGGGGAAAAAAAGGGAAAGGGAGGGAGACAGGGATTATGGAACATTTAAACTTCCAGCAAATTCATTCCGAGCTGGAATCCCTGGAATTACACAATAATTATCCTGGACAGCCAGGAAAGGAATGAAAAGACTTCAGGAAGAGGGGGGGAAATGGAAAAGATGGAGCAGAAGTCATCCAACAACACGGAAAATGAGGAAAATGAGGTTGGAAAGGAATTCCCTCCGGGGCAGGAAGGAATCCAGACCTCCCTGACAAGATCTGACAAAATTGTAAGGGAATCCAAGCCCTGGACGGATCCTGGCAGGGTTTAGGAATATTTTGGGAAGGGCAAACAAAACCTGGGGAATAAAGGGAAGTGCCAGAGGTTTTTTCCTTGTTTTTTTAGGAGCCACCTCCCAGGTTTTGCTGTTTAAATTCAAATAAAAGCTGATATTTTTATCTGAAAATCTGATTTTCTCACTGAGTTTGAATACTCCCAATTCAGCTGCACCTAAAAAGTGTAGAAAACAGGGAATTCCACAGCTCCCAGAAAGCAAAGAAATGAAGGAATCCTGCCTGAACTTCCAGGTTTTTCTCCCTGGGAATGAAGTTCTGCTGGGATTGGGAAGGCTGGTGCTTCCCAGACGAGTAAATTACAACCCCACAGAAAATCCACCCCCACGTGGAAAACAAATCCAGAAATTCCTGCCGAGCACTCCCAGATAAAATCAGAGCCTCGGGAACATCCTGGGGACGGGGCTGCTCCATTCTCCCAGATTCCTCAAACAAATCACAAACTTTTGCCTTGGAGACTCCTCCTCCCCTGAGCAAGGGCAGGATGGAGCCAAAAACTTCCAAAGCTCCAGATGGAGCCAACAAATTCCAAAGTTTCCAGTTCCAAGTTCCACCTGCCCAGGTGAGCTCCACTGGTCTTTATCCAGGGAATATTTCCTTGGAGCATCCCAGAACTTCTCCATTCCTGCTAATTTCTGGATAAAACTCATTTTTTTATCCAAGAAATATTTCCTTGGAGAGCCCCAAAACTTCTCCATTTTTCTCAGCAGGGTGACAGGACCAGAGGGAGGATCCGATCCAGGACCATGATCCCTGTGGATAATTCCTTTTCCCAAGGTCACCCCAGCTGGGATGGAGCACTGGGATTAACAATGGCTCCAATGAGAAGCCAAACTTCCTTAAATCCATTTATTCCCCCTTTTCCCAACAAAGGAAGCACAAAAAAAAAATCCCTTTTCCTGCTGGCCATGTCCCTCCCTTTCCTCACAATCTTGGGAAACTCCAAGAGTTTCCCGGGATGGAATTCCCAGATTCCCATTCCTGTTCCAATCCAGATTCACTTTGTGCTTCACACCAGATCCCAACCCCTTCCCTGCTCATCCCTGAGATTTGAGGGTACAACCCCTCTACGCCCAGGAGTATCCCATGAGTATCCTTCTTGGAGTATCCCAACCACCTGCCAGAAGCAAAAATATGGGAAGAAATCCTCATTTTTCCCATTATTGCTCAGTATTTCCCCCCATTTTTGAGACCCTTTGTGGTGGAGTTTTTCCAGCAGATTTTGTGGGGTTTTATTCCCCCCCAAAACCCCAGGGAGAATGAGAGGAAAACAAATCCTGAATAATTAATTTGGAAAACTTGGGATATTCCCCATTTAATCATCAGCTGGGAGAAGGGACGATTGGATTGGGCTGGGTTTAAACCAAATCCTTTGGGATGAGGACGAGGATGAGGACGGAGCTTTGTTAAGCCCAGAATTAACACAAAACCAGGCCCAGGTCCCAACTCCCGTAAACAAAGTCACTTTTCCAACCAAACAACTCCTGCCTGCCAGCCCAGCGCTTTTCCATGCATTATTTATGTTGGATTCACGTTACAACCACACAAAAAAAAATGGGAAAAGCAGCAAAGGCCCGGCCCTGAACTGGGAAACAGCAAAATTAAAAATAAAAATCGAGCAAAAAAAAAGCCAAATTTGAGTTTTCTTTCGGGAGAGAAAGCAAAGTTTTCTTGGAACAAAGCAGCCCCTCGGTGTCTGCCAAAGAGGGGGAGGTTTTCCAGGAAAGAAAGGAGTCAGCATCCCTGGAAAAGTCACAGGATTCCTGCTTTTGTCCTCGGCAGCTGCCAGGAGCACCCCGGAAACACCACAGCGCCACAGGATCCATCTTAAAGCAGCTGGGCCTCTGCTGGGCACGTCAGAATTCCAGGTTTCCCCGCAATTCCCGCATCCCCCCGGCCCTCGGCGCTGCCCCTCCGCCGGGACCCGGCCGGGAACGGCCCGCGGTGACTTTGGGGAGTGCTCCAGAGCCGTTCCAAGGAGCTGACCTTGAGGAAGGAGCCCACAGGCAGCGTTCCAAAGGGAAAAGCAGAGCCCACCCGAGCCAGACGCACCGGCCGTGCCCAGTTTTAGCAGGGATGAGATTTTTCTGGGCAAAACCTCCGTTTTCCCACCCAACCCTCCTCTGGGTGCCGTTCCCAGAGGCCTCCCCGGGTTGGAATGCGCGTTTTCCCCAGCTCCCTGCCCTCCAAGGAGCACCTGAGGCCATGGAATGGGGAGGACCCCTCTCCATCCTTGCTCCATCCCCGCTGCATCCCAACAATCCCTCTCCCCCAGGCCACAGCGCTCCCACGGCCTCCTCGCCCTCCTCGCCCCATTCCCGAGCTTCTGGCGGCCGTGAGGCTCCCGTGGAGCCGGGATCCCAATGATTCAGCACTTTCCCCGCTCTTCCCGATGGAGATCGATCCCCGGCAGCGGCTGCGGGAGGATGCGGATCCCGCGCCCGCCACTCACCGCTCGCCGCCGGGGCCCATCCCAAGCCAGGTGCGTTTTCCCGATGGATTTTTTTTTCCGGCCCAGGATGTTCTTCCGGAGGGAAGGCGACAGGCAAGGAGTGAGGCGCGTCCCCCGCAGAGCAATCGCCGCCCTCCCCTCCAGCTCTCGGCGCCCCAAAGTTGCGCCGTCACCCCGAGGTCCCCGCCCGGGCTGCGCTCCCCGTGCCCCCGCGCTGCCACCGCGGGGTTTTGTCACACGCAGGGACACGGAGCCGTGACGTAAGAGCCAAAAATCCCATCACATGCCCCAGCTCCCCCCTCCCGGGGTCCTGACAGCAAAAACCGGGAGATTCTGGGGGTCACCGAGCAGCTTTAGGACCCCAAATCCGCGCTGAGGATGCGCGGACTCCCCCCCCGTGCGCATCCCCCGAGCATCCCCCGAGAGATTCCCGCATCCCGGCGCGTCCCGATCCCGGTTTGTCCTTACCCGGAGGAGCTGAGGTGGCCGCAGCCGGGGCTCGGTGCGGGCTCGGTGCGCCGCACTGCGCGCTCCCGGGCGCGGCCGCGCCGCACTGCGCGCTCCCGAGCGGGCGGAGAGCGAGCGCGGCCCGGCAGAGGCGGCAGCAGCAGCAGGAGGAGGAGGAGGAGGAGGATGAGGCAGGGAAAGGAGGGAGGAAGGCACGGGCTGGAGCGGAGGGGGCAGAGCAGAGGGAGGAGCTCATTAGCGGCGCCTTTAATGAGCAGCCGCAGGCGCTCGGCGCGGGGCTGAGCCCTCCTGAGGCTGGAGGCGCAATCCGGGGACAGAAATGCGAATTTTGGGCGAGGAAAGGAGGAGTTCGGGTCACCCCGAAGAGCTGAGCCCTCCCAAAGCCCCGCACTCAATCCGGGGACAGAAACGCGAATTTTGGGCGAGGAAAGGAGGAGTTCGGGTCACCCCGAAAAGCTGAGCCCTCCCAAAGCCCCGCACTCAATCCGGGGACAGAAACGCGAATTTTGGGCGAGGAAAGGAGGAGTTTGGGTCACCCCGAGGGTGCGGAGGGTCCCCGGGGGTCCCCAAGGGCGAGGAGCGTCCCCTGGTGCTGCTGGAGAGGAGCGCGGGTGGCACCGCTCGGCTGGGGGGCGACATCGGCTGCTGGCACCAGTGGCACTGCCGGTACCGGTGCCACTTCTGGCGCTGCTGGCACTGCTGGCACTGCTGGCACTGCTGGCACTGCTGGCACTGGTGGCACTGCCGGTACCGGTGGCACTGCTGGCACTGCTGGCACTGCTGGCACTGGTGGCACTGCCGGTACCGGTGCCACTTCTGGCGCTGCTGGCACTGCTGGCACTGCTGGCACTGGTGGCACTTCTGGCACTGGTGGCACTGTCCCCTCGTGTGACCCCGCAGAGGTGACCGAGCCCGGACGTCCCCGCAGCCGCTCGGCCATCAGAGCTCTCGGTTTAATTAAAGCTCCCCCCGCCACTCCCAGTGAGATTTGTGGCCTCGCCTTCCCCGGGATTTTTATTAAATTCCCGGTTTTCTGCTGAGGCTGCAGAGCTGGAGTTGATGGAGGTGGATGTCTGGGAGCGCCAGAGGGAGCCTGGGTTTCGTCTCGCTGCTGAATTGAATATAAAATATGAAATATTTGATTATAGAGATGGATTAATGTATGAATTAAATATATCGAACATGCCAGCGGAAATCGTGGAATCGGGAATCAGGGAATAGGTTGGGTGGGAAGGGTCCTTAAATGGATCCAATTCCATGGAATTCCATTCCATGATCGCAGGTTTTTCCAACCTGCCCTGGGACACTCCTAGCCACAGAATTCTCTGGGAATTCCATCCCCACCCTCCCAGGGAAGGATTCATTCCCAATATCCAACTGAACTCTCCCCTCGTTCAGTCTGAGCCCGTTCCCCCTTTCCCTGTCGCTCCATCCCTTGTCCAAAATCCTTTTCCATCTTTCCTGTCGTTCCCTCAGCTCCTGGAAGGGCACAGCTGGCTCATCCCAAAGCTTCCCTTATCCAGATGGAACAATCCCAATTTTCCAGCCTGGAATTCCAGCTGGGAATTCCAGGGCTGGAGCTGCTCTGCAGGAAGGGGGGTCTCACCTGAGGGGGCAGAGGGGCTGAATTCCCCCCTCTCCTGCTCCATTTTTATCCCAAAATTCCATTTCCAGACGTCACCATCCCATGGAAACGAGGGAAGAATTCCCGTGGCAGAAATTCCATGGGGATCCCCACAATTGCTGGATCACCAGAGGGGGGAAAAACTTCCTGAGGGGATGTGGGGACACAGCTGGAAACCCCAGGTTTGGAAATTCCGATTTCCCTATGGAATAACAGATCCAGGGAGCAGCTGCTGGGAAAGGAGGGAGATAAATCTATCAGGAATATTCGGGGATAGAGCAGAATTCCAGACGCCCGTCCTCAGCTGCTGGGAGCTGGGAAAACCAGGAAAAAACCAGGGGGAAAACAGGGGGGAAAACATGGGGAAAATCGGGAAAAAACCATAGGAAAAACTGGGAAAAAAAAAAACATGAGGAAAATCAGGGAAAAGCCATGGGGAAAACTGGGAAAAAACATGGGGAAAACTGGGAAAAACCCAAACCATCCTCAAGGAGCAACAACAAAGGACAAAAACAAAATCCCAGAGTTAAATTTGGGGACGTTTTTCCATGGATGTCACCAAAGTCAGGGATCTTGTCCCTGACGCTGCAGCTTTGGGAACATCAGATTTCACCGGGCTGTGCCTTTTCTGCCCGGATCCTGCTGGATTTCGGGTGGGAGAAGGGAATTTCACTCCGGGGCTGCCTCTCCAGCAGTGCTGACTGCTCCTCCAAGATGCTGATCCCAGAGAATTCCAGAGGGATCCAAGGGCACGCTGCACTTGTGGAGATGCTCAATGCCTTGAAAAGTTTTTTCTCCTGTTTTCCCCCTTTTTCCCCCTTTTCCCCCTTTTTCCCCCTTTTCCCCCCTTTTTCCCCCTTTTTTCCCTTTTTCCTACAAAGGTTTTTCTCTTCTCTTCCATTCATGGCCACAAATGGCTGGGAAGGAATTGAAATATCCTTTTTTTTTTTTTTTTTAAGGCAGTTTCCATGGAAAATCCCATCTGGAAAAGGCCACAGCCCTCACAAAATCTGATTTACACCACACAAAAATCTGATTTGCACGTCACAAAATCTGATTTACGGGGTTGAGCTCTTCGGGCTATGAGCCAAAATTCCCTCATTTTTCCATGTAGATACCTCTGGAAGAGGGAGAGAGCAGGAGGAAAAGCTTGGAATTTGCTCATGGAGGAATGAAAACCAGGATGCGTCACTTTGCCTTATGGGAACAACCAACTCTGGCGTAAAAATTATCAAAATTCCCCCCAAAAATAGTTGGAAACACCAAAAAATCACGTAAATGGGATGGAAAATGCATCCTGAAATTCCAGAGTCCGTTTGGGGCAGAGGAGGGCTGGGATCAGCTGGAATTTGGGCATTTCCCAGCAGGGAAATCCCTTCCCAGATCCAGCCTGGATCTTCATCCTCACCCCGGACCCTGTGGAAGGTCCCTTCCCTTGGCTTCTCCCTGGGGATTCCCAGCAATCCAATTATCCCGGTGAATCAAGGGATGGAAAAGCGGGAAAATGAGCTCCTCCAATCTCTTTGGGAAAATATTGATCAGCCTGAAAGCCTTGGGAATGATGGATTTGTGGGGAGGCTTTAGGGACAGGATGGTGATGGATGCACATCCCAGGAACTCAATTTTATGGATGCACATCCCAAAATATCCATTTTCATGGATGCACATCCCAGGAACTTGGATTTCATGGATGCACATCCCAGGAACTCAATTTTATGGATACGCATCCCAGAATCTCCATTTTCATGGATGCATATCCCAGAATCTCGATTTTTATGGATGCACATCCCAGGAACTTGGATTTTATGGATGCACATCCCAGGAACTCAATTTTCATGGATGCACATCCCAGAATCTCTATTTTTATGGATGCACATCCCAGGAACTCAATTTTCATGGATGCACATCCCAGGAACTTGGATTTTATGGAGCTTCTCCTGCCCCAGGACATGGATGATCCCACCCAGGAAATCCTGGGACACGGAACTTTTCCAGGAAATCCACAAGAGCATGGGCAGAGGGATTTGGCCTCATCCGCTGTTTATTCCCTGTTGATCCAGGAATTAAAACCTGGATTGGGATTTCGATGAACTCATCCCGAGTTTGTTATTCCAAAAGAAACCCAGCACAAATTCCAAAGTGGATTCCCTTGGGAGCAAATTATTGGAATTGAAGGAGAGGGGATCGCTCCTTTCAGCGATCCAACTCCGGAGCTGTCGGAATTCCCAATCCCAGAGGATTGAAAATCTCATTGGAAATTCCCAAAAATCCCAAAAAGCTGCGGTCTGGGGCTGCCCGCGGTCGGGGAGTGCCACCTGCTGTCCCCGCCTGTCCCCGCTCCGGGGATTGATCCATCCCAAATCCCGGCACCGGGAATTCCCGGCCATTCCCAAACATTCGGGAAGGGCAGCGGGATGGGAACATGGTCGCCTGGAAAAATCGGGATCCCCAAAATGTTCCCTTCCTCCCGCTGGGACAGCAGCAGGAATTTCCTCCTGGGAAAGGAGGAATCCGGGCTTTGGAAGGAGCTGCTCAAAAAGCTTTGGAATTTCAGCATTCCTGGAGGTATCCAAGGAATTCTTGGATGCGACACTCAGGGTGGGGATCGGGCGCGGGTTGGTGATACTGGAGGGATTTTTCCAGCCTCAGGAATGTGGGAATTCTACACGGCCACAGCTCCTGGATTCCATCCCTGGCAGGGTGGGATATCCAAAGGAAAAGGCCAAAATTCCCAGGGAGGAGAGGCTGGGATGGGGCCGGAGCTGAGCAGGATTGGGGAAAAGGAAAATCACCACGGGGAAAAGGGAAAGAATTCCAGCAGGACAAGGTCGGGGAGTGCAAGAAAAGAGGGAAAAGCAGCAAAGCTGGGCTTGGTTGTTAATTAAAATCCTGCCTCTAATTAAGGATATTCCCTCCTCGGGCAGAGGGATGATCCAGAGCTGATCCCGTGGCAAAATTCCTGCTTGGATTTTATGATCCAGAGCTGATCCCATGGCAAAATTCCTGCTTGGATTTGTTTCCTGGGATGCGTCCGGAGCGTTTTGGGAGGGATCTGTGCCCGGGCAGGCTCCAGGAGCGGAGCAGGATTTGATGGAGGAACTGGAATCTCTTGGATCCTGCAGGAATCAGATTTTCCGGGGAAAACAGCCTGAAAAATCCAGCTTGGGAAGGCTGAATCCGTCCTGGAGCGAATTCCAGGATCCTCCTTCACCACTAGATCGCAGCACATCCCCAATTTCTGCCTCCAGCACATTCCCGGGCGGGGAAAAGGAGCCGCTGGAACATCTTGGAATTAGCGGAGCAAAAATCCAGGTGAGAAATGGTGCGGAAAGAAGGACACGGCCGAGAACATTCCTGCCCTTAGGATGAATCCAACCCCCGGGAATTTCCTGGATGGGCTGGGAAAAAATGTACCAGGCAGCATCCAGTGTGTCCAGGGCTTCCCAATTTCCATTTTTCCATGGGGAAAAAGGTTGGAATGGGATCACTGGGGGTCTACTGGTTTCCCAAAGTCCTTGGGTAAACTTGTCAGCATTCCCAAAATCCCAACGCTGGCCAAAACAAGAGAATCCCTTTGGGAACGCTGAGCTTTCTCCTTGGAATCTGTGGGATTTGGTGGCCACAATCCCAGGAAGGCATCAAATGGCTCCAGAATCCCTCTCCTGTGGGGTTTTTTTGGGATATTTCTCCCAGTTTTAACCCGGCTCCCATTAATTCCACCTTTTCCTCAGCAGGGAGTTGTATCCAGCTCCAAAATTCCATTTATTTCCATCAGGAAGCAGAGAAATCCCAGAACATCCCTCAGTTAATAGAATCAACGTTTAAAATATCGGGATTTTATTCCCTTTTCCTCCTTTCCAAGCAGGTATTTGGAGTCATTTCATGGAAAAGCTGCCATGATTCCAGTCGATCCCAACCCCCTTTCCAGCAGAACCCATGGAATTTAAAACACTTCCAGCTCTGCCTTTCCCTCTGCAGGGAGATGGGAATAAATCCTGGGAGCCGGCCATAAATCAAAAATTAATCTCCCCGAAGCGCCCGGCCTGTCCCGATCCCTCAAACAACAAAACAGCGGGAATTTATCACAGGAATTCATCCCGGTGCCTGCCAGGGGAGGATGGATGAGGGTGGAAGAGCAGGGAGTTAAAAAACATGGAAAAAAACCCCATGGAAATCCCGGATTTTCCTAGGAAAAGGAGAAAATCTGTCCGGAGTTTTGTTTGGGTGGGAAAAATCCTGCAGCCAGCGGAGCTCCAAGGAATCCTTGGATGCTTTGATGTGGGAATCTCGTGGGAAGGGGCAAAGGGGGAGCAAAGAGCTCCATGAATTTCCCAAGGGTCTCCAATGGTTCACATTTATTTTTCCAGGGTGGGAAGCACAGGAGAGCCCCAGGAGCAGCTCCGGAGCTGCAGCCTCCTCATTCCCACATCCCAAATCCCAACGGATCCATCCCAAACTCCGGCAAATTTCAAGCTGATTCCGCTGAATCCCAAAATAGCTTTTCCCTCCCCACAATTCCCAGCCTTTTTTCGCTGCTTTTCCTGCAAAAAATTCCTTTTGATCTTTATTTTTCCCTCCCTCTCTTCAACACACGAAACCCACACTCAGCAGCAGGAACAATTCCCACTGGAATTACTCCGGGAACCTCTGGATCAGGATGGAGTTGTTCCATCTCCTAAAAAAAAAAAAAAATATGGATGAAGAAATTAAAGGAATTTTTAAAAATAATTCCCTGGAAGTGGCTTTGGAGTCCCGTGGAGTGTTTGGGGACAGCTCAGACACTTCTCCCTCAAATCTGACTTTTATTGGAGCTTCTCCTTCCCTTCAGATTTGGGATTTTTTGGGATGTTGCTCCCAAATATTGGAATATTTTAAGGAATGGGATTTAAACATGTTGGGGGTCACAGAGGATCCATCTAGCTCTTCCATTTCCCTCCTTCCCACCTCAATTCCCAATCCTAATTCCCACTCCTTCCCACTCCTTCCTGCCCATTCCCACCCCAATTCCAACCCCAGTTCCCACCCATTCCCACCCTAATTCCAACCCCAACTGGCACCCATTCCAACCTCAATTCCCCCTCCTTCCCATCCTGATTCCCACCTCTCCTCACCCATTCCCACCCTAATTCCAACCTCAATTCCCACCCATTCCCACCCTAATTCCCACTCCTTCCCACTCATTCCCACCCCTTCCCATTCATTTCCCTTCCTATCCACCAATTCCCATCCCTATTCCCACCCCAATTCCCACTCCCCTCCATCCATTCCCACCCCAATTCCCACCCATTCCCACCCCTTCCCTTTCATTCCCACCCATTCCCACTGCCATTCCCAAGGATTTCCACGCCACCATCCCACATTAACCCTCGGAGCCCGGCACGTTCCTTTGCTGGATGCACAAACACGAACTCATTAGCAGCGCTAATTAGCAGCTCTAATTAGTGCGATGCACCAAAGGGAAGGGAAATGAAGGAGAGGCGAAGGAAGAGACGGAGCAGAGAGGGGGAGGGATTGGGAAAGGGGGAAAAAACGGGAATACAAAAGGCATGGAGAGAAAAGGTCAGGATGAAAATAGAACTGGGGCTGTTCCCTGGTTCTGCTCAGCCAGGAACAGCACCTGGAAGGACTCCCGATATTCCCAATATTCCCAGTATTCCCAACATTCCTGATTCCCAGCTGGAGCTCAGCATTCCAGGGAATTCAAACTGCCCAAGAGGAGTGACAGAGAAATCCATCCTCTCCCTCCTTCCCTCATACTCATCCTCCTTCCTCCTCCTCCTCCTCCTCCTCCAGGTACCAAAAGCTGGAGTTTATAGGATCCAAATCCCAACCAGGATGGGACGGAATGGGATCCATGGGATGGGATCCATAGGATGGGATCCATAGGTTGGATCCATGAGATGGAGTGGGATGAAACGGGATGGGACTCAGGAGTTCTGGGGTTGATGTTTTTCCTGTTTTCCCCTCTTTTTTTCCCTGTGTTTTTTTCTTTTTGTCCTTGTCCCTGTTCTTTTCCCCTGTTTCCCTGGCTTCCCTCGATTTCCCCCCTCTTTTCCCTGGCTTTTTTCCCTGTTTTTTTCCTGTTTTCCCTGGATTTTTTCCCTGTTTTTTCCCCGTTTTCCCTGGGTTTTTTACCCTGTCCCTGTTTTTTTCCCTGTCCTTGCACCGGAGCCGCTCCGACAAAACCGTTGGAATGACAAACGCTGCCCTCGCCTGCGATTCCGCTCACGGCACACGCCAAGGATTCCTGACCTCGGGGCCCTTTTTGAAGGCATAAAAATCCTTCTTGCCGTCGCTCCCCATGATTCCACACCCATCAGGGCTGTTAATTGCCGGAACGTTCCAAAGGCTGACAGAAAATTGCCGGAATATTCCAAAGGTTGGCGGAAAATTGCGGATCAACGGCCTCTCCCACCTCGCTGGAGGAATAATTGGGGACCCAAAGGTCTCCCCACGTATCCCAGCCCAGCTCATTTTTCTGGATTTCATGGCTCGGTGTCGCAATGGGAACGTGGATGTAAATCAGTGGGAATGTGGCAGGGAATGGGAAAATTGGGATTTTGGGATTTATGGCACAGTCTGTGATGTCCGTAGGGGTTTGGGATGACCCATATGGTCACAGATCCAAACAAAACCATTCCTGTGGCTTCATTCCCAATAAAAAAGGTTCATGATGAGTTCCATTCCCATCAGGTGGGCAGGAAAGTGGGATTTTCCCATTGCTCCAGACCCTAAATTGGTAAAAAATTCCCATTTAGGGGGGGAAATTGTTTGGGACTCAATTAGGGAGAGAAAGTGCATTAATAAATCCAACATTTCACCCTGGAAATGCCTCTCCCATTGGATCAGGGCTCTCTCCTGCCTCTCCTGTAGGATTGGGATTATTTTCCTGCTTTTCCCATAGGATCAGGGCTCTTTTCCTGCTTTTTCCAGAGCCCCCAGCAGGCCTGGAGTGAGGATTTGATTCCCAACCGGAATCTGAGCAGCAGCAAATCAAGAATTAATCAGGTGCTATAAATATCAGCGTCCTGCAAACCTCAGGATCTGCACATTCCCAAGAATCCCCTCAGATCCCTCCCAGCCTCCCTTTATCCACCTTTTTTCATTCCACATTTTTCCTCCAGCTCGTCCAAATCGCAGCCACGGAAAGAGAGGGGGAATTTCCATTCCCAGTTCCTGGGCACTGCGGGTTTAACAGGTGGATGAACTTCCCGAGGATCCTCCAGGTGGATGAACTTCCTGAGGAAATTCCAGAGCCCTTCATCATCCCGGAATTCCTGTTTTCCTGCATCCAGGAGCCCCCGGCGTGGCCATGGCAACTGGTTTTGCTTAAGTGCAGCTCAAGAGCGGAGTTAATTTTAGATGAAGTGAGGAGGGAGCTGCTGCAATCCTTGGATTTCTCCTCCCGGAATGATTCCCAGGAATTCCTGCACCACGGCAGCCGCCTAAACTTCATTATCCAGGGGAATAATTCATTATCTGTTGAATTACAATGAGGTTTGGGTTGGGAGGGGCCTTAAAGGTCTTGTTCCCACCCCAAAATATTTAATTCTGACTGATCCATGGAGTTGATCCTGAGGAAAGGGAATTATCCGTTATTCCCTCAGTTCAGGGAGGACATTTTGGGGCTGGGGCGTGTCCAGGGAAAGGGATGGAGATGGGGAAGGGTTTGGAGAATCCTGAGGGAGCTGGGAAGGGGCTCAGCCTGGAGCAAAGGAGGCTCGGGAGGAATTTCTGGCTCCCAGCATTTCCCAATATCTGAATTCCCAACATTTCCCAATGCCTGAATTCCCAACATTTCCCAGTGTCCAGAGCCTGAATTCCCAACATTTCCCAGTTCTCAGTGCCTGCATTCCCAACATTTCCCGGTTTCCCATCACCAATCCCCACAGAGGAGCCAAATTTCTCCTCCATGAGCTCCTCCGACTCCGTTTTTTTCCATTAATATTTTGCTGATGGATTTCTTGGCTCCTGTGCTGGAGCCAACAGCCAAATCCAAAGGAACTTTTGGAGAGAGCTTTCCAGAGAGTGCATCCAGAGCTGCCCGTCCCCAGCAATCCCAGAGCCATCCCGCTGGGAAGGGGAAGGGAGGGAAGGAAAACGGAGCCAGAGCTCGGAGTTCATCCCAAAAATCTCCTCCCGTGCAGCTGCCGCAGGAGTCATTCCATCATTTATTTTTGTCCGGCCAGGAAAATCCAAAGCTGCTCACAAGGAAGTTTTCCAGGTGAAATTTGTCCATGGAATTATTTTCTGGGAGGAATTGTCTCCGTTCCAGCCTTGCCCCAACAAATCCAAGCCAGTGCTCAGGATAATTCCATGGGAATAATTCCATCCTGAATGGTTCGGGACTGGCCTGGAGCATCTCCAAGGACTTTCCATGAGTCCTGAGCTTTCCAAAAACCCCAGGGTGGATTTGGATGCATGGAGCTGTCTCTTCCCAAAGAACACTCCGCAGAATTTGCCCTCATTAATCCTCACCCTGTCATTAACCACAGCATTTAATTAATAAATTAGCATCTGGTTAGGCACGGATGGGACGTGGATCAGCAGGAATGAGTCTCTGGAGGCCATGGATCTGCTGCAGTGTTGGGAATACTGGGCAAGGACAGGAAAATCCCGTGGGAAGAGGCGTGAGATGGATCCGGGATGGTTCTGCCGTGGTCAATGGCCAGGATAATCCCTGGAATCTGGAAAGGGAATCTTCACCAGGAGCTGGAGCCCCAGGACACAGGGAATGGCTTCCCACTGCCAGAGGGAAGGGATAGATGGGATATTGGGAAAGAATTCCCAGCTGGGAGGGGCTGGGATGGAATTCCCTGAGGAGCTGTGGCTGCCCCTGGATCCCTGGAACATCCAAGGCCAGGCTGGACAGGGCTTGGAGCAGCCTGGGACAGTGGGAGGGCGTTGGGGGTGGAATAGGATGAGTTTATGGGATCCTTCCTGCCCAACCCATCCCGGGATAATGCCATTCCAGCCAGGGAAAGGAGCCTGGATGCATCCCAGTTCCAGCAGCAACATTCCTGTGCTTCCATCCCATTCCAGAGCTGTCACCTCTCCCCTGAGACCTCAGGATGATCCCAGCCAGGATCCCAACCCCATCCCGGATTTGGGATAAGCAAACAGGGGATTTGGGATTCATCCCTCTCCCTGCTCCATTTACAGCTCATTTCCCCCATTTCCCTTTCACCTCCTGGCTTTCCTGGGAATGCTCTGCCGGCATTACAAAATCCAGGAATTATTATTCAGGGAAGGAGTGGGAGAGAGGCTCGAGATGCGAAGCGCGGGAGCGATCCTTAATCATCCCCATCATTAGTTAATTGCCGGAGCCGAGTCCATTCCGAGGAGAACATGGAATGCTAAATTTAGCCGGAGCAACGGGATCTATTCTGGGGGATTCGTGCTCTCCCCCGCCGCGGATTCTGCCCTCCCGCTCTTCCCAGGAATGTCAACGCCGGGGACTGGAGGAGCAGCGCCAGCCTCGCCTTCCGTGGGCTCCCAGCAGGAGTTCCTGGGAATGTGGGAATGCGGGAATGCGGCAGGGCCTGGGAAATGGCTGGAAGAAGGATCCTGCTGGATCCTGCACGTGGATTTTTGGGGGAAAACGTGTTCCGTGCCCAGTTCTGATGGTGCCAGTGTCCAAAAGCACCTCGGGATGGGATGGGATCCATGGGACGGGATGGGATGGGATCCATTGGATCCATGGGATCTATGGGATGGGATGGGATCCATGGGATGGGATGGGATGGGATTCTTGGGATGGGATGGGATGGGATCCATGGGATGGGATGGGACGGGATAGGATGGGATCCATGGGATGGAATGGGCAGGACAGAATCCCACCCAGTGCTCCACTGGGGAGGAAACTATGGCTCCATTTTCCTCCATTTCTGGGGTCCCAGCCTGCTGGAATTCCTCTTCTTCCCCCCCTCCTCATTCCCTGCTCCCCATTTTCAGAGCCCTTTTCCAAGTTCTCCTGGAGACTTTCATATGGAGCTCCAACAGCAGGGCTGGGATTCTTTCACATTGATCCCTGGTTCTCATTATCATCCAAGAGCAGGGCTGGGACTCTTCTACACCCACCCCCCCAGATTCCCATTTTTTTTCTATAATTTTTTCCTCCAAAGGGCAGCAAAACCCTTTGGAGAGGAGGTCAAAGCAGGATCTCCCACTTTGATCCCTGATTCCCAATTTTTTTTTCCATCAGCATGGCTGGGATCTCCCATTTTGATCCCGATTCCCGTTTTCCTCCAGCAGCAACACCACCCAAAAATTTGCCTCTGTGGCCACACCCCCTCCTCTCCCTGTTCCCCCACCTCAACCCACGCATTCCCAATTTTTTGGGAGTCTGGCAGGCGCTGTGCCACCCCTTCCCCTCACACCTCCCATCCCTTTGGATGCTGCAATTCCCAGGAAAACTGGCAGCAGTGGGGGGGGAGGGGAAAAGTCAAAACTTAATAAGACATTAAGACAACAGATTCATTAAAAAGTCGTTAATCCCTGTCAGGAGCAGCTTTAATTAACAAATGCCAGGAACTGCGGCACTGCCACCACTCCTGTGACCACCTGAGTGCCGCTAATTAAATGCCAGTTAAAATTCCCCGGAATCTGGCAGCGCGTTTTCCGCCCGCTGCCAAGATTTTCTCCGCAGCCTCCGAGTTCACCTCGTTTGTCATTGTCCTCCCCCGTGCCGGAGCAGGGGGGGGTTCTTGGAAAACATTCCCAGCGTTCTCCTCCCCTTCCCAAGAAAGGCTGTTTGCTTCTCCAGGGTTTTTTGGGGTTTTTTTTGCCAAATTCCATTTTTTTGGAGCTGTGGGAGTGTTGGCTGTGCTGTTTTCCATGGAATATCATCCCGCTGGCTCTGGGATAAGGTTTAGCAGGAGATGTCCCTGCTTAGGGGCTCAGTGACCTCCCTTCCAAACCATCCCATGATTTTGGGAAGATTTTCTTCATCCAAGGCTCCTTCAGCATCCACAGCCAGGAAAAACCCTCATTCCTCCTCCTGCCCATGGGTGACAGCTCTGGTGGGACCCTCATTCCTTGAGGATGCTCCTTGGCCTTCACAGAAATCCCCTTGGGAAGGGAATGGGGTTCATCAGACCCGTTGGAAATGTTGGGAAAGGGATTCCCTTCCCTTCCCTTCCCTTCCCTTCCCTTCCTTCCCTTCCCTTCCCTTCCCTTCCCTTCCCTTCCCTTCCCTTCCCTTCCCTTCCCTTCCCTTCCCTTCCCTTCCCTTCCCTTCCCTTCCTTCCCTTCCCTTCCCTTCCCTTCCCTTCCCTTCCCTTCCCTTCCCTTCCCTTCCCTTCCCTTCCCTTCCCTTCCCTTCCCTTCCCTTCCCTTCCCTTCCCTTCCCTTCCCTTCCCTTCCCTTCCCTTCCCTTCCCTTCCCTTCCCTTCCCTTCCCTTCCCTTCCCTTCCCTTCCCTTCCCTTTTTTCCCCCTTATTCCCCTTTTTCCCTTTTCTTCCTTTTTCTTTTTTCTGTTTTCCCTTCTTTTTCCCTTTTCTGTTTTCCTTTTTCCATCTTTTTTCCCTTTTCCTTTTCCCTTCCCTTTCCCCCTCCTTTTCTCCTCTGAAAACATTCCCAGAATAACGGGATTTCTTTCCCCAATTCCAGCGTCCTCCCCACATCCTGCTGACCTCTGTTGGCAAAATCAAACGGAATTGATTTTTCCACGGGGCTCCCGATTTCCCGGAGTCATTTTCCCTCATCCTTTGATGTGACAATCCAAGGTGTCCCCTCAGCTGCACAAACTCCACATCCATAAAATCCACGGCATTCCCACGCTGGGATTTACATAACGGGGACACTGGAGGCATCAAAAGGAATTGGAGATGAGGTTTAGGAGCAATTACGGATCCCACGGAGAGGAGGGAGCGGGAAGGGGGGAACATGGCAAACACTGGGATGTTCTCAACTCTCTCAGTGAATTTCTCCTGTTTTACCCCAAAATTCCAGCTCCAGACACCCCCAAGTGTCCCGGTTTTCCTTGGGAGTGGCAGCAGATGTGCAGGGACACACCTGGAAGGAGCATCCTGGAAGAATTCCTGGAATGTCACCAACCCTGCACAGGGGGCTGAGCCCCAAGGAGGGGACACAGGGTGGTTCTTCCCAAGGGGATTTGCAGCTGGATACAGCTGGAAGCACCTGGGATGCTCCAGTGCTCCAGGAGGGGACTGAGGGAGGTGATGTTTAATCCCAGGAATCAGAGGATCACTCCATCAAGCTCCTCTGGAATTCCAGCACCAGGGCCTGATCCAAATCCAACCACACCCCCAAATTATTCCCAATAAAGCCTGGATTCCATGGGCCAGATCCCACAGTGGAATTCCAGGGCAGATTTGGGATCACAGGATCCCTGGGAGGGCAAATGCCCCATAAACCACCCTGAAGTCCCCATTTTTTGCTGCTCCAGAGGTGGAGCTGGGCCCCAGAGCTGGAATTTTAGGATTTCTCCTCTAGGATCAGAATTCCTGGACTCCCACACTCCTCTTCCTCACACCCCAACCCTCTTCCCACCCCCAAGGTTTTCCCTCAGCCTAAACAAACCCGGGGATAAATAATCCGAGGATTTGGAGATGCTCAATCGCCATGGCAACCCCGCAGGCCTCCTCCTCCTCCTCTTCCTCCTCCTCCTCCTCCTTTTCCAGCCAGGAGCATTCCCAATCTCCCACTACCTTTCCAGGGCTCCCCTGCTGGGAACTGGGCAAACTGGGAGCAAAACCTCGTCCTGCCCAGTCTGAGCCTCATCAGCCCCCCCAGGATGCGCCAAAGCTGCAGAAAAACATTTCAGTGCCCCCCCAAACAGCAGATCCCAGGTTCTTCTCCCTTTTTGTTTTTTTGGAAACCCCAGTAATGAGCCATTCCCTGGTGAGCTGGGGCAGTGCCAGGATGGGAAGAGCGGAGCCAGGGAATGTGAGTGAGGAGAAATAAATAAATTTGGGGGTTTGTAAACACAGTTTTGGCCTGTTTTCATTGGGATTTATCCCTGTCCAGGCTCCAGCGAGGCTTTGTGGGGAGCCAGAGGAGCCTGGAGCTCTGGGATCATGGGAAGGGCTGGGAAAAGGAGAGGGAGGAAGCTCTGAGAATGGGAACGGGTTGGACTGGAAGTGGCCTAAAATTCCAATTTTAGGATTTCCAGTGGTCCCATTCCATGAGCAGGGACATTTCCACCATCCCAGGTTTTTCCAGCCTGGCCTTGGACAATCCCAGGGATGGAGCAGCCCCGGATCCTCTGGAAATCCCATCCCAGCCCCTCTCCAGGGAAGGGAATCCCTTCCCAAATCCCACCGCGGTCTGTGACACTCAGGTGTGTCCCCACAGCCAGGAGGGAGGGACGATGTGGCTCCCGTTGCCATGGGAACGGTGGCACCCGCCAGCGCGGGCTCTGCCGCCCACCCGGAATGTCCCCAGTGGGAAAAATGTCCCCGAGCAGAGCCCCGGGGGAAGGGAGGGAAAACAGGGCTGGGGTGAGGGGATCCCTGGGATGGTGACACCCCCGTGATGGTGACAGGGACACCCCCGTGATGGTGACAGGGACACCCCCGTGATGGTGACATCCCCGTAACGGTGACAGTGACGCCCCACTGTCCCCTGTGGTGGTGGACATCCTCGTGATGGTGACAGTGACACCCCACTGTTCCTCTAATGGTGACATACCCATGATGGTGACACTCCCGTGTTGGTGACAGTGACACCCCACTGTCCTCTGTGATGGTGACATCCCTGTAACAGTGACAGTGACACCCCACTGTTCCCTCTAATGGTGACACCCCCATGATGGTGACACCCCGCTGTCCTCTGTGGTGGTGACATCCTCGTGATGGTGACATTGACACCCCACTATTCCTCTAATGGCGACACCCCCGTGATGGTGACAGTGACACCCCCATGATGGTGACACCCCGCTGTCCCCTGTGGTGGTGACATCCCCATAACGGTGACAGTGACACCCCACTGTTCCCTGTAATGGTGACACCCCCATGATGGTGACAGCGATACCCCCGTGGTGGTGACACCCCGCTGTCCCCCTGTGGTGGTGACATCCTCGTGATGGTGACAGTGACACCCCCATGATGGTGACAGTGACACCCCTGTAGTGTTGACATCCCTGTAACGGTGACAGTGACACCCCACTGTTCCCTGTAATGGTGACACCCCCATGATGGTGACATCCCATGGCCCCTGTGACAGTGATGCTACACATTGTCCATTATCCCCCCCCCCATGTTATCCATAAAAATCCCCACTTATCCATAAAAATCCCATGTTATCCATTAAAAACTCTCCCCCATTATCCATTAAAAATTCCCTCATGTTTTCCATAAAAAAAACCCATGTTATCCATAAAAAAATCTCATTATCCATAAAATGCCTCATGTTATCCATAAAAAATGCCGTACTATCCATAAATAACCCCATGTTATCCAAAAACCCCAGTGTTACCCATAAAAATCCCCCCATGTTATCCATAAAAAAATCCCAAGCTTTCCATTAAAAATCCCACGTTATCCATAAAAAACTCTCATTATCCATAAAAAACCCCCATGTTATCCTTTAAAAAATGCCATGTTATCCATAAATGCTCCCATGTTATCCATAGAAAAAATCCCATGTTATCCATAAATACTCCCATGTTATCCATAAAAAACCACCCATGTTATCCATAAAAAAAAATCCCACATTATCCATAAAAAGACCCCCCAGGTAATCCATTATAAAATCCTATGTTATCCATAAAGAAAATCCCATGTTCTCCATAAAAAAACCCATAAATGGGAGACCCTACCAGGTGTGTTCACCCTGGAATTGCTTCCCAAGTGGATGTGAAGATGTCTGGGAATGAGGAAAGGATAAATCCCAGCACATTCCCAGCGCTGGCAGAGGGAGCTGGTCCCATCTGGGCCCTAATTCCAGTTATTCCCAGTTTTTATGGGATCTCGGCCCTGATTTATGGGCAGCTTTTATGGCGGCCATAAAGCAGCCCCAAAATGCAGGGAATAAAGGGAGCGGAGGAACATTTCTCACCCCTGGATCATGGAAATTCCAGAGGATTCCAGGATCTCTCCGTGGGAAGAAGCAGGAGGTGGGAATTTCGGGAGGCTGCTGTGATTTGGTGATTGGGGTTAAAAATGGGATTTGGGAAAGGGAAAAAAGGTGGGGAATTCTTGGAATATGGGAAGGGAGAGGGACAGCCCTGAATTCAGGGCTCTGGATTTGGGAATTCACCTCCAGCTTGGGAAAGGGGATGGGATCCCATTCCCATCCCTGCCACAGGGGTGACCTTGGCTCTCCCCAATTTTATGGGAATTCAATTTGGGACGGGGGAGCAGAGTTACAAGTGGGATTTGGGATGCCTGCAGGGTTTCTCCATCCATGGGATTTTCCTGATCCAGAAGGGAATAAAAGGTGCTGGAACCCTTTGTTCATCCAGGTCTGGTAGAGCTGAGCTTGGCTGAGCCTGGCTTAACCCTCTGAATCCCGTGGTTCTCCAGGAAAATTCCTCAGGGCAGCTCCTCCAGGAGCTCAAAGGGATAAAAGAAGGGGAATGTCAAGACCCCACGAGCGTGAAAGGCAAAAACCCACTCCAGACTCCAAGATTTTATTTTTTTCCTGGTTCCAAGGAACATTTTTAACCCTTTCCCAGGGAACATTCTCCAGGTGGATCCCGGAGCCGGCCAGGGGAGAAGCGCTGGCGCAGCAGGGAGGATAAATCAGAGCCATCTCGGCTGCAATCCCACGCAATTAAAACCTGGATCGGGATGTGCTCGGCAGCCTGAGGAGCATCTCGGGAGCCTCCGGAATTACTCAGCCTCTGCAGCAGCGCGGCAGGAGCCGGGCGAGGCCGGATGGGGCACGGACAGGGCTCCGGGACACCTGGGAGCGGCTTCTCCATCCCCCGGCAATGCCTGGAGCATTCAAAATCCACATGGAAGGGATTTTCCAGGAGTTCCACAGGGCCTTCCACAGGGATTTGGGAAATTCCAAGGGGCATTTCCCTGCCAGCCCCACAGCAAAAGTGGTTGCAAACCAACCCCTGCTCCAGGAACCCCCAGCCCTGGAAACGAGCACGGGCACAAAATCCCCCTGGAAGGGCTTTCCCAGCCCACCAAATCCCCCTGGAAGGGCTTTCCCAGCCCACCAAATCCCCCTGGAAGGGCTTTCCCGGCCCACCGGGAGCTCCTCAGCAGTTTCCACAGGATGCTAACTGGGTTTGGGAAAAATAAACGGGAATTTCTTCCCATGACCCAGCTCCGATTTTTCCTTTTGCTGTTGGAGAATCCTGGAGGGGCCGGTGCAGCTGAGCCCCCCCGACCCCCGGGGACGCTCCGCAAAGCCCGGCTTTAGTGACGCTAAACCCGAGCCCAGCTCCCGCTCGGCGCCTGCAGAAGGGCTCTGCCGAGGGGGGCGGGCAGGGACTCGATGCCATTGAAGTGCTGCCAATTAAATCAGGTCACCCCGAGCTCGCTGCCAGCTCTCCTCGGCGTGTGCGCGGCCCCGCTCCAGCCCCGAGCTCCAGCCCCGAGCTCCAGCCCCGAGCTCCAGCCCCGAGCTCCAGCCCTGATCCAGCCCTGAACCAGCCCCCAGCCCCGCTCCAACCCCGAGCTCCAACCCTGATCCAGCCCCGCTCCAGCCTCGAGTTCCAAGCCTGAGTTCCAGCCCTGATCCAGACCCAAATTCCAGCCCCGCTCCAGCCCCGAGCTCCAGCCCCGAGTTCCAACCCTGATCCAGCCCCGAGTTCCAGCCCTGTTCCAGACCCCAGCCCCGCTCCAGCCCCTCTCCGTCCCCGGCCCCGGGCGGTGCAGCCAAACCGAGCGTGGAACGGGCACTCGATGGCCGCTGTCACCGCTCCTTCCCCTCCCGGGGCCCTCTGTCCCTCCCCGGGGATGGGAAAGGCTTTTCTGGGATGCAAAAATAAAGCTGGGGGTGATGTGCTGCCCGCACCCCAAATCCTGCCCTTGTCCCAGCCCCACAGCTGCCGGTGACAGGTCCTTGTCCCCATGTCACGCTGGATGTCACCGTGGGTGGGGTCTGTGTCACCCCTCTGGGACCCCCAGCTCTCTCCAGGGTAAAAGGCTGATTTTCCCCAGTTTTTTCCCCCAAGGTTAAGAGTCCCTGGAAATGGCTTTCTGGGGAAAACGAGCCCCTGGCAGCGCGCCCTGCTTGGGGACCGAGCCGGGGAGCCCCGCGGGGCGGGACACGGGGCTGCCGGGGTCATCTTTGGAAATGCCGAGAAATCCCGGCGGGCAGAAGGAGATTTGGGACGCAAATCCCAAATCCGAGTGTCCCCCCTCCCCTCGCACCCACCCCTGCAGCCCCCGGGCTGGGCGACCCCCGGGGCGGCCGCGGGGAGGGGACGGCGCTGGCGCAGCGGGAGCGCTGCGGATGCCGAGGGCCGGCTCAGCATCCCCGGGCGAGCCTTCATCCCTCGGGATCATCCCCCGGCAGAGGCCAGAGCCGCAGGGGTTAAGGCAGGAGCTGCCTCGGGTGGGTGGCACGTCGTGGCGACAAGGCTGGAGTGAGGAGGAGGAGGAGGATTGGGGAGGGAGGGGAGAAGGGAGGAGAGGGAGGAGGAGGAGGAGGAGGAGGAGGAGGAGGGGGAGCGGGGACTGTGCGGCTGCGAAGGCGCCGGGCGAGCGAAGGGTGAAGAGCTCTCCCCGCCGCCTCCAGCCCTGAGGGTCAGCGCGGCCCGAGGGTCCTGCTGGCCCTGTCCCCGTCCTCAGCGACAAGGACAGACCCCGCCAGCGGTGACAGCTCCGGAGCCACCCGGCCTTTTGTCTGCCAGATGCGCGGGCAGCTGTGGCGGGGGGTGGCAGGCGGTGACAGCGGCGCCGGGGGACGGGGACAGACTCGGAGGGTGAGTTGGGGGCCACCGCCGCGGTTTGGGTTTTTTTGGGTGACTTTGGGGGGGCTCCTGCGCTCTGCAGCACCGAGCCGGCGCCTCGGCAGCTCGCTCGGGGTTGTTTTTTGGGTTTTTTTTTGCCGTTCCAGAGCTTTGCTTTCCCTGCTCGATGCTGGATTTGAGGAGAAATGGTGCGTTTGGAAAGAAACGGGGTGGGGAAATAAAAAAAAAAAAAAACAACAGGGAATGGAGGGAGAGCGGCGCTCCGGGAGGGGATGAAGGGACGGGAGGAAGGCAGGGATGGCTCCCGGGTCCAGCGGGGAGGGAGCTGCATTCCCGCTCCTGGAAACTCCTCCGGGATCGAGCGGATCCTCGGCCCGGCGCGGGGGGTGAGGGCGGCGGGGCCGGGGGTGATGCGCTGGTCACGGAGCCGCCGGCGGGGCTGGGATCCAGGGATGCTGCCAGGATGCGATCCAGGCGGGAGCGGCGCTTCCCGGGCATTAACCCCTCGGTGCCCGAGCGACGCGGAAAATGTGACGGGAGGGACGTTGGGTGTGAAACAGAGGAACAACGCGGTGCTCGGGGCTCCTGGCCAGCCCTCCTCCACCTGCTCGGCCACCCCAGGGAGAGGGGGGACAGCAAAGGTGATGGCAAAGGACGCGTCGGGAATCGGGAACAGTCATTTTGGTGTCGTTTTAATGTCATTTTCCTGCTTTCTGTGCCGGTGCCGTGTTTACCTCCCCCCGCTGCCCAGCCCTGCCCCTCCCCGCCGCGGCTGCACCCGCCCGCAGTGCCCGGGTCTCTGTGCCAGCGCCCAGCGCCGCCCGGGGCCGTGCCAGCCCTGCCCGGGGCCGTGCCCGGAGAGCCCCGCGGTGATGCCCGGAGCCGCTCCGGGAAAGGGCTCGGGGCCAGCAGGGACCCCGCGCTCCGTGTGCGGCTGAGCCAGCGCTGCCCTCGCCTCTCCCGGCGCTCAGCCCGGCCCTGGCTGCTCCCAGAGCCTGGAAAAGGGGATTGGAGGGGCCCAGGGGGAGCGGGAGAAGCCCTGGACACGCAGGGCCGGTCCCAGGGAGAGCCCGGAGGAGCCGGAGCTGCAGGTGGGCGCTGCCATCGGGATCCGCTTCCTCCAGCCTGGATGTGCCAAAGCTGTGGCAGCTCTGTGGCAGCTCCACCACTGTCCCCTCCTGTGTCCCCCGCGTGTCCCCTCCTCGCTGGTGCCGAGCCAGGACCCAGCCCTGCCTTTCCCAGAGCCCCGATCCCGCCAGCCTGGGCGCGGGCAGAGCCCCTGGAAAAGCTGGGATGGGAATGGCTCATCCCCGCCTCCCTCATCCTCAGCCTGCGGTGGCTCAGGACAAGATTCCCTGTCCTGGGATGTCCCTCAGGTCACTCCTGGGACATGGGGCAGCATCTCCCGGCTCCAGCCCTGGCTCCCTGTGCCAGAGGATGCTGATCCCGCCCTGCTGAGGCATTCCCGGCTCTCTGTGTCCCCTCTGAGGGCAGCGGGAGCAGCTTTGTCCCCTGCTGGCACCGCTGGAAGGGGCAGAGCAGGATCGGGATCTGAGGGCCGGGCTTGGCCTCTGCTCCTCGGCCATTCCCAACCCTTTTCTTTGGCTGGGATCTCTCTTCCCAATCCCAACCCTTCCCTTTAGCTGGAATATCTCCTCTCATTCCCAACCTTTTTCTTTGGCTGGGATCTCTCTGCTCATTCCCAAACCCTTCCCTTTGGATGGGATTTCTCTTCCTATTCCCCAACCCTTCCCTTTGGATGGGATTTCTCTTCCTATTCCCAACCCTTCCCTTTGGATGGGATCTCTCTCTTCTCATCCCAGAGGAAAACCGGGAGCTGAGCCGTGCCCAGAGCCCCGGCAGAGCCCGTGGGATTCCTCTGGCACAGGGAAAAAGGCTGGGAATTCCGCAGGACCCCAATCCAGCCCCATCCCGACCCCATCCAGCCTCAGTGTCGCTGCAGGAATTCGCTTTTCCCAAAACCGCGGGAGTTGAGCTGGAATTGTCCCCTCGGGGCTTCAGAGGAGCCGTTCCCATTCCCACGGAATCTCAGATTCCCACGGAATTCCGATCCCTGCCGCCCTGCCCAGCCACGGCTCCTTCTCCTGAAGCCCAGGGATCGTCCCCGCTCCTGCTTTCAGCTGGAAAAACACTTCCCTGCCCTTTTGGGAAGTGATCCTGGATTTCCTGGCTAGGACAGGGACTGGGGGGATGCTGGGAATGCCCAGGAGCTGGCACAGAGGAGTTGGGAATTCCACCCGTGCAGGTGAATCCCAAACATGAGGCTCTGCCCCTTTATTCCCATGATTTCCTCCTGGTCATTAACACCTCTTCCCTTCCCTGGGAGATTCCATGGGGTGACATTCCTGGTGTCCCAAAAGGACACGAAAATTCATCACCATCCCCCTTTTGCTCCCAGATCCCTTTTCCAGGACATGAAGGAGCTGTTCCTACTGTCTATTCCCAATCCCAAGGTTCCAGCCCTCTGGAATGAGGGCTGGGATCCTCTCTCTCTCCCATGACTTTGGTTTTATGGGCTTATTCCCAAGGGAATAATTCCCAGCTCGGGAAGGAGAATCCCAATCCCAGCTGCTGCTTCTTCCCAGATAAGCAGGAAAATGGGATGAGTTCAAAACTCCTGAAATTTGGGGGAGTTCCCTGTGGATGAAGCCCCGCATTGGATTTTGGGGTGGAATTTTGGGGTTCGGGATCGCTGCTCCTGAGTCGGGGGATAAACCTGGATAAACCTGGCAACTTCCAGCATCCAATTTATGCCAGCACCCAGGCAGCCTCTGGAATTCCCAGCAGCATTCCAAGCCATCCATTTATTTATGGAAGGCTTTGAAAAGGCGGATCCAGCGGCTGAATTTTAGGATTTTTTTGGAAAATCGCCTCGGGAGCCTTTGCAGTCCCCTCTCCATCCAGCCAGGAGTTCTTGGGGATCATTCCCATGAAAAATTCCCAAAGATTCCAAGGTGGGATAGGGGCTGGAAAACCCCCTCCAAATGCTGGCAGTGGGAGCTGTTTGCAAACAGTCGGGAAAAGCAGGAATTGTGCCGGCAGGCTCCGTTTGGAGCGCGATCCCGGGGAACAAATAAATATGGGAAAAATTTGGGATCCGTTCCCAGACAATTCACAAAGGCCTTAATTGGGACTGAAGTCTGGGGCTCTTCTCACCCAGACTGGATCCATAAATTAATTCAGGATAAATTATTTGGGATAAATGATTCGGGATCAGTTATTCACCAGCTCTGCTTGGAATTCAGGCCGGATTTTTCCCCTCCAGGAATGATCCTGGATCTTCCCGACCCTCTCCAGGCTCCAGAGTCCTCCCAATCTCTGTTAAAAATCCCGTTTTTAATGGAATTTAAAACGATCCTAAGAAAAATAATCAATGCCAGGTGAAATTTGAGCGTTGGTGCTTTGTCCTTCCCGGTGGCCGAAAATGAGGAGAATCCAGGCTGGGAAAAAATTGGGTTTTTTAGGAAGAGAAAGGCTTTAATAAGGAATTTTAAATGAGGAATTTGGAATCAGCAGGAAAAGGGGTTTTGCATCTTAACCATCTTTTCCCAAAGGATCAGAGCAGCTAGATCTTTTTTAGGAAGGAAAAGAAGCAGCTTTGCTTCCCTGATTCCCAGCAGCTCCTTTGGGAATAAAGAGTGGGGAGGAAAAGCATTAAAAATACAAATTCTACCCGGAAAAAAAAGGGGATTTTTCCAATTTACGATCCATTAAAAATGCACCAATTTGGTTCGTGCCAGGAGAAGATTTTCCAAAGCTTTTCCATCGTGTGCCCTTTCCAGGATGATCCTTAAATTTCAAGGAATATTTTGGCTGCTCCAAGCGGCGTTTGACACCTCATCAAAGCCTCGCCTTGAAATCCCAAAAAAAAAAAAAGGAAATGGGGCGGCAGCTTTGATCCCGATTTGCAAATTGCTGCGGAGCTGAGTTTTCCCCAGGAATGTTTGGATTCCCATGGAAAATTTTGAGCTTGGTCCCATTTCTGAGTCACTTTTCCCAACTCCCACGAGCTCCCGGGATTGGTTGTCCCAGTCCTGGCTCTGGGAAGCTCCAGCATTCCTGAATTCCTGGAGTTTGGTGGGATTCATCCCTTTGGAAGCAGCCAGGGGCAGGATCAGGGGCAGTCCTTCAGAATTCCAGGTTCCTGAACTTCCATCCACGCTGGAATTCCCTTTCCATGGAATTCTTGTTTAAAAAAGGAGATTTCAGGGGCATTTTCCAGCTGTTTTTATGGCTCTTTAATAATTCCTTGGCTCCTTTTTTCCCAGTAAAATCCTCTTGGGAAGTGCTGCTTCCTTGGGCAGGGTTATCCTCCCTGGCTTGGCCATGGATTTTCCCGGTTTTCCCGGAATTCCCAAGATGCTGAAAAGACGGGAGAGCAGGAATTTCTCCTGCTGTGCCCACACTCGTGCTGGGAAATGGATTTGGGACATAGATTTGGGAGATGGATTCGGAAAAGGGATTTGGGAAATGGATTTGGAAAAGGGATTTGGGAAATGGATTTGGGAGATGGATTTGGGAGATGGATTTGAAAAAGGGATTTGGGAAATGGATTTGGGAAATGGATTTGGAAAAGGGATTTGGGAAATGGATTTGGAAAAGGGATTTGGGAAATGGATTTGGGAGATGGATTTGGAAAAGGGATTTGGTTCCATCAGCAGCCCTTGAGGTCTGTGGGGACAGGGATCATCTTTTCCTGCTGCATTTTCCAGGTTTTCCTGTTTCCTGTTGCAGAATCCCTGGAAACTAGGGGATTTTTCCATGGGAATGAGGGGGATGAGCAGCTGGGATGTTCCTTGGCTCTCCAAAGCTTTTCCTTCCTGCTCCGGGGCCATTCCAGCTCCAGCGGTGTTTGAGCTCACCCTGGCTCATCCCAGCTTTCCCTCCATGGATTAATTCCCTTTTCCCTCCTCTCCCAGCGCTCAGCGGGATGATTTCATTCCAGACAAGCTGGAAATGGAATTTACCGGGAATCAGGGAGGGGTTTTTCCACCCGGTGGGCGCAGGGGGGACGCGCAGGATCCACATCCCGCTGGAAAATCCCTCTCCGGGAGCGGCGGGAGAGGCTCAGCCCCCAAAATTCCATAAAAGCAGCGCTGCTCCATCCCCTCCCCGTCTCCCCGAGCCTTTCCAGAGGGATTTGCCTCCATCCCACGGATCCGCTCCGTGCCCGGGGAGGGGGTGAGGCAGCCCCGGAGCCGTGCCTGGCAGTTGCCATGGCAACCGTAGGTTTTCCTTAGGATTCCTAATGACTCCTTGGCATCCGCGCCGATCCACGGCTTTTTTTGGGATGCTGGGGGTTGTTCCCCTTCCTTGGCGGGGCTGGATCCGCTTGAAAAGCCTGGATTTGATCGTTTCCCGTTTTTGTTTTTTTTTTAACTGCTGGAGCTTCCCTCCTTTCTGCCCTGACCTGCAGCCAGCGATTCCAGACTTGGAATTTGTTGGGAATTGGGAGCTGGGCCAGCTCGGGCTGTCCCCTGGCAGCAGGACCTCGTGTCCTTGTGGAATTCCAGAGTCCTTGTGGAATTCCGGAGGCCCTGGAGGCTGCAGGATCCAGGGATCCCCAGGGTGGGATCAGCTCCCCCAGGAGAATCCCGGATCCTGCAGACGCGGCTGGGATGTGATTCCAAGGGGTTTGGTGACTCCAGGACTTTCTGGCATCCAAGGAGGCCGGAATGCTCCAGGAGAAATCCAGGGAGAGGCTTCCCTGGGATTGGGAATGGCTCTGATCCCACGGAGATCCCACAGGTGCCACCCGGAGCTGGAATTCCGTGGGAGCAGCCCTGGGGGTCTCCCTGCTCTTTGTGAGCCCATTCCCGACCCTGCAATTCCCTGGAACCGCTGCCCCATCCTCTGGGAGGAGCAGATTCACCCATGGATGGAGAGACGAAGAACTGGAAGCGGGAAGGGCCTGGAGGAGCGAAATTCCCAGTTCTCCAGTGAGATTCCTTCTTCTCCAGCAGAATTCCCAGTTCTCCAGTGAGATTCCTGGTTCTCCAGCAAGATTCCCAGTTCTCCTGTGAGATTCCCTGTTCTCCAGCAGAATTCCCCATTCTCCAGTGAGATTTCCAGTTCTTCAGCAAAATTCCCAGTTCTCCAGGGAGATTCCTGGTTCTCCAGCAGAATTCTGAGTTCTCCAGCAGAATTTCTGGTTTTCCAGCCAGATTTTTGTTTCTCCAGTGACATTCCCAGTTCTCCATTCTTCTCCAGCCCCTTCCCTGTGCAGCATTCCCACCTGCACCAACAGCACTGAGCCACAGGAATATTTTTCCCAACCACAAATACATTTTTCCCTACCACAGCAACCTCTGGAGAAACAACAGGAGCGCTCCCAACCATGGGTTGGGTTTTAATCACACCCAGGGAATCATTCCCATTATTTTTTCACTTTCAATAACCTGGATTTCCACTCCTGACCCTCCCTCCCTGCCTGGGGGAAGAGGAAGGAGCCTGGATTTATCCCTCCGGAGGGAATCCCACACCAACACCAGGCTGCAGGAATATTTCTCCCCAAAATATCTCGAGGAGCCGCGCTCCCGGCCATTCCCAGCCTCTGGATCTGGGGGCTGGGGGGTTTCCATCCAATCCAGCATCCTGGAATGCTGAGAGCCGCCTTCTCCAGCTGGAAAATTGCTTGGGATGCACTCCCTGGCCTCTGCGTCCTTTGGATCCCACAATTCATGGAAAACCACGGGGATTTGGGAGCTCAAATCCTTTGACATTCCCGGACATTCCTGTCCCCATCCCGCTGCCCTTGGAGGGGGAAGGGGAAGGGGGGGAGGTTTGGGAGGAGCTGCTCTGCAAATGAGGCGGCGTTAATGAGGAATTAATTATCGATCATTCCCCATCCGCCGGGAAGGTCACAGGGAATGACACAGCAGCGTCCCTGCTGTGCCCTGCATGGAGCAGTGCTCCAAAATTCCAATTGTATGGAATTCTGGGGGGCTGAGCCCTTCCCTGGGCTCCCAGAGAGGGATTTTCCAGCGGGACGTGGATCCTGAGCATTCCCCCTGCACCCACAGGATGGAAAAACCCGGCCTGATCCTGGCAAAATCCCTCAGCTCCTTTAGGGAATGGGATGGGATGGGATGGGATGGGATGGGATGGGATGGGATGGGATGGGATGGGGATCCTGGTGTTTCCCAATGGGGTGAGATCCATTGCCTGATCCATTCCAAATCCATTCCAAATCCATTCCTGATCCATTTCTAATCCATTCCCAATCCATTCCTGATCCATGCCCGATCCATTCCCAATCCATTCCTGATCCATTCCCATTCCTGATCCACTCCCAATCCACGTTCAATCCATTCCTGATCCATTTCCAATCCATTCCCAATCCATTCCTGATCCATTCCTGATCCTTTCCTGATCAATTTCCAATCCATTCCTGATCCATCCCCAATCCATTCCTGATCCATTCCCAATCCATTCCAAATCCATTCCTGATCCATTCCCGATCCATTCCCAATCCATTCCCAATCCATTCCTGATCCATTTCCAATCCATTTCTGATCCATTCCCAATCCATTCCTGATCTATTCCCATTCCTGATCAATTCCCAATCCACGTTCAATCCACTCCCGATCCATTCCCAATCCATTCCTGATCCATTCCCGATCCATTCCCAATCCATTCTTGATCCATTCCCGATCCATGCCCGATCCAGGCCCCACCTGGGAGCCAACACAATTAACTCCCCCAATCTGCGGAGCCATCAGAACAATTAACTCTCACAAATTGCAATTGTCATCTCGTTCCGTTTTAATTCGCCCTAATGAAGGCTGAGCGATTCCGTGGTGGTGCTCCCGCTCCCGAGGCCCCTCTGGCATCCCCAGCCCTTTTCCCGGGAATTTCACCGTGAATTCCCGGTGGGTTCCGGATCCCGGAGCTGATAAAAATTTAATTTCAGGGTTGTGTCCCTGCATGTCCCAGCCTGCCAGCCCGGCTACCCTTCGTCACCAAACCTCCCTGGGATGCTCAGGGAATCCTGAACTTTTCCTGGGATGCTCAGGAGATCTTGAATCTCTTCCTGGGATCTCAGGGAGTCCCGAGATCTTTCTGGGATGTTAATGGAATCCTGGATTTCTCTGGGATGCTCAGGGAATCCTGAACTCTTTCTGGGATGCTCAGAGAATCCTGAACTTTTTCTGGGATGCTCAGGGAATCTCAAACCTCTCTGGGATCTCAGGGAATCTCAGATCTTTCTGGGATGTTAATGGAATCCTCGATTTCTCTGGGATGCTCAGGGAATCCTGGATTTCTCTGGGATGTTAATGGAATTCTGGATCTCTCTGGGATGCTCAGAGAATCCTGAACTTTTTCTGAGATGCTCAGGGCATCCCAAACCTCTCTGGGATGCTCATGGAATCCTGGATATCTCTGGGATCCTCAGGGAATCCTGAACTTTTCCTGGGATGCTCAGGGGATCCCAAATCTCTCTGGGATGCCCAGGGTATCCTGGATTTCTCTGGGATTCTCAGGGTATCCTGGATTTCTCTGGGATTCTCAGGGTATCCTGGATTTCTCTGGGATTCTCAGGGTATCCTGGATCTCTCTGTGGGAATGTTGGGGGCTCCCAGCTCCCCACAGTTCCCAGCGCAAGGATTGGAGCAGCGCTGATCACAGAATTTCCCAAAATCTGGAAGCAAATTCCACTTGGAAGCTTTCCCTGGAACCCTCAGCGATGGCTTTGAGAGGCTGAAGGGTCCTAAATTATCCCTCAGGAAGGAGATCCCGGGGATGGCTCAGGAAAAACCAGGCAGGAACAGCCAGGGAGGGCGTGGGGCAGGAGGGGAATATTCGGGATATTCTGGGAATGCACCTGCGACCTCCCTGCCCGGATAGGAAGGGGCTGGATCGGGAAATTCCATGGAACCAGCCCTGTGTGGGAGGAAAAACGAGCCAAGGTTCTGCAAATCATAAAAAAAAGGAGATGTCAGGGTGATAAACACACCCAAAATCAGCTTTTTCCTCCTTCCCCACCCCGTTTCTGCCTGGAATGTTCTCATTTGCCGCTGGAAATGTGGGATTTGGGAACGGCGATCTGCAGGCACAGCCGGAGTTCAGCTCCTGCTGCAGCCCGGAGCCGCTGCCAGGGGCTGGAGCTGCTCCCAAAAATGCAGAGAGCTGCAGCTCAGCACGGCTCAGGCGGGGTGAAAAACCTGGATTTTCCACAGGGAAGGACGATCCAGCTGAAATTCCGTCTCCACGGTCCTGGATTTCTCCAGGGGCAGAGTTCAGCCGGCTTTTTCCCCCCCCATGGAATTTGGGCAATTCCAAAGGCTCCAGATTAACCCCATGGCCTGAGGCTCTGGGATAAACCGAGATGGCCCCGGGGCTGAAAATCATGGATTTGAGGCTTCCTGGTTAAAAACAGTGAATTTGAGGCTTTTTGGTTGAAAATCATGGATTTCAGGCTTCTTGTCTGAAAATCAGGAATTTGAGTCTTTCCGGCTGAAAATCATGGATTTGAGAATTGGCTGAAAATCATGGATTTGAGGCTTCTTGTCTGAAAATCATGGATTTGAGACTTCCTGGCTGCAAATCATGGATTTGAGGCTTCCTGGCGAAAAATCATGGATTTGAGGCTTTCTGGTTGAAAATCGTTAATTTGAGGCTTCCTGGCTGAAAATCAGGAAAATCTTCCTGGTTGAAAATCATGGATTTGAGGCTTCCTGACTGAAAACCATAGATTTGAGGCTTCTTGTCTGAAAATCCCTGGGGATTTATCCTGACAGGAATGAACTTTTGGAAAGGCCAAACTCCAAAAGCTGAATTGTGCAGAAGGGACCCGGCCCAGGGACCTGAGCATCTCCTCAGCCTCCGAAGCTCCCTTGGGATGGGATGTGCGATCCTTAGGGAATGACTGTGGCACCCAAACCCCTCTGGAATGTGCAGTTTGAGGCCGGGAGGGCCAAATTCTGCCCCTTTTTCCAGGCTGGAAGCTGAGCCTGGATCGGGGATGCCACAGGAACGCTGTGGGAGCGTTTGGAGGGGGGAAACCACAACCAAAACAATTCCAGAGACAATTCCAGAGCTGAGACAATTCCAGAGACAATTCCAGAGCGTTTGGAGGGGGAAAACCACAACTAAAACAATTCCAGAGACAATTCCAGAGCTGAGACAACAACAAATTTCCAGAGATAAAACAACAATTTCAGAGCTGAGACAAATCCAGAACCAAGACAACAATTCCAGAGCCGAGACAATTCCAGAGCCAAGACAACAATCCCAAGCCTGGGAGCGCCCGGATGAGCACACCAGGCTGATTTCCCAGCCCTCCTCATTAAAATCCAGGCGGAGAGAGGCAGAGAAGCACCGAGATAAGAGATAAGAGGCGGCTGCTGCCCCCGGGCTCCCGAGCTCTTCTCGCTGCTCCCGGCTGCGTTTTTATCTCCCGGCTGCCTCCCAGACAAGCAGGAATAACAGGAATCACGTTATCGCCCTCCCTGCCTGCGGAGATGCAGGAGGATGGGGAAAAAACAAATAAAAATCCCATCCCTGTGCACAAAACAAGGATTGAGTGAGGGGAGAAATTGCTGGAAAAGGGAGTTTGGAGAGGATTCTGCCCATCCTGGTGGCTCCAAATCCTGTCCAGCCTGGCCTTGGACACTTCCAGGGGCGGGGAAAGCTGTGCCAGGGCCTCATCACCCTCCTGAGGAAGGATTTCTTCCCAAAATCCCATCTAAACCCACCCTCCTTCTACTGGGAAAAGCTCCAAGGAAACTCTTTCCAAAGCCGCTTTTCCCGAGTAAAAATCCCAGCTCAGACCTCGGCAGGGACTTTGCCAGTTGTTCCCCGACTCATGGGAATGGTTTTTTTAGGGAATAGCATCCCGAAATGGCAGCTGGAGGCTGCTGGGAGGGACACAGGGTGGCACACGGTGGGGACATCGCTGTCCCACGCTGTGTCCCTTGGGGATGGTGTTGGGTTTAGGGGGGTGAAGCTGCTGGAAAGGGGGGTGGGAATGGCCTGGTATCCCAGGAAAACCTTCCCATCCCAGGAACAGCCTTGTAATTCCAGGAAAACCCCTCGTAATTCCAGGAAAACCCCTCATATTCCAGGAACATCTTCCCATCCCTGGAAAAACCTCGTATCCCAGGAACAGCCTCATATCCCAAGAAAAACCCTCATATCCCAGGAAAAACCCTCATATTCCAGGAAAACTTTCATATTCCAGGAACATCTTCCCATCCCTGGAAAAACCTCGCATCCCAGGAAAACTCTCCCATCCCAGGAACAGCCTTGTATCCCAGGAAAAACCTTCATATTCCAGAAAAAAAATCCTCATATTCCAGGAAAACACTTCCACCCCAGAAAAACCCTCCCATTCTGGCAAAATCCGCCTCGGGAACAGCCACCCTGCAACTGCCGAGCACCCAAACCCCCTGGAATTTCTGAAAACGCCCCAAGGACACGAAGTTTTCCCTGTGGCAGCTCCTCAGTCCCATCTCCCATCTCCAGCCCGGGGTTCCGGGAGCTCGGGGTTTCCATGGAGCCGCGGCGGCCGCGGGGCTCAGCCCGGGCATACAGATGAGGGGCGAGGGGGGGCGGTTGCCACGGTGCCGGCGACATTCGGGGCCCTTTGTCCCTCTGTTTATTTCTCCTTTGTCCCTTTATTTGTTTCTCCTTTGTCCCTTTATTTATTTTTTTCTTTATTCCTTTATTTATTTCTTCTGTTAAAAATAGGTTAGGAAACTAACAGTGCATGCTTAACAATTATCAACTGTTTTACAACCGTTTCTAACCTGTTTTTAACACTTCTTTGTCGCTCTATTCATTTCTCCTTTGTCCCTTCATTTATTTCTTCTTTGTCCTTTTATTTATTTCTCCTTTTCCTTTGTATTTCTCCTTTGTCCTTTTTTGTTTCTCATTTTTGTCCTTTCATTTCTCTTTTGTCCCTTTATTTTCTCCTTTTTCCTCGTATTTGTCCTTTCCCACTGTATTTCTCATTTTTCCTTGTACTTCTCCTTTATCCCGTATTTCTCCCCTTTCCCTGGATTTATTTCTCCTTCATCCTTTTTATTTCTTTTTTGTCCCTTTTCATTTCTCCTTCTTCCCTTCCTTTCTCCGTTTGTTTTCCATGCTGAGGTTCCAGCCGGGAGATTCTCTCAGGAAGGAGGCGCTGTTCCCACACTGGGGTTTGCTCGGAGTTGGGAGATGCTGGGGAGTCCCAGTTCCTTGTTTCAGTTGGATTTGGGGATGAAATCCATCCTTGGGAGGAGCTGGGATGGAATTCTGTGGTTGCTCCATCCCTGGGAGTGTCCCAGGCCAGGTTGGAACACCCTGGGATGATGGAGAAGCTGAAGAAGATGAAGAAGCTGGGGAAGCTGGAGTAGCTGGAAAAGCCAGGAAAGATGGAGAAGCTGGGGAAGCCAGGGAAGATGGAAAAACTGGAGAAGCGAGAGAAATTGGAGAAGCTGGAGAAAATGGAGAAGCCAGAGAAGCTGGGGAAGATGGATAACCCAGAGAAGACGGAGAAGCTGAGGAAAAATGGGGAATCCGGAGAAGATGAAGAAGCTGGGGGAAATGGGGAATCCGAACATGGAGAAGCTGAGGAATCCAGGGAACGCAGAGAAGATGGAGAAGCTGGGGGAAATGGGGAATCCGAACATGGAGAAGCTGAGGAATCCAGGGAACCCAGAGAAGATGGAGAAGCTGGGGGAAATGGGGAATCCGAACATGGAGAAGCTGAGGAATCCAGGGAACCCCGAGAAGATGGAGAAGCTGGGGGCAATGGGGAATCCCAAGATGGAGAAGCTGAGGAATCCAGGGAACCCAGAGAAGATGGAGAAGCTGGAGAGCAGCCCCGAGCTCAGCTCACTCCAAGATCTCCCCCAGCAAAACTCTGGGAGCCGCCATCCCTCGGGAATGTCGCACTCAGGACCAGCAGTGACAGCAGGCAGGGCCACCCTGTCCCCGCCAGGCTGGAGGTGCCACCACCCCTGCAGGAATTCCAGGAGTTGCTTCCCAGGCACAGCGGGATCAGCCCCATCCTTTCCTGGGATTTTCCCCCCTCAGCAGGGATCACTCACTGCTAAAGATCTTCCTTTTCTCCCAGTTTGCTCCTTTCCGTGAATTTTAGTCCCAAGTTTTCCCAAATCCATCATTTTTCCACGAGTTCCCATCCCGTGACTCACACAAACCCCTGGATTATCCCATATCCAAGATTTCTCCCAGCCATCCGTGCTGCAACCATGCCCTGTGCTGGGAAAAAATGGGATAAAATCCAATTATGGACAAAACCAGCAGAGCTGGGGAGGTTTTCCCTGGAAAACCAGAGTTGGAACCAGGTGCCTTCTCCAGCCTTTCCTACACAACTCAAAGAAAATAAATAACCCCCCCCAAATTCCTCTATAATATTTATTTTAAGAAGAAGATTCGAGAGATATTTGAACAGCTGGAGACTTTTACAGACCCGAAAACGCCGGAGCACTTAAAAGGAAAGGTGTGGATCCATCAGAGGGAAGCGGGAATCGATGGATCCATCCTTTCCTTTCATGCTGGTTCTGCAGGAGCTGCTTTAAAAGCAGCGGGGAAGGAGGGAAAAGAGCGGGATCGATGCGGAATAAACTCGGCTCAGGAGCCCTTTCCAGGGAGAGCACGGCGGGGATAAAACTGAAACTTTGCTTTTCCCACTCTTTTCATGTTGTTTTTTTGTTGTTGTTGTTCCCCCTGCTGGGTGAGAGGCTTTTAAGGGAAGAAAAGGTTGGATTGGGGTCAGCATGGGGCAGGAGAGTTGGAGGAAATAATGGAATCAAAGGCTGGATTGGGAGAGGAGCAGGAGATGCCGGGGGGTTCAAACCTATCCCAGACCCCCCAGAGCATTCCCAGTGTTTGGGGGATGTTTTTCCCTAAGGAATTTCCACTGGAGGGCTGCAAATGGGCCTGGAGCTCCTGGATGGGGGAATTTGGAGCTGGGGAGGATGAGGAGCAGGGAGCAGAGCCCGCAGGAACATGATTCCCATGGAAAATTATTCCCATGGAAAATTATTTCCAACCCTGGCTCTGCTCAGCCTGGGCGGATTCCATGGGATAATTCCACCGGATTTTCTGGGATGAGAAGGTACAGAAAATGCCATGGATATAAACTGGAACTCATTGATTTGTTTTGGGGATCCTGGGAAGATCCCATGGGATAATTCCACCCAGATTCTCTGGGATGGGAGGGCACAGCAAGTGCCACGGATAGAAAATGGAATTCATGGATTTGCTGGGCCCTTTTAAGGGCACTGGGGCTCCCAGGCAGGGTCCTGGTGGTGCCATCCTCAGATTTTGACCTCCCCAACTTGTCCCTTGTCCCCCAGCAGCCCAAACCCTCCTCTAACCCAACTTTGCCATTTTTCCAGGAATGACCTCGAGGAGAAGCCCAGAAGATGCAGCCGAGCATGGGAACAACTCCTTTGGGGAGGAAGAAGAGGCCCAGCTCTGACTGAGGTGCCCCCAGCACTTTGAGCTCCCATTTCGGGGGTGCCAGGCAGGGGCTGACCCTTCCAGGGGCTCGCATGGAGCATCTCCCCCCACGGGCGCCGTCCCCACCTCGCCGTCACCGCCGTCCCCCCGTGGCCAGCTCTGGATGCTCCCTGTGACCTTCTGCAGGCCAAAATGAGAGGCCTCCAGCCCAGCTGCCTCCTGCTGTGCGTGGTGGCCGCCAGCGCCATGCCCACGGTGCCCTGGCGGGTGGCGTGTCCCCCGCGCTGCGTGTGCCAGATCCGGCCCTGGTACACGCCCCGCTCCGCCTACCGCGAGGCGGCCACGGTGGACTGCAACGACCTCTTCATCACCTCGGTGCCCCCGGAGCTGCCCGAGGGCACCCAGACCCTGCTGCTGCAGAGCAACAACATCGCCAGGCTGGAGCAGGGCGAGCTGGGCTACCTGCGGAACCTGTCGGAGCTGGATCTGTCGCAGAACAGCTTCTCCGACGTCTGGGATTTCGGGCTCAGGAACATGCCCCAGCTGCTCAGCCTGCACCTGGAGGAGAATCAGCTCTCTGATCTGCCCGACAGCAGCTTCCCGGGCTTGGGGAACCTTCAGGAGCTCTACCTGAACCACAACCGGCTCCGCAGCATCGCCCCCCGCGCCTTCGCCGGCCTGGGCAGCCTCCTGCGGCTCCACCTCAACTCCAACCTGCTGAGGACGCTGGACAGCCGCTGGTTCCAGATGCTGCCCAGCCTGGAGATCCTCATGGTCGGGGGGAACAAGGTGGACGCCATCCTGGACATGAATTTCCGGCCCCTGGGCAACCTGCGGAGTTTGGTGCTGGCCGGGATGCAGCTGCGGGAGATCTCGGATTACGCCCTGGAAGGGCTGAGGAGCCTGGAGAGCCTGTCCTTCTATGACAACAAGCTGGCAGACGTCCCCAAGAGGGCTCTGCAGCAGGTGCCCGGCCTGAAATTCCTAGATCTGAACAAGAACCCGCTGCAGAGGGTCAAGCAGAGCGACTTCACCAACATGCTGCACCTCAAGGAGCTGGGCCTCAACAACATGGACGAGCTGGTGTCCATCGACCAGTTCGCCCTCATCAACCTCCCCGAGCTGACCAAGCTGGACGTCACCAACAACCCCAAGCTGTCCTTCATCCACCCCAAGGCCTTCCAGCACCTTCCGCAGCTGGAGACGCTGATGCTCAACAACAACGCCCTAAGTGCCTTGCACCGGCAGACGGTGGAGTCGCTGCCCAACCTGCAGGAGATCAGCATCCACGGCAACCCGCTGCGCTGCGACTGCGTCATCCGCTGGGTCAACAGCACCCGGCCCCGCGTGCGCTTCATCGAGCCCCAGTCCACGCTCTGCGCCGAGCCGCCCGACCTCCAGCGCCGCCACATCCGCGACGTCCCGTTCCGGGAGATGACGGAGCAGTGCCTGCCGCTCATCTCCGCCCGCAGCATCCCGGCGCGCCTGGAGGCCGAGGTGGGCGACAACGTGGCCCTGCACTGCCGGGCGCTGGCGGAGCCGGAGCCGGAGATTTACTGGGTGACGCCGGCCGGGGCGAAGCTGCTGCCGTTCGGGGACGACGGGAAGTTCAAGGTGCACTCGGAGGGGACGCTGGAGATCCGCGGGATCGCGGCGGGCGAGGCCGGGCTCTACACGTGCGTGGCTCACAACCTGCTGGGCGCCGACACCCGCGGTGTCCGCGTGCTGGTCAACCGCTCCTTCCCGCTGGGCCAGGCCGAGCTGGAGCTGCTGGTGGTGGACGTCCAGCCCCACCACGTGCTGCTGGCCTGGCGGCCGTGCCTCAACGCCATCTCCTCCAACCTCACCTGGGCCAGCTCGGTGCCGGGCTCGGTGCCGGGCTCGGCGCGGATCCCGGCGGGCACCCACAGCTTCAACATCACCCGGCTGCGCCCCGACACCGAGTACCGGGCGTGTCTGCACGTCACCTTGGTGGCATCGCCGGTCAGGGTGGCCTGTGTGAACACCAGGACTAAAGAGGCCAGGCAGGGGATGCCGTGGGGACAGGGGACGCTGGTGACGGCGCTGCTGCTGTGCCTGCTGCTGCTGGGGGTGGCGGTGAGCGGCGGATCCCGGCGGGAATTGCTCCGTGGGGCCGGGGCCGTGCGCGTGGTTTATCCCGTGCAGCCCCGGGGACACCTCCTGGCCGTGGAGGTGCAGGCGGCACCCCTGGAGTGCTGAGGGAGGATGGATTTTGGGGGGTTCGGTGGGGTTTTGGGGTGGGTGGGGAGGGGGGAAAAGGGTTTTTTACCAAAAAAAAAAAAAAAAAAAAAAGAGATGCTGGGAAAAAATTGGATTTTGTGGACATGACCTTGAGGAGCCTCAGGATCCATGGGAGAGGAGCCTCCGGCGGTCCTGGATTTGTGTGGAGCGGCTGGATTTGGCCGTGGATCCCAAAACAACCATGCTGGGAAGATGGGAGGGGATGGAGAATGCTGTGGGGACAATGCCCTGAGTGGGTGAAGAGCCATAAAAGGAACCCCAAACCTGCGTCCCCCTGGCACCAGGGACACCCCAGAGGTGTCACCTCCCTCGCTGGACAGCCCCTGCTTTGGAAATACAAAAAAACCTAAAAACCCCTAAAAAAAGCGGTTTCTTCCTTTGGGATCTGTGTGGGGTCTGGGGTTTCTTTTTTGGGGTTTTTTGGAACCTTGGGATCATCACACAAAGCAACCCCAGTGCCACCTCCCTCGCTGGACAGTCCCTGCTTTGGAAATACAAGAAAAACCTAAAAAACCGAAAAAAAAGAGGAGTTTTTATTCCTTTGGGATCTGCGTGGGGTTTGGGGTTATTTTTGGGGTTTTTTTGGAGCATTGGGATCATCAAACCAAGTGTCACCCCCAGCTCTGTCACTGCTGTCACCTATGGGGAGGCAGGGAGGATTTGGGATAGAAGAATGGGAAATGGTGACGGTGACACTTCCCTGTGGGACTGGATGGATCCTGGATCCCAAAGTCCCAGAACTTTTGTGGATAAAGGGTAAAAAACCAAAGAAAAATAGGAAGAAAAGAGGGAAGGAAGAAGGAACAAAAACTGGGAATGTTGAGACGCAACTGGAGGGGTCCAAGGGGCATCGCTGCTATTTGGGACGGGGGAAAACTTGGATTTGTAGGTTTGGGAAATCAGGAAAACCGACCCTCAGCCATGGGAAGGTGTCCCTGAGCTCCTTTTCCAGCCGGGAATGTGGATCCTGGAAGGAGGGAGAGCAGCAGGAGCTGGGCGTGGGTGCCCTCTAGTGAGCTCTGCCTTCTCTGGGAGCGCGGATCCCAAAAAACAGCTGGAAAAAGGAGAAAAACTCCACTGGGAATTGTCCCAGGGATGGGCTGGGGTGGGTGATCCCACGGGAATGTCAGGAAATGGGATTGGGAATGGGCTGGAGAACAAAGGTTCAAATCCAGAGGATTTACTGCTGCCATTCCCGAGGGATTTCGCAGACATTGGATGGGGAAAAAATCTGCCTGGAAAGGGGAAAAAACTTCCTAAAAAAGGGGGGAAAGTCTGCCTGGAAAGGGGGAAAAATCTGCCTGGAAAGGGGGGGAAAATCTGCCTGGAAAGGGTGCAAATGGGGCTTTAAAGGAATTATTTTATCCCTCAAAACAATGTGTTGAATTTTTAAGCCACTTTTCAAATCACTCAAAAATGAGGATTGTTTTAGGCTAAAGGATAGATGAGGGCTGGTGGAACATCCCAAACTATCCCAAAGCTGCTGGAATTGAATCCTGCTGGACTGAGGTGACACAGAATAGATTTAAATGTACAAAAAGAGAAGAAATAGAAATTAAGGAGCCCAAAAAGAAAAAAATATAACATTATTATTATTATTTTTCCATCTCATTTGTGACCTGAGAGGCGTGGATTAAAAACTTAAGATTTATTTCCCATCTGTGAGCAAGGAATTCTTCACCCTGCCGACCTTAAACAATAAAAAAATTAGGAATAAAGTTCTTCTTCTTCTCTCCAAAACAAATCCCCTGGCCTCCCACCATAAATATTTATTTCTGTTTTTAACTATCAGTTCCAAAGGAATTGCACAAGTTGGGATTTATGGAAAAAAAAACCATTCCAAAGGTTTCACTTTTTCCCAAATCTGCTGTTCTTGGTCAGGAGAAAGAATCCCGAGGGATAAAATCGGGCTGAAGATGGGAAAGTGGGAAAATTTCCAAGCTGGGGTTTTGATCTCGAGGTGAATTCCATGGAAAAGTGGATCCTGCAGAGGATTCTTGGTGGGATTAAATCTTGGTACTCTTTGGTTTCACCGGCTGAGCTCTGGAATTGGGGTTCGAGTGCAAAAATCTTCATTTTGGGGTTATTTGAGGTGCACAAGGCCCTGCTAGCCCATAAAGATCCCGATGAGCATCTTGATCCTGCAGACTGAGCTCTGGAATTGGGGTTTTTGTGCAAAAAAAAGTGGTTTTGGGGTTATTTTAGTAGTAGAAGGTCCTGCTAGGCCTGAAGATCCCGATGGCCATCCTGATCTCTTTTCTGCACACAATGAAACTGGGATTTGAGTGCAAAAATTCCAGATTTTGGGGTTATTTTATGAAGATCCTGATGACCACCGTGATCTCCTTCCTGCACACAATTAAACTGGGATTTGAGTGCAAAAATTCCAGATTTAGGGGTTCTTTTATGAAGATCCTGATGACCATCATGATCTCCTTCCTGCACACAATTAAACTGGGATTTGAGTGCAAAAATTCCAGATTTTGGGGTTATTTTATGAAGATCCTGATGACCATCGTGATCTCCTTCCTGCACACAATTAAACTGGGATTTGAGTGCAAAAATTCCAGATTTTGGGGTTATTTTATGAAGATCCTGATGACCACCTTGATCTCCTTCCTGCACTCCAATCCCAATTTCAGTGTGTGCACAAATCCTCTTTTGGGGGTTATTTTACCAAGATCCTGATGACCATCGTGATCTCCTTCCTGCACATACTGTAATGGGGGTTTGAGTGCAAAAATTCCAGATTTTGGGGTTACTTTAGGGGCAGAAAACCTCCCTACCCCATGAAGATCCTGATGACCATCTTGATCTCCTTCCTGCACACGGGACACGGCGATCTCTTCTTCTTCAGCATCCTGGCACACCTGAAGCAGGCCACCAGGTGAGCAGTCCTTCCGTGGACAATATTCCCATCCCGAGGCCTGTGCTGGCACAGGAAGCAGGGATTCAGCAGGGTTTTGATGCTCTCCAAAGATTCCATCTCCTCCTCTTTCTTCAGCTTGGCAAAATCCCGATTTTTCCCCTCCTGCGCCAAATCCAAGGACTCGATGGAGCCGCCGGGATCCACGTGGGGTTTGTTTTCCCCCAGGAAAAGATGTTTGGGTTGGCCAGCCGGGGCTGAGATCGTCCTCCTGCAGTCTGGGACGTCCATCCCTTCATCCTGCTCCTGGTTTTCCATGGAATTGATGTTGGAAAGGGACAGGGAATGGGGCAGTTTGGGGCAGTCCCTGTACCAGTCCTTGCGCAGGGCCCAGCAGCGGAAGCAGTACCTTTTACCCGGAGAGTTGAATTTCCTGCACTTGGAGCATTGCCAGCAATCCTGAGGGATTTAAGGCAAAAATTCCAGCAAAAAAATCAATTTATTTTTGGGTATTCCTCGTTTTAGCCACGTGGGAAAAGCAGCAAGGAAGCCTCGTTTAAAAAAATTTTATTTATGAGTGATTTATAAGCTGGAAAACCAACATTTTGTGGCTTGGGATTGATTCATTCCAGATCTGTCCCTCATTAATTCCTCTCCCTCCTCTCTCCCAGCCCTCTGGAAGAATCCAAGTTGGGGCAGCTTATTTTTATTTAATTTCAAAAGAATTTGCAATATTTTGCTCAAAATTCAAGGGGAAAGCTCCTGGAATATGGCAGGAATTTGTTTTCCAGGATCACCCATCACTTACCAGCTGTTGAATCTGCACAATTAATGGATTTATTAACTCATGATCTCACAGAAAAGGGCAGGAGATGCACAAGTGCAGAGCCAGGACTCAGCTGTCCAAAGCCAGGGACATCCCCATTTATTCCAGGCTGGAAAATTCTGCTACAACCATTAAAATTCTGCTAAAAATCACTAGAATTCTGAGTTTTTGAGTGACTATAAAGTGCTACTTGAGATTTCCAAGTCCCTTCCAAGGACAATTCTCCAGATTTCCATTCAGAGGACAACATGGAACTAAAACCTTATTAAACCGTGCCTGGGTATCAACATAACTTCACCCAGCCACTTTTCTTTTTGGAAACCCACAGGAAAATCAGCTTTTCCCACCCCAAAACCAGCAGAAGATGTGGGATGAACCCTTCCCAGCCCCAGGTGATCCCAAGGAATTCCCACCTCAGAAGCAGCCTCTGTGTCCGTGTCATCACTCAGGCACTGGGAATCCTCCAGCTCATCCAAGCACACATCCTCAGGCACCTGGAATTCCAGGAAAGCATTGTCAGAGGGTGGGAATGTTGGAATATTCCCTGTTTATCGTTTGCCTGGTGCTGCACACCTCAATTAAAGGATTACAGCATCATGCAGCTCATTGAATCACTTCTAAAAGTGAATTAAAACCAGTTTTTGCAGTGGTTCTTTTGAAGAATGTTGGTAACTTTTGCTGGTTTACCATGATCAGACTTTTCTCTTTGAGTCTTTAGCTGGACTCTATTTTTAAAAGCCTTTTCCAAACTTAATTCCACGATTTTTGATTTATAACTCTTGCAGGTATTGGTTAGAAACCCACTTAAGTCACTGCGAGAAGTTTAATTCATTTTCAATTGATTTTATGCCTTGAAAAATTGAATTTAAACCAAAACCCAAGCAGGAAAACCATCAAACACATGAGGAATGGTGACAGCCTTTTCTAAACAGGATTTAGCCTCTGGATGGGAACAGATCCAGCCTTTCCAAGGGCAGCATGGAATGAATTCAAACAGAGAAAACTGTGCCAGAGGTACCTTGGTGTCACCTTCTGTGACCTCCTCACAGTCCAGCACTTCCACCTTGAGCCCAGCAGTGCCCTGGTCCAGGGGACACTCGTTGAGGAACCACAGGTCATCAGTGGTGTCTGAAACTATGGCAGTGTCAATGTCCTGAGGGGGAAAAAAAACAGGAAAAACCATTTAGGAGCAGCTCCACACCCAGAAATGTCCCATTTTCCTCTCCCAACAACCTCCAGAGCCCCAGACACCCCTTTTGAAAATTTCTACCTCACAGACCTCCCTTTTCCCTTCACAGGTTTCCATTTTTAAAATTTTCCCCTCACAGATTCCCTTTTCCCAATTTCCCCCTCACAGGCTCCCCTTTTCCCAACCTCTCCTCAGTTTCCACCTCACAAGTTGCCTCTTTTCCCCACACCAACTCAGTTTTTCCCAATTTTCACCTCACAACCTTCTCTTTTCCCAATTTCCATCTCACAGGTGTCCATTTTTAAAATTTTCCCCTCACAGACTCCCTTTTTTCCATTTTCCACCTCACTAGTTCTCTCTTTTCCCAATTTCTGCCTCACAGGCTTCCATTTTTAAAATTTTCACCTCACAGATTCCCTTTTTTCCAATTCCCACCCAACAGGCTCCCCTTTTGCAACCTTTCCCCAATTTCCACCTCAGAAGTTCCTTCTTTTCCCAATTTCCCCCTCACCAACTCAGGTTTTCCCAATTTCCCCCTCACTGGTTTCCATTTTTAAAATTTTCACCTCACAGATTCCCTTTTCCCAATTCCCACCTCTCAAGTTCCTCTTTTCCCAACCTCTCCCCAATTTCCACCTCACAAGTTCCCTCTTTTCCCCACACCAACTCAGTTTTTCCTAATTATCACCTCACAACCTTCTCTTTTCCCAATTTCTCCCTTACAGGCCCCCTTTTCCCAATTTCCATCTCACAGGCATCCATTTTTAAAATTTTCCCCTCACAGATTCCCCTTTTTTCCATTTTCCACCTCACTAGTTCTCTCTTTTCCCAATTTCCCCCTCACAGGCTTCTCTTTTCCCAATTTCTGCCTCACAGGCTTCCATTTTTAAAATTTTCACCTCACAGATTCCCTTTTTTCCAATTCCCACCCAACAGGCTCCCCTTTTGCAACTTTTCCCCAATTTCCACCTCATAAGTTCCCTCTTTTCCCAATTTCCCCTTCACCAACTCAGGTTTTCCCAATTTCCCCCTCACAGGCTTCCATTTTTTAAATTTTCACCTCATAGATTGCATTTTTTTTCCAATTTCCACCTCCCAGGCCCTCCTTTTCCCAATTCACACCTCACAGGCTTCTATTTTTAAAATTTTCACCTCACAGATTCCCTTTTCCCAATTCTCACCTCTCCAGTTCCCCTTTTCCCAACCTTTTCCCAATTTCCACCTCACTATTGTCCCTTTTTCCAACTTCCACCTTTTCCAGCTCCCCCTTCCAGCTCAGCCACCACCCTTATGATGGTCACCCCAATAAAAAAAAAGGGCAACTCCTGAAATCCAGGCACCTCTGAGGGCCTTGAGAAAAGAGTTTGGTCCCTAAAATTCACCAACCACCCAATGGGAAAGGCCCAGAGTGGGAAAAAAGGCTGAAAAACCCGGAGTGGGAAGAGGAAAGGGAGAAAAAACCAGAATATTTGACTTCCTTGGAAGTCAAAAGAGAAGAGGAAGAGGACATGAGGGCCTTCTTTACACACCTGGTTAGTCTGAATATCCGTGGATCCGTTACTCCTGGATTTGTAATTGCTTCTGAGATTCCCTAAAAACCACCATGGCAGTCCAGCCACATCCCATTCCTCAAAAACCAGGTCCAGCTTGGGCTTTTTGCTTTTGGAGAGGTTTTCTATCAAATCACTGTCTGGAAGAGCCAAGCACAGTCCAAGTCATTGGGTAAGAGACACCAGCAGAGAAAAAAATTGAGCTGAAATCTGATTTTTTTTACTTCTTGCATCAGGCTGAGAGCTCTGGGGTTTGGATGTCCCATCTGGCAAAAATCCCTGCACAAGTCAGGAACATCCCAGTGCTCCTGTGCTGGAACAGGCTGAGTTTCATTTAAAATTTCACCACAGAAACACAAACACTTCCCCAGCCAGCCCTGAGTGGGTTTCTGGAGTGATTTAAAATGCAGAAAGGACTGGTTGGAATTCTGTCTGCAGCTCCTGAATTCCCAAGAAGTGGGATCTATCCTCTCCATGCTCCAGCCTGGGATCCCAAACTGAGAATTCCAGGATCACCTTGGATCTCCCTCCCTCCAGTGCCTGGAGCTGCCAAGGCACAGCCATGGCTTGTAAATCCAGGGAATTTTCCAAGGGTTTCCAAGGCTGGTTTGTAAACCCTGGGAATTTCCAGTTCTCCCGTTTGAGCTGGAAACAAGGAGCTCCTTTTCCAACTGAGGTTCATTGATAAGAGAGAATAAAAAACAGAAAACCAGGAAAATTGCTCCCAACACTTGTGAAATCTCCACGAGTGACCCAGCAAAAAAAATCCCACGGGGGAAATGTCAAAATATGACAGATCCACCCCAAAATTCCCATTTTTGTTCAGTTCCCTGCTTGGCTTGCAGGGAATGACTGCAGCCAGCCCAGGCTGGGTTCTGAGAGCTCAGGAGCCTCCCTTGGGAAGGGGGATGGATCCAAAGATAATTCCAGCATTTAAAACACCCTCCAGCAAGGTCTAGAAGATTTTTTCTCATGGCATTGCTCAGTGAGAGATGGGATTTGGGGGCTTAACTTGCCACTGCATTCAGAGCATTTATTTATGACCAGAAATTAAGAAAATACTTGTGGTGAACTTTGTAATTTCTCAGTCTTTAGCATGAAGACTTTTAATGATTCTATTCCAAACCAGGGGTTTTTTGAGTCCCTCCTCCAGCATTTTGCTGCTACGTGTCTCGCATGCATTTGCAAACGTTGTGATAATGCAGAAATTTGTCCCTCACCTTCACAAGTGTCACATTTGGGCTCTGAGGTAGCAGGAGCTGAGGTTTTGCTGTCACCCTCCAGGATCCCAGAGTCAGATCCTTCCTCCTGGCTGAGCTGCAGGAAGGAAAATCCAGGAATGAGCCCAGCAGAGCTTGCAGGGACAAGGGGATGCAGCACTTCCATCCCCAGGCACCAGCTGCAGGATGAGACCAAGCAGGTAGGAAGAGGAAATAATTCAGAATAAAAACTACCAACTATTTCTCTTTAAAGCCTCTGGAATCAGCAGGAACAACCAAGGAAAAATCTTCAGCTTGGCAAAAACCCTGAAGTCGGTGTTTTTCATGCAGTAAAAGTTGATTTGGTGACTCTCTGACACCTCCCAGCCTTCACACCCCAAACCACACCTGGAAAAAACTTTTGGAGGCGCCAAGATTTTTCCTCGGTTTTCACCTCTGCCTGAAAAGCTGCTGGAAACAAATCCTAACTAGGCACAGTGAATTATTTCTTTGGGAGAAAAGAGGGGGGAAAAGCAGGAAAACGGGGCTGGAGAAGCCGAGGGCTGGAAGTGCTGCACCCCAGAACAACGCGCTCAGAGACTGGCACTCTGTCACGAGGAGGAGAACAGAGAAGGGTGGCTCTGTCCCTGCTCTGTGGATTCCAGAACTTTTGAAATTTGGGGGATTTTTTTGGGTTTTTTTCTCTCAGGAAAAAAGGTGAGGAGCAGCACAACAAAAAACCAACCAAAAAGTTCTGGCAGTCCACCATGCAGAGGTACAGAGAAGGGGCGGCTCTGTACAAGAAAAGAACCCACTGGGCAGTGGGGTTTACCTGCAGCTGGTCTGGGCTGGGCTTAGCGACGCTCTGCTCCTTTGGGAGAGTCTGTGCAGCATCTGCAGATGGCAGGCAAAACACAAGGAAAAGCCTTCCCTGGAAATTCCCACTCTCACACCACACAGGGCCTGGGGCAAGCAACCAACCAGCCAGGCTTGGCACACCTGGGCAACTCCTGCAGGTCAAGTCTGGGCTGCTCAGGGGGGAATTGGTGGGTTTTGGGGAGAAAATTCACAATATTCTTCCTAAAGGGAAAAAGTATCCTTCTTCATCCAGCCAAATTCAGAATATTCTTCCCAAAGGGAAAAAATATTCTTCTTGCTATGGCCAAATTCTGAATTCTTCTCAAAGGGAAAAGTTGTTATTTTTGCTACAGCCAAATTCAGAATACTCTTCCCAAAGGGAAATACTATTCCTTTCACTATAGCTAAATTCAGAATATTCTTTCCCAAAGGGAAATATTATTCCTTTTGCTACGGCCATCACAAATTCAGAATATTCTTCCCAAAGGGAAATATTATTCCTTTCACTACAGCCATCACAAATTCAGAATATTCTTCCCAAAGGGAGAAGTTATTCTTATTCCTACAGCCAAATTTGAACCATTCTTCCCAAAGGGAAAAACTATTATTTTTATCCTGTAGCCATCACAAATTCAGAATATTCTTCCCAAAGGGAAAAGTTATTCATATTTCTACAGCCAAATATTCAGAATATTCTTCCCTAAGGGAAAAGTTCTTCTTATTCCTACAGCCATCCCAATTTGAGAAGATTCATGCCAAAGGGAAAAGTTATTCTTTTTGCTATAGTCAAACTCAGAATATTCTTCCCAAAGGGAAAAGTTATTCTTTTTCTTTTGGATTTGGAATTGCTCCTGGAATTGCTCCCACCACAGCTTTGTGGGATTTCCCCTGGAGTTTCCAAGGCTCTTTTGTACATCCAGGGAATTTCCCCAATCCCGTTTTGCAAGGAGCTGCTTTTCCACCTGAGATTCTTCAAAAGGAGAGAATAAAAAGTGGAAAACCAGGAAAATTGATTCTGAAACCTCCCTGGGTGTCCCAGCAAGAAATCCCACGGGGGAAATGTCAAAATACGACAGATCCACCCCAAAAAAAATCCCATTTTTGCTCAGTTCCCTGCTTGGCTTGCCAGGGAATCCCACCTGGAAGTGAACAGGACTTTTGGGGAGGAATTTCTGAGGATTTCTTGCTCTTTTTGAAAGGTTTGGGCATGAGGATAAAGAGCAAAGAAGGGAAAATTCCATGCACAGGGCTGGACACAGCTGGATCCAGCTGCTCCCAAGAGTTAATTAAAAGGCTGAGCTAAATTACCAAGAATCCAATTAACAGGAATCTTTCTGAGCCTGGCTTTGAGCAGAGAGAACAAAAGATGCCAGGCTGGCTCCTGCCTGCTCCCCTTTGCATGGAACAGGAAAATTCCCTTTGGATGAGGCTGAATCTCACCAGGAATCACACCTGGATAGGGAACAGCTGAAAACGGCAGAAAATTCCACCTCAAAATGGCCTTTAAATGGAGCAAAATTCAGGAATTCCTGCTTTTTTTCCTCCTTGCAGCTGCTGGGGTTGAATTGCTGCTGGAAAACAGGAGCCTGGGTTCTGCAGGGAGAAACCTTTCCAAAATCTGATTTTCAGGGAGTGAAAAGACTCCAGGGGCTGGAAGGTTTCCTTTTGGAGCTGGAAAATTCCATAAAAAGCAGCCTGAAGTGAGGGATTCCTAAATGCAGCCTGGGGGAGTCAGACTTGGGAAAAGTGGGCAGGGAAGGAGAAAAGTGGCCAAGGAAAGGAAGGAAATTAGAAAAGGAGGAAGAAATAGAAAAGGGGGAAAGAATTAGAAAAGGAAAGGGGAAAAGAATTAGAAAAGGAAAGGGGGGAAAGAATTGGAAAAGGAAAGGGGAAAATAATTGGAAAAGAAAAGGGGGGAAAGAACTGGAAAAGGAAAGGGGGGAAAGAATTAGAAAAGGGGGGAAAATCAGAAAAGAAAGGGGGAAAATCAGAAAAGAAAGGGGGGAAAATCGACAAGGAAGAAAATTAGACAAGAAAGGGGAAGAAATGAAACAAGAAAAGGGGAAAATCAGAAAAGGGAGGGAGAAAAATTAGACAAGGGAGAGGAGGAAAATGAACCAAATCCAGTCATTCCTGTGCTGGGCTGAAGGAAAGCAAAGAGCTGGAAAAGGAAGGAAAGGAAGGAAAACAGGGGGGAAAAGAAGGAAAATGGGTGGGAAAGGAAGGAAAACGGGTGGGAAATGAAGGAAAACGGGTGGGAAATGAAGGAAAAGGGGTGGGAAATGAAGGAAAACGGGTGGGAAATGAAGGAAAACGGGTGGGAAAGGAAGGAAAAAGAGGCTGAGGCTCCCTCCCTGTGCCCTGCCAGGTCTGGTGTGCCAAGCTTGGTTGGTTTGGGTCACACTCACACACAGCCAGGTCTAACTGAGCCCTGGGAACAGCTTTTCCTGAGCCAGGCTTAAAAGTGAGGCCAGGGCTGGGCCCAGGAGCAGGAAAAGGCAAACTCAGCTCTGCACACACACAGCTTGTCTGGGAGGAGGGAGCAGCACTCACACAATTGTCCTACAGCAAAAAAAAGTCCAAATAGAAGTCCAAAGATTCTTCTAGAAAATAAATTAAAAGAAAAAAAAGAATCTTCTGTAAAAAAATCCAAGGCAGAAATGGCCACGTTTTTTCATTTGAATTGAATTTCATTTTTAATTTTTCCACACGTGCCTGAGGCCTCCTAAAGGTTTAAGTCCATTTGAGCTGCTTCAAAAATGCAGCACAAAATTCCTCAGCTGTGGATCAAATCCATTTTATCTAGTTCAAAAATTGAAAATATATCACAGAAGTCCACAGCTGTAGGTTCAATCCTTTCTTTTGGTTTTAAAAAATGGCAAATGTGGCACAAAATTGCACATCTGTGGATTGAATCCATTTTATCTGTTCAAAAATCTGGGAAATGTGGCACAAAATTCCACAGCTCTGCCAGTGGAGTTGATTTTGTTTCCCCAGTCCTACACCAAGAACTGGTTTCAAGGAAGTCACCTCAGCTCAGATGAATTTAAGAATAAGTTTCCATTTTGATGGAGTTGAATTGAATTGAATTCCTCTCATGAGCTGGGGAAGGTTCAAGGTTAAAGCCTTGCAGAGTTTTTAGACCTCTTGGAGACGATCAAAATATAAAATGAGGTAAAAATTGCAGCTCTGAAGGTGAAAAAAGAAACAAAAGATTCCAGTCAAGGAGGGGATTTCAGGATTTAAATTTTGGGGCACCACTCAAACAGCTCCTGGCACACAGAAAAGACACAAACTCCGAGAGATTGGCTTGGCAAAGGTTTTGAGAGAAGTTTATTCCTCCTGCAGCCCCAGGATTTGGCATTTTCCTGGGTTTTTATTCTTTTTTTTTGGTACTTACCAAGTCAGAGCAACATTTATGGAACGGGACCAACCTACCTGGGAGGGCAGCAGGGCTCAGGTTCCTCTTCAGCATCTCGTACACGGGGCTGGAGAGGGGCAAAAATCCCCTTTAGTGGCCACAGAAACCCCAAAACCATTTGTGCTTTTATGGATTTTATGATAAACATTCTGAGGGGGTTGATTTTCCTACAGATCCCAGAGAAAAAACAGAGGATTTTCTTCTAGAGACCCCAAAAAACAGTGATTTTCTTTTTTCCTGGAACTTTTTTGGAAAAGTTTTTGGGAATTTTTTCAGCTTTTCCAGCTAAAAATGGGATTTTTTTCAAGTGTTTTCAGCTAAAAATGTGAATTTTTTTCAGCGTTTTCAGCTAAAAATGTGAAATTTTCATCTTTTGTGGATAAAATTGGGATTTCTTTCCTTACCTGGGGTCCTTGACAGAGAAGCTCTGCAGTCCCAGCAGCTCTCCCAGCTGATCTCCCCCACAGTGCACCAGGTGCTGCTGCCTCTTGTCGTAGAGCTGCCGGGCCATGATGTACTGGCCCAGGAAATGCATCACCTGTGGGCACAGGACACGGCTGGGAATTCATTCCCTGGCATTTGGGATGCTGGGAGGGGAACTGGAAGGGATTTTGGGGTGGTGGATATGGGGGGGTTGTGTTGGGAGTAAAGGTTTGGGGTTGAGGTGGAGGATGGAAATGTCCCGGTTCAAATGGGGTTATCCCAGCTCAAAGTGCATTATTTCCAGTTAATATGGGGTTATTCCAGTTTAAAATGGGGTTATTCCCAGTTCAAATGGGGTTATTCCCAGTTCAAATGGGGTTATTCCCAGGTAAAATGGGGTTATCCCAGTTCAAAATGAGGTTATTGCCAGTGACCCCAAAGTTTCTCCAAAAGTGACCCTGAAGTATCCCCACAATGACCCCAAAGTGTTCCCAAAAATTGACCCTGAAGTGTCCTCAAAAAGTGACCTCAAATGTCCCTAAAGTGTCTCCAAAAACTGACACTGAAGTGTCCTCAAAGTGACCCTGAAGTGATCCCACAGTGATCCTGAAGTGACGCTGAAAAGACCCCGAAAAGTGATCCCAAAGTGCCCCCAAAAGGTGACCCCATGTGTCCCTAAAGTGCCTCCAAAAGTGACCCCAAAGTGTCCCTAAAGTGCCCTCAAAATACTCTGAAGTGACCCCAAAAATGTCCTCAAAGTGACTCTTAAGTGCCCTCAAAGTGACCCTTAAGTGTCCCCAAAAAATGCCCTCAAAGTGATCCTGAAGTGACTCCAAAAGTGACCCCAATGTGCCCCTAAAGTGCCCTCAAAGTGACCCTGAAGTGACTTCAAAAAGTGACCTTGAAATGCCCCAAAAGTGACCCCAAAGTGCCCCCAAAATGTGACTCCAAAGTGCCAAAAGTGACCCCAAAAAAATGCCCTCAAAGTGACCCTGAAGTGCCCCAAAAAGTGACTCCAAAGTGTCCTCAAAGTGACCCTTAAGTGTCCCCAAAAAATGCCCTCAGTGATCCTGAAGTGACTCCAAAAAGTGATCTTGAAGTGCCTCACAAATGACCCCAAAGTGTCCTCAAAGTGACCCTGAAGTGCCCCAAAAAGTGACTCAAAAATGTCCCTAAAAAGTGACCCCAAAGTGACCCTGAAGTGCCCCAAAAAGTGACTCAAAAAACGCCCCTAAAAAGTGCCCCCAGTGTCCTCAAAGTGACCCTTAAGTGCCCCAAAAAGTGACCCCAATGTGCCCCTAAAGTACCCTCAAAATACCCTGAAGTGCCCCAAAAAGTGACTCCAAAGTGCCCTCAAAGTGACCCTTAAGTGTCCCCAAAAAAGCCCTCAAAGTGACCCTGATGTGATGCAAAAAAGTGACCTTGAAATGCCCCAAAGGTGACCCCAAAGTGTTCCCAAAATGATCCTGAAGTGCCCCAAAAAGTGACTCCAAAGTGCCTCTAAAAAGTGACCCTGAAGTGCCCCAAAAAGTGACTCAAAAATGCCCCTAAAATGTGACCCCAAAGTGACCCTGAAGTGCCCCAAAAAGTGACTCCAAAGTGCTCCTAACAGGTGCCCCCAAAGTGTCCTCAAAGTGACCCTGAAGTGCCCCAAAAAGTGACTCAAAAATGGCCCTAAAAAGTGCCCCCAAAGTGTCCTCAAAGTGACCCTGAAGTGCCCTCAAAAAGTGACCTTGAAGTGCCCCAAAAGTGACCCTAAAAAGTGACCCCAAAGTGATCCCCAAGTGCCCCCAAAGTGCCCCCCCAGGTAAAATGAAGGAGTTTCCCAGGGCAGCAAGGAGTGAACCCCAAATCCCAAACCCCAAATCCCAAACCCCAAATCCCCCCAGGACAGGCCCTGGAAGGTGCCCCCACCTCTTTGAGCGTGAAGGAGTCGCCCTGAGCCCCCGCAGCCTGCAGGATCCTCAGCAGGGGCAGCTTGGGAACCACCTGGAAAACACAGCAGGGATGGGATCTCCTGGAATGCTGGGATCAAACCCGACACCGACAAACCATGGGAGCGAGCGAGGGGTAATTAGCTGAGAATTAATGAATAATTACCTGATTGGCTTGGCCCAGGGTGATCCTGCAGGAATTCCCAGCTCCTGGAGGTTGGGTGGAATTTGGGAAGCTCATCCTGGCAGTGAGGAGCTGTTCAAGCACCGACCTGGAAATGGATTTGGGATGAAAATCAGCCCGAAAAATTTGATTCAAATTGTAACAGCTTCAATCCCTTCCCCAGTTAATATTTGTCTAAATTTTAACTGATTTCTGAGGGGAAAACCCAAAATATTTACCATAAACACCCCGAAAATGAGCTGGACAGGGTAGACTCAAACTTAGTAAGTATTTAAATTTATGAAGGGCATCGACAGTGACCTGGAATAATTCAGATTATAACAGCTTTAATCCCTTCCCGGTTCATATCTTCCTAAATTTTAAATGATTTCTGAGGGGAAAAAATGAAAATATTGATCACAAACCCCTTTAAAATGACCTGGAGAGGATTGAGTCAAACTTAGCAAATATTTAAATTTATGAGGAACATCGACAGTGATCTGGAATAATTCAAATTATAACAGTCTGACTCCCTTCACCAGTTCATATTTCTCTAAATTTTAACTGATTTCTGAGGGGGAAAAATCAAAATATTGGCCACAAACACCCTGAAAATGAGCTGGACAGGGTCAAACTTATAAAATATTTAAATATGTGAGGAGCATCGACAGCGATCTGGAATAATTCAGATTATAACAGCTTCACTCCCTTCCCCAGTTAATATTTCCCTAAATTTTAACCGATTTCTGAGGGGAAAAAATGAAAATATTGACCACAAACCCCTTGAAAATGAGCTGGACTTACCGACCTGGACTTTTTGTGCCTGGCACGAATATCCTGGGATTATTTTCCCGGGATTTTGCTGCGGGATAATTCGGGAGTTTTGCTAAAATTCGCTTTTTTCAAACCGCGCCCGAGGGAGGGACACGGGGAGGGACCCGGGGAGGGACCGATAACGGCTGGGCTGAAAATCGGCTCGAAAAAAGGGGAAAAATTCGGATTTTATCTCCCTCCCCTTTTCCTGGAAAGAAATTCAGGGCTGAGGGCGGTGAATTTTAACCTTTTCAGCGCTGATTTGATCACTCAAAACCTCCGGGTTTTGCACAGAAATTAGTTTTTTTTAGGTACTTTGCCTGTCATTAATATTCGTATTTAATCAGAAATTGATTCTGGCGTTAATTAAGGTTTTGTTCACGAGTTTCAAAAGATTTCCAGGAGAAAATAGAATCAAATTTAGGGGTGTAGCCCCATTGAAAAGCTCCCACGTGTGGGAAATTCCTAAAAAAAAATGGAATTTTGTGCTCGGCCAGCTCAGAAATTTGGGTTCCTTTCAATCCTAAATTTGGGATAATTCCAGTCCCAAATTTAAGATATTTCCAATCCCAAATTTGGGATAACTTCACCTCCCAACCCCCATCCAAAAAAGGGATTTCCGGGGATTTTTAGGTGCTGAAAATCTCGAGAGGAAATCGTGAATCAGCCCCGAGTCATGAGCTGAGCAAATTTTCCACTCCAAAATTTCACCCCAGCCCAGGGGAAAGACTCATTTGCCTCTTTTATGACTAAAAATTCCTCTTTCTGAGTCACCAAAAACCCCCCCAAGAAACCGCAGCTTTTTTAAAACTAAAAATCTCAAGTGGCTGAAAAGCCAAATTAACATTGATTCAAGCTTAGATGGGTTTGCTAAGGTCTAAATTAAAGGAAAAAAAAAAACAGTTTTAAATTCCATTTAAAGTAGAAACACAGCAGGGGTTGGCTTCAGGTAACAGCGATTCTTCACCTTTCAAATCAAGTAAAATATTGAAAATAAAGTTGGGATTTTAGGGAATTTTAGGTAAAACAGCCCTGAAGGGGAGGATTTTAACAGGCACTGATGCAATCATGAAGTCACTGATAAATTAATTAAGTTTGTCCTCATCAGTCCCTGAGGGGTTTCATCCCTTAAATTTCGCCCTTTTAACTTAAAATATAGTTTAAAAATTCTGATTTTTCACCTCAGTTTTGTGGCCGCCACGATGCATTTGGAATTTTGGGCAAATTTTGAGAATTTTGCCCCAAAAAACGCCACCAAAACCTTGGGTAAATAAAAGATAACAAATCGAAAAAAACGTTGAGCAACCGCTCCTTGGGTTGTGAAATGTTGCGAAAGCCGGGAGGAAAACCAAAAGTGATCAATTAAAATGACAAAAAAAGCGAATTTCCCTGCAAATCTCCCTAAATCCCCGCAGGAATTTGGGATAAGGAAACACTTCCACCACCCGGAATGTGGCTGTTTTTATTTTGAAAGGAAAATTTGGCTTTTCTTGGGGTTTTCCCACAATAGTTGAGGCAGCTTAACCCAAAATTAAATAAATAAATTGTGGGATCAATCAATCCCTCAGGTCGTATTTAAAGCCTGGAAAAGTGGAATCCCAGAGTGCTTTGGGATGGAAAAAATTTAAAAATTCATCGCATTCCATGGGCAGCGACATCTTCCACAATCCCAGGTTTTTCCAACTTGCTCCCAAGGATGGGGCAGCCAAGGATTCTCTGGGAATTCCGTCCCGGTAAAGGATTTATCCCCAAAATCCCGATTTATTCCCAAAATCCCGGTGTGAGCCTGCGGCCATTCCCCCTTCTCCCATCACTCCAAGCCTTTGGGATCATTCCCCATCCATCTTCCTCGATCGGCTCATCATTAAATCACCCCGAATCTTCCCTTCTCCAGGCGGGACAATGGGAATTATCTCAGAATTTCGCGGGAAGAGATAAAAATTCAAGGACGCTCCCGCCGCCCCAGGCCCCTCCCGCCGGCACCGCCTCCTGCCCCCCCCTCAGCCTCCTCAGCCCCGAGGGACCCCCGCGTTCCCCTCAGCGCCCGGCTCACCCTACAGCCGCCCCATGGGCTCCGGGCAGGGGGTTGGGGAGGGGAAAGAGCCCCTACACCCCCTGAGGGCTCCGCTCCTCCATTTTAGCGGGGTCCGGGCCGCCGCTTCCCCTCACGGCCAACATGGCGGCGGGGTCATAGAGAGGAGGGGGATGTGCGGCTGGAAGGGACGTGGGGATGGCGGGGGGTGGGTGGCGCCCCCTAGCGGGGTGGAGGAGCACGGCGGCGCGTCCCCTCAGCCCTCGTGGAAAACGTAGAAATAGAAAGAAAGAAATGAAAATAAAATTGGAAATAAAGATAAAATCAAAATTTAAAAATAAAAGTAAAATTAATGAAAACAATATGAAATTCCTGGAAAAAGAAAACATTATCTCAGTCATTATCTCATTATTTCTTGATGCAAGATCTTTGTATATTTTCAGGCCTAAGCAGCAGGAAAGGAGAGCTCAGTGCAGCAGGAACACCCCTGGCTCAAGGACACCCTGAAATTATCGAGCCTTAAGGATGGAATAAATCAAAATGTCAGTGGGGGTCTATGCAGACATCGCTGATCTGGCAAAATATTCAAGGTCCCTGTGTCCTAGAGCTGAGTTATCTTCATTTTAATACCCACCTGGGCACTGGGATATTCCCCTGGGCATTATAACATCCACTGGAATATCCACCTGGAAAGCAGAATATCCACCTGGGTATTAGAATATCCACCTGGGTATTAGAATATTCTGGATATCAGAATATTCTGGATATCAAAATATCCACCTGGATATTAGATTTTCCACCTAACTATTAGAATATTCACCTGGATATTAGAATATCCAGGATATTAGAATATTCTGGATATCAGAATATCCAGCTATATCATTCAAAACCCCACACTCTCCTGTGTCACCTGCTCCAGGTCACCCTGCCTTGTCACGGGTGTGGACTGAATTATTTCCAGAGCTCCTTTCCAAGCTGGGAATATTTTCCACGTGTTTGGAAAATTCCGAATTAATCCCAGCGCAGGGAACCGCTGGGTGCCAGCAGCGATGGGCTGGGTTTGTGCCGGCTGCGCCGCTCGGACAGAAAGAATTAGAATATTTTGAGAAGTAGTCAGAATATCTTGAGAAATAATTAGAATATTTTGAGAAATTATTAGAATATTTTGGCTAAGATGTGTTTGGGGCCTGGGAGGGAGCCGCGCACCGGGAGCGGATCCCCTGGAAAAACCGGGAGAAGCCGCCTTGCTGTACGCTGATAAAGGCAGTGAGCGGCCAGCAACCCCAGAGCCCGGATAGCTCAGTCGGTAGAGCATCAGACTTTTAATCTGAGGGTCCAGGGTTCAAGTCCCTGTTCGGGCGGTGCTGCTTTTTCGTTAATTTTCATCGCCCCATTATTTTTTTTTCCCCACAAAACCCTTTTTTTACACCTGCGACACGACCAGCGCTACCCGCCGGAGGGTCCCGGCTGCGCCTGCAGGGAATCGTGGCAGGAAATAAAAAAAAAAGAAGCAATGTGTAGAAAAAAAAGCATTCGCCCGAACAGGGACTTGAACCCTGGACCCTCAGATTAAAAGTCTGATGCTCTACCGACTGAGCTATCCGGGCTCTGGGGCGAGGAGTGGCGCTGCTGAAATATCACCGTACAAAGAAACTGTGCGGCTGGTGGACCTTGTGTTTCTGTCTGCACCCCACCATCTGCACCCCCTAACTGACGCCTTCTGTCTGAACCCCACTGTCTGCACCCCACTGCATGTACCTTCTCTCCTGCACCCCCATCTGCGCCCCCTAACCGATCCTTTCTCCCTAAACCCCGCTGTCTGCACCCCGATCTGCACCCTTCTGACTGCACCCCCATCTGCACCCCGACCGACACCCCACTATCTGCACCCCCATCTGAACCCCGTCTGCACCCCACTATCTGCACCCCCATCTGAACCCCGTCTGCACCCCCTCTAACTGACCCCTTCAGTCTGAACCCCACTGTCTGCACCCCGATCTGCACCTTCCCTCCTGCACCCCCCAACCGACAGCAGCAGCCCGGGGGTGCCGTGGGGCAGCCGGAGCGTGCTGTGGACACGGGGGGACACCAGGGGACATGGCGGGGGATCAGCCCAGGCTCTGTGCAATGTGGAGGGGACACCGGGAACACCCCGAGGACATTGAGGGGGACACCAGCCAAGGCTCTGTGCATTGAGGAACAACTCGGGGACATTGAGGGGGACACCGGCCGGGGCTCTGGGCAATGAGGAACATCTTGGAGATATTCAGGGGAACACTGGGGACACCAGCCAGGGCTCTGCAATGAGGAACATCTCGGGGACATTCAGGGGGACACCAAGGGACACCAGCCGGGGTTCTGTGTAATGAAGAACATCCCGGAGACATTCGGGGGGACACCGGGGGACACCAGCCAGGGCTCTGAACATCTCGGCGACGTTCAGGGGGACACCAGCCGGGGCTCTGGGCAATGAGGAACATCTCGGGGACATTCAGGGGGACACCGGGGGACACCGGGGGACACCAGCTGGGGCTCTGGGCAATGAGGAACACCGCTGAGGACATGAGGGGGACACCAGCCGGGGTTCTGTGTAATGAAGAACATCTCTGGGACATTCAGGGGGACACCGGGGGACACCAGCCAGGGCTCTGAACACCTCGGGGACATTCAGGGGGACACCAGCCGGGGCTCTGAACATCTCGGGGACATTCAGGGGGACACCAGCCGGGGCTCTGAACATCTCGGGGACATTCAGGAGGACACCAGCCGGGGCTCTGTGTAATGAAGAACATCTCGGGGACATGCAGGGGGACACCGGGGGACACCAGCCGGGGCTCTGAACACCCCGAGGACATTCAGGGGGACACCAGCCGGGGCTCTGAGCATCTCGGGGACATTCAGGGGGACACCAGCCGGGGCTCTGAGCATCTCGGGGACATTCAGGGGGACACCAGCGGGGGGCTCTGAACATCTCGGGGACATTCAGGGGGACACCAGCGGGGCTCTGTGCAATGCGGAGCGCGGCCGGGAGATGGCCCCGCACCGCCCCGCGCCGTGCCCGCCATTGTCCGCCGCCTCCGCCGCGGAGCTCCCGCCTCCCTCCGGCTCCTCCCGCATCCCCCCGGCTCCTCCCGCATCCCCCCGGCTCCTCCCGCACCCCCGGCCCCGCCGCCGCCGCCGCTCGGAGCAGGTAGGGCCGCGGAGGGAGCGGGGGGCTCTGCTCGGCTCGTCCCGGGGTTTCCCCGCTAAAAAAAAAATGAGATTTTCTATTTAAATGGAGGTTGGTGCATCCGTAATTTGCCCCTCCCGGAGGAGATGCGGGCGCCGCTCGCCTTCCCCGAGCTTCCCGAGAGCTGCGGCTCATCCTGGGAACCCCAAAAGGGAACGGGGGGAACGCGGGGCTGCCCCTTCCCGGGGCACGAGGAGGGGTCGGGGGTCTCCCCTCGGGAATTTGGGGGGTTTGGAACAATGAGGTGGTGCCCGAGGAACGGCCAAGTTGGGCGAAGGGGACGGGGGGGGGTGGGTCGGGGTCCTGTCCCCTCCCGGCGGGGCAGGGACAGGGACAGCGATGGGGACAGGAATAGGGAAGGGATGGGAACGGGGATCACGGAATCCTGGAGTGGTTTTGGTCTTGGATTTTGGGTTTGGACCCTCTGGTCCCCACCCCCCTGCCCTGGGCAGGGATGCCACCCTTTGGATCAGTGGCTGGGGACAGGGACAGGGACAGGGACAGGGACAGGGACAGGGACAGGGACAGGGACAGGCCAGCCGTGGTGTGAGGCCGAGCAGGGTCAGCTCAATCCCAGCCCTAAACCCCCCCGGATTTAGGGGGCAGGAGGCTGCGCTGAGGATGCCGGTGGGATCCTGGATCCCCGCTCTCCTGCGGATCCCAGCCCTGCGGGAATCCCGCGGATCGGAATTTCAGAGGTTCGGGAGCTGCTCCCGTTTGGGCCAGGGAGCTCCGGGGGCTCCCTGCTCGTGTGTGCGAGGCCGAGCACGGCTGGGATTGTTCCCGGCGTCTGGGCCCGGCTCCATGAGCACCAGCGTGACCGGGAAAATCAATCCTCGCTTCCCAGAGCGGCTTGGATGGGATAACAGGGAGCTGGGAGGTGAGAGAATGTTCCTGGAGCCTGGATCTCACAGGAAAATCCATCCTTCCTTCCCAGAGCTGCAGGGATGGGATAACAGGGAGCTGGGGGTGATGGAACAGTCCCGGAGCCTGGTATTCCCAGGAAAATCGATCTTTTCCCTCTCAAAGTGGGAGGAATGGGATAACAGGGAGCTGTGGGATGGTTAAACCTGCCTGGAGCCTGGTATTCCCAGAAAAATCAGTCCTTCCTTCCCAGAGCAGCAGGGATGGGATAACAGGGAGCTGGGAGGTGATGGAACATTCCTGGAGCCTGGTATTCCCAGGAAAATCCATCCTTCCTTCCCAGAGCAGCAGGGATGGGATAACAGGGAGCTGGGGGTGATGGAACATTCCCAGAGCCTGGTATTCCCAGGAAAATCCATCCTTCCTTCCCAGAGCTGCAGGGATGGGATAACAGGGAGCTGGGAGGTGAGGGAATGTTCCTGGAGCCTGGTATTCCCAGGAAAATCCATCCTTCCTTCCCAGAGCAGCAGGGATGGGATAACAGGGAGCTGGGAGGTGATGGAACATTCCCGGAGCCTGGTATTCCCAGGAAAATCCATCCTTCCATCCCAGAGCTGCAGGGATGGAATAACAGGGAGTTGGGGGTGAGGAAATGTTCCTGGAGCCCAGATTTTCCAGGAAAATCGATCCTTTCCCTTGCAGAGTGGGAGGAATGGGATAACAGGGAGCTGTGGGATGGTTAAACCTGCCTGGAGCCTGGTATTCCCAGAAAAATCAGTCCTTCCTTCCCAGAGCAGCAGGGATGGGATAACAGGGAGCTGGGAGGTGAGGGAATGTTCCTGGAGCCTGGTATTCCCAGGCAAATCCATCCTCTCCCTCTCAAAGTGGGAGGAATGGGATAACAGGGAGCTGTGGGATGGGGAAACCTGCCCAGAGTCCAGATTTTCCAGGAAAATCAGTCCTTCCTTCCCAGAGCAGGAGAGATTGGGATAACAGGGAGCTGGGGGGTGAGGAACCTGCCTGGAGCCTGGATCTCCCAGGAAAATCCATCCTTCCTTCCCAGAGCTGCAGGGATGGGATAACAGGGATCTGGGAGGTGAGGGAACACTTTCCCAGAGCCTGGTATTCCCAGGAAAATCCATCCTTTCCCTCTCAAAGTGGGAGGGATGGGATAACAGGGAGCTGGGGGTGAGGAACCCGCCTATCCCGGATTTCCCGGGGTAACCGCCCCGGCCAGGTGCCTGCCCCACCTCGGAGCACAACCCGAAATTCCAGAGGGAGGCTGGGAGAGGGCCCGGAGGATCCGGAGGATCTGCTCTTCCAAGCCTGCAGCCGGGAATTCCCGGCCTGCTGCAGTGGGAGCAGGTGCTCCGTGTGGGAGCGGGGCTGGGACGCACTGGGATGGACTGGGAATGGACTGGAATGCACTGGGATGCACTGGGACTCGTTGGGATTGACTGTAATGCGCCAGGATGGACTGGGATGCACCAGGATGCACGGGCATTCACTGGGATGCACTGGGATGCACTGGGATTGACTGGGGTTCACCAGGATTCACTGGGATATACTGGGATGTACTGGGATGCACCAGGATGCACTGGCATTCACTGGGATGTACTGGGATTGACTGGGATGTACTGGGATGCACTGGCATTCACTGGGATGCACTGGGATGTACTGGGATGCACCAGGATGCACTGGCATTCACTGGGATGCACTGGGATGTACCGGGATTGACTGGGGTTCACCAGGATTCACTGGGATATACTGGGATTGACTGGGATGTACCGGGATGCACTGGCGTTCACTGGGATGTACTGGGATTGACTGGGATGTACTGGGATGCACTGGCATTCACTGGGATGCACTGGGATGCACCAGGATGCACTGGCATTCACTGGAATGCACTGGGATGTACTGGGATTGACTGGGATGTACTGGAATGCACTGGGATGCACTGGGACTCGTTGGGATTGACTGTGATGCGCCAGGATGGACTGGGATGCACTGGGATATACTGGGATGCACCAGGATGCACTGGCATTCACTGGGATGTACTGGGATTGACTGGGGTTCACCAGGATTCACTGGGATATACTGGGATTGACTGGGATGTACTGGGATGCACTGGCATTCACTGAGATGCACTGGGATGTACTGGGATTGACTGGGGTTCACCAGGATTCACTGGGATATACTGGGATTGACTGGCATTCACTGGGATGCACTGGGATGTACTGGGATTGACTGGGGTTCACCAGGATTCACTGGGATATACTGGGATTGACTGGGATGCACTGGCATTCACTGGGATGTACTGGGATTGACTGGGATGCACTGGGATGCACCAGGTTTCAGTGGGGTTCACTGGGATGTACTGGGATTGACTGGGATGCACTGGGATTCACTGGGATTCACCCTGGGATGATCCCAGTCCTCCCCGCATCCCTTTTTTCCTTCCAGACTCTTGGATTTGCTGGATTTGGGATCAATGGATCCATTTGCGGCTCCAAAAGTGTTTTGGGGGTGGTTTTGGGGTGTTTCTGGGGGTGTTTTTAGGGTGTTTCTGTGGTGTTTTGGAGGTGTTCTTGTGGTGTTTCTGGGGTGTTTCTGGGGTGTTTTTGGGGGTGTTTTTGGGGTGTTTCTGGGGTGTTCCTGTGGTGTTTTTGGGGTGTTTTTGTGGTGTTTTGGGGGTGGTTTTGGGGTGTTCCTGTGGTGTTTCTGGGGTGTTTTGGGGGTGTTTCTGGGGTGTTTCTGGGGTGTTTTTGGGGTGTTTCTGGGGTTTTTTTAGTGTGTTTTTAGGGTGTTTATAGGCCTCCAGCCCCTCCTGTCCCCGCTGCCCCTCCTGTCCCCGGGTGGGCGGCAGGAGGAAGCCGAGATTTCGCATAGGACACAGGTGGTGGCATCGGGGACGGCGTGACGCCACCTCCAGCATCCCCCGGGGGGGGGGTGGCCCTGCCCCCCAAAACCCCGGGCCCGGCGTGGGGGTGGGAGATTCCCAAAGCCCAGGTGTGGGTGTGACACGGGGACAGGGACAGGAGGTGGCTCTGGGGTCAGGGCGGGGTTTGGAGCTCCCTGGGGGACACCATGGGGGACACCATTAAAATCCCCATTAAAATCCCCATTAGATTCCCATTAAAATCCCATTAAATCCCCATTAAAATTCCCATTAAAATCAGCCCCTGGTATCCCATCCCTGGGCATGGGGAGCCAGGGATCTGCCATGGGATCCCATGGGATCCTGCCGGGTTTCCTGGGATCAGGGAGGCTCCAGAGGCCCCTTTAACCATGGCACCATTAAAATCCCCATTAAAATCCCTATTAAATTCCCATTAAAATCCCCATTAAATTCCCATTAAATCCCTGTATCAAGAGGCTCTGACCGAGCATCCCTTCCTGCTCCTGGACCAGCACTTAGAGGGTGATTTTGCGGCTTTTCCATGGGATTGTTTTGCTCCTTTTGGGAAGAGAAGGGGCTGAGCCACCTGCTCAGTGTCCCCAACCAAGTGATTGGTTAAAATTCCCACTAAAATCACCATTAAAATTCCCATTAAAATCAGACCCTGGTATCCCATCCCTGAGCATGGGGAGCCAGGGATCTGCCATGGGATCCCATGGGATCTTGCCAGGTTTCCTGGGATCAGGGAGGCTCCAGAGGCCCCTTTAAGCATGGCACCATTAAAATCCCCATTAAAATCCCTATTCAAATCCCCATTAAAATTCCCAATAAAATCCCCATTAAATTCCCATTAAATCCCTGTATCAAGAGGCTCTGACTGAGCATCCCTTCCTGCTCCTGGACCAGCACTTAGAGGGCGATTTTGGGGCTTTTCCATGGGATTTTTTTGCTCCTTCTGGGAAGGGAAGGGGCTGAGCCACCTGCTCAGTGTCCCCAACCAAGTGATTGGTTAAAATTCCCATTAAAATCCCCATTAAAATCAGCCCCTGGTATCCCATCCCTGAGCATGGGGAGCCAGGGATCTGCCATGGGATCCTGCCAGGTTTCCTGGGATCAGGGAGGCTCCAGAGGCCCCTTTAAGCATGGCACCATTAAAATCCCCATTAAAATTCCCATTAAAATCCCTATTCAAATCCCCATTAAAATCCCTAATAAAATCCCCATTAAATTCCCATTAAATCCCTGTATCAAGAGGCTCTGACCAAACATCCCTTCCTGCTCCTGGACCAGCACTTAGAGGGTGATTTTGGGACTTTTCCATGGGATTGTTTTGCTCCTTTTGGGAAGGGAAGGGGCTGAGCCACCTGCTCAGTGTCCCCAACCAAGTGATTGGTTAAAATTCCCATTAAAATCCCCATTAAAATCCCCATTAAAATCAGCCCCTGGTATCCCATCCCTGGGCATGGGGAGCCAGGGATCTGCCATGGGATCCCATGGGATCCTGCCAGGTTTCCTGGGATCAGGGAGGCTCCAGAGGCCCCTTTAACCATGGCACCATTACAATTCCCATTAAAATCCCTATTCAAATCCCTATTAGAATCCTCATTAAAAATCCCCATTAAATTCCCATTAAATCCCTGTATCAAGAGGCTCTGACCGAGCATCCCTTCCTGCTCCTGGACCAGCACTTAGAGGGCGATTTTGGGGCTTTTCCACGGGATTGTTTTGCTCCTTCTGGGAAGGGAAGGGGCTGAGCCACCTGCTCAGTGTCCCTAAACCAAGTGATTGGTTAAAATTCCCACTAAAATCACCCTTAAAATCCCCATTAAAATCAGCCCCTGGTATCCCATCCCTGGGCATGGGGAGCCAGGGATCTGCCATGGGGATCCCATGGGATCCTGCCAGGTTTCCTGGGATCAGGGAGGCTCCAGAGGCCCCTTTAACCATGGCACCATTAAAATCCCCATTCAAATTCCCATTAAAATCCCCATTAAAATCCCCATTAAATTCCCATTAAATCCCTGTATCAAGAGGCTCTGACCGAGCATCCCTTCCTGCTCCTGGACCAGCACTTAGAGGGCGATTTTCGGGATTTTTTTGCTCCTTTTGGGAAGGGAAGGGGCTGAGCCACCTGCTCAGTGTCCCCAACCCAAGTGACATCCCCCGGTGGCGGCAAGACCCCATTCCCACCCCATTCCCGCCCCATTCCCGTGGCAATCCCAGCCCCTGCAGGGGATGCAGATGTTTGTCTTGGAGAGCAGCACGGAGCTGTGGCTTCGTCAGCCGCAAAATCCAGCCGGGACTTTGTTGCTTTTGGGTTAAAAGCAGATTTTCCTCTGTTCGGCTTCCAGCTTTTGGGATTTCTGCTTCTTCCAGGAAAAAGCCACAGCTGCCAGCAGGGCCCTGAAATGCCAGGGGAGGGAACATTCCCAACCTCGCTTTTCCCAGCTGGAAAGCACCAAAAATCCCTGGATGGGCTGGTGCTGGGGGGCTGGGAAAACCCAATTCCCAAATCCTGTGGGAATTGTGGAGCTCGTTAGAAACCATCTGGTCCTGCAGAGCTCGGGGTCAGGAGGACAAAAACCCCCCCAGGAGCGGCCTGGGGACACCCTGGGCTGGAGGGAGGTGGTCCCTGGTCCCTGGGGTGGGTGGTTTGGGATTTGGGATTTTCCTGCTTTCCCCAAAATGGGTGAGGTGATGGCCGGGGTGCCAGGAAAATATTTGTTGTTACTGGGAAAGGGGAGTGCCCCCCTAAATTGGGGCATCAACAGAGCCCTGTGTGGGGTAAAGGAGAGCCTGGGGAGGGGGGCACTGGAGCCAGACCTCACCTGAACCCCAAAAACTGGAGGTCCCATGAGCAAAAACCCATCCAAAACCCCAAAATCAGGAGATTCCATGAACCAAACCCATCCAAAACTTCAAAAATAGGAGGTTTCAGGAGCCAAACCGATCCAAAACCCCAAAACTTGAGGTTCCATGAGCCAAACCTGTCCAAACCCCCCCAAAAATAGGAAGTCCCATGAGTCAAACCTGTCTGAAACCCCAAAAATAGGAAGTCCCATGAGCCAAACCTGTCTGAAACCCCAAAACTGGAGGTTCCATGAGCCAAACCTGTCTGAAACCCCAAAACTGGAGGTTCCATGAGCCAAACCCATCCAAACCCCCGAACAATGGGGGTCCTGTGACCAAACCCATCCAAAACCCCAAAATCTGGAGGTCCCATGAACCAGATCTGCCCAGAACCCCAAAACCTGGAGGTCCCTGCTGGTGATTTTCAGAGCTGAGCAGTGCCTGGGTGGGTGGTGGGGAATATCCGTGAGATCCAGAAATTTCCTGGCTCTTCCAGGCCATTCCCGGTTCCCTCTCCTGAAATAAGAGATGGGAGCTGCCCCCTCAGCACCCTCATCCCTTCCTTCCCCATCTCTCCTTTCCCATCCTGCCTTAAAAATTCCTGGATTTGCTGCCAGGGGCTGATTTTTTTTTTTCCTCAAATCATTGAGATTTTTATAAAATCACGGTGCTGGGGAAGCCTGGTGGGGTTTGGGGAGGCTGATCCCACTGCCCTCCCCTAATCTGGGGCTTGTTTTGTCCTTTGGGGGAAAAAAAATTGGGATTCCAGCTCAGCCCCTCTCCTGCCTGGTGTCCGTGGGCTCCTGGGGAAGTGGAAGCAGCGGCAGCTGCCGCCAAATTTTTATTTTTATTTTTACCCCCTGGCCCTGCTGGGCCCCCGCTCGTTTCCCTTTTTCCAGGCACACAGGAAGGGCTGAGCCAGCCCGGCCTTCCTTATCCCAGAGATTCCAGAGGGTGGGAAAGGACCTTGGGATATTCCATCCACCATCCCAGGGTGCTCCAAACCCCAGCAAAGCCCGGCCTTGGACGCTCCCAGGGATGGGGCAGCCACGGATTCTCTGGGAATTTGCAGGCTGGGAATGAGTCAGGAGTCCTGAAATTGAGATTTTTTTTTTATGGGATCGTGGAATGGTTTGGGTTGGAAGATCCTAAGGGTCATCCCATTCCCAGCCCATGCCACTTCCCATGGTCCCAGGGTGCTCCAAACCACATCCAGCCTTGGGGGCTCCCAGGGATCCAGGGGCAGCCACGGATTCCCTGGGAATTCCAACCCAAACCAGGATTCCCTGTGCTGGTTTGGATGGGATGTTGGGAATAAATCCTTCCCTGGGAGGGAAGCATTCCCAGCATCAACCCCACACCTTTCCCCATTTCCAGCCATCCATGGGCGCCCATCCATCAACCCCTCACCTTTCCCCATTCCCAACATCCATGGGTGCTATCCATCAATCCCTCACCTTTCCCCATTCCCAGCATCAATCCCTCACCTTTCCCCATTCCCAGAATCCATGGGCACCCATCCATCAATCCTACAACTTTCCATATTCCCAGCATCTATGGGTGCCATCCATCAATCCCTCACCTTTCCCCATTCCCAGAAACCATGGCACCCATCCATCAACCCCACACCTTTCCCCATTCCCAGCATCCATGGACACCCATCCATTAACCCCACAATTTTCCCCATTCCCAGCATCAATCCCTCACCTTTCCCCATTCCCAGAAACCACGGCACCCATCCATCAATCCTACAACTTTCCCTATTCCCAGCATCCATGGGTGCCACCCATCAATCCCTCACCATTCCCTATTCCCAGCATCAACCCCTCACCTTTCCCCATTTCCAGAATCCAAGGCACCCATCCATCAACCCCACACCTTTCCCCACTCCCAGAATCCAAGGCACCCATCCATTAACCCCACAATTTTCCCCATTCCCAGCATCAATCCCTCACCTTTCCCCATTCCCAGAATCCAAGGCATCATCCATCAACCCCTCACCTTTCCCCATTCCCAGAATCCATGGCACCCATCCGTCAATCCCTCACCTTTCCCCACTCCCAGAATCCAAGGCACCCATCCATCCCTCACCTTTCCCCATTCCCAGCATCCATGGCACCCATCCATCCATCCCCTCACCTTTCCCCATTCCCAAAATCCAAGGCACCCATCCATCAACCCCTCCCCTTTCCCCATTCCCAGAAACCACGGCACCCATCCATCAACCCCACACCTTTCCCCACTCCCAGCATCACCCCCCACCTCTCCCCACTCCCCATTTAACCCCTTAACCCGTCCCGCTGGCAGGATGCCGTTCTCCTGACGCCGGCGCCGCTCTCCGGACCCCGATCCCGGCAGGATCCCGGCAGGATCCCGGCAGGATCCCGGCAGGATGTCGACGTCGCGCCGCCGCGGCCCCGGCGAGCAGTGGCCGGCGCTGGAGTCGGTGGGGCTGAGCCGCAAGGAGCTGGCGCTGGCCGAGGCGCTGCAGATGGAGTACGACGCCCTGTCCCGCCTCCGCCAGGACAAGGAGGAGAGCCGGGCCAGGAAGGAGCAGCTCCAGGAGCGCTCCCTCATCTCCTGGGACGACCCCGTGGACAGGAGCGCCATCAAAGCCGCCCGGGGACTCTCCGGCTCCGACCCCGCGCTCAGCCACGCTGTCCCCAACGTCCCCGAGGGTCCCCAAGTGCCACCCGGGCCCAGCTCGCCCCGTCCGGAGCCGCAGCCCTGGAAGGGCCCCCTGAGCGGGGATTACCTGCTCATCTTCGAGGGTTCCCAGCGGGATTTCCTCGGGGAGCCCCTCAACGGCTCCGAGCCCCACGAGGGCGGCGGGTCCCCCAAAAAGCTCTCGCCGCCCCCGCTGCCCCCGCGGCACCCGCTGTGGGGCTGTCCCGAGGGCAGCCAGCGCTCCCCGCTGTCCCCCAAGGGCCAGGCCCAGCCCAGGGACATCAACATGTTTTCGGTGGCCCAGGACAAGCTTTTGGGGCGCCGCATCTCCCAGGAGGATCCCTACGGCGTGGACGCCATCACCTGCCTCAACCTCAAGTCCACCTACGAGTCCGAGGCGCTGCGGGAAGGCTCCCGGGGCTGGAAGGAAGGCAGGAGCATCCTGGAGAAGGAATCCAGCGGGAAGCCGGTGGCGCGGAGCAAGACCATGCCCCCCCAGGTGCCCCCGCGCACCTACGGAGCCAGGAAGAACCTGGCGGCCAACAGGAACCGCAGGATCTCTGTGGAGCCGGTGAGGGGCTCCTCTGTTCCGGGGTGGGAATGGGAACTGGGGAGGGATGGAGGTGGGAATTCAGAGCTGGGATGTCCTCGAGCTGGGTGTCCTTCTGGGTGGGTTCTCCTTGGGGTGTTGTCGTGGCTCCTCGGAATGGGATGTGGGATGTGGGATGTGGGATGAAGAGGTATCTGAGTGTGGGGATGTCCCATGAGGCAGCCCTGCCCAGAGCCCCGAAAACCGAGCCAGACCTGTCCAAAACCCCAAAAACTGAGCCAGACCTGTCCAAAATCCAAAAACTGAGCCAGACCTGTCCAAAATCCAAAAACTGAGCCAAACCTGTACAAAACCCCAAAAACTGAGCTAGACCTGTCCAAAACTCCAAAACTGAAGGATCCTGTGAGCCAGACCTGTTCAAAACACCAAAACTGAGCCAAACCTGTCCAAAACTCCAAAACTGAAGGATCCTGTGAGCCAGACTTGTTCAAAACCCCAAAAACTGATCCAGACCTGTCAAAAACCCCAAAACTGAGCCAGACTTGTTCAAAACCCCCAAAACTGAGCCAGACCTGCCCACAACCCCAAAATGGAAGGGTCCCATAAGCCAAACCTGTCCAAAACTGATCCAGACCTGTTCAAAACCCCAAAACTGAACCAGACTTGCCTCAAACCCCAAAACTGAATGTCCCATGACTCAGACGCCTCCAAAACCCCAAAACTGAAGGGTCCCATGAGTCAGACCTGTCCAAAACTGAGGGGTCCTGTAAGCCAGACATGTCCAAACCCCCAAAACTGAAGGGTCTGTGGGTCAGACCTGGCATGGCAGTGCCACCTGCTCTGGCAGGGACAGCAGCGGGCAGTGTCCCCTGCAGCACCCCCATGACCTGGGGACACTCCCTGCCCATCCTGCTGCTCCTCCCTGTGGGGTATCCCTGGGAATGGCCACTTTTGGGGGGTCTCCAAGCCATGGGCAAGCCAAACTCCCCCCGTGCCAGCCCACGGTCCCCACCACGGTGGCCCTGGTGTGGGACAGGCTGTTCCAGGGGGGGTCTGGGGGGTCCCCATGGGGCTGTGGGGTCCTGGGGGTGTCCCCCCAGCTGATGGGCTCGTGCCCTGCCCCACAGGTGGCCCCCAGGCCCCACTCCTTGGCCAATGGCTACGAGCTCTTCGAGGTGTCCGAGGAGCGGGACGAGGAGGTGGCGGCGTTCTGTCACATGCTGGATGTGTGAGTACCCAAAAGCACCCCCAAAACACCCCCAAAACACCTCAAAGGGGCTTCAGGGCCACCCTGAGGGGCCTCAGGGCCATCCCGAGGGGTTTCATGGCCACAAAAGGGGCTTCAGGGCCACCCCAAGGGGATTCAGGGCCATCAAAGAGGCTTCAGGGCCACCAAAAGGGGTTTAGGGTCACCCCGAGGGAATTCAGCGCCACCAAAAGGGGATTCAGGGCCACCAAGAGAGGATTCAGGGCCACCCCAAGGGAATTCAGGGCCACCTAAAAGGGATTCAGGGTCACCCAGAGGGAATTGAGAGCCACCAAGAGGGGATTTAGGGCCACCAAAAGGGGATTCAGGGCCACCCTGAGAGGCTTCAGGGCCACCAAGAAGGGTTCAGGGCCACCAAAAGGGGATTTAGGGCCACCAAAAGGGAATTCAGGGCCACCCTGAGAGGCTTCAGGGCCACCGAGAGGGGTTCAGGGCCACTAAAAGGGGATTCAGGACCACCCAAAAGGGATTCAAGGTCACCCAGAGGGGATTGAGGGCCACCGTGAGGGGCTTCAGGGCCACCAAAAGTGGATTTAGGGCCACCCTGAGAGGATTCAGGGCCACCCTGAGAGGATTCAGGGTCACCAAGAGGGGTTCAGGGCCATCAAAGGGAATTCAGGGCCACCAAAAGGGGATTCAGGGCCACCCAAAGGGGCTGTTCCCAGGGGTGCCAAAAGGGGATTCAGGGCCACCCTGGTGATTTTCGGGGCGTGGGGACCCCCCCAGCCCCATCAGGGCCCCTGAGCCCTCCCTGCTCCCGCAGGCTGCGCTCCAGCTCCGGCTCCAGGGGCGGCTCCGGCTCGGGCCTGGTGTGGAACGCGGTGAACCTGAGCCCGGAGCAGCCGGGCCACGGCGTCAGCCTGAAGGTGACGGTGCTGTGTGACAGCTTGAGGGAGCCGCTCACCTTCACCTGCGACTGTGAGTGCCGGCCCCAGGCCGGGCCAGGAGGCGCCATTCCCACATTGCCACATTGCCACATTGCCACATTCCCACATTCCCACTGTTCCTGCCATTCCCGCTGTTCACGCTGCTCCTGCCGTTCCTGCCATTCCCACCATTCCCCCATTCCTCCAATTCCATCATTTCCCCATCCCTACCATCCCATCATTCCCTCAATCCCACCATTCCCCCCATTCCCCCCATTTCCCCCATTCCCACCTTTCCTACCTTTCCCACCATTCCCCCATCCCCACCTTTCCCACCTTTCCTACCATTCCCCCAATCCCACTATTCCCCCATTCCCTCATTCCCACCATTCCTGCCTTCTCCACCATTCCACCATCCCCACCATCCCCTCCATCCCCACTGTTTCCCCAATCCCACCATTCCCCCATTCCCTCATTCCCACCTTTCCCACCATCTCCACCATTCCACCATCTCCCCATTCCTCCCATTCCCCCAATCCCACCATCTCCACCATTCCACCATCCCCACCATTCTCCCATTCCTCCCATTCCCCCCATCCCCACCTTTCCTACCATTCCCCCAATCCCACCATTCCCCCATCCCCACCAATTCCACCAATCCCACCATTCCCCCAATCACACCTTTCCCACCATTCCCCCATTCCTCCCATTCCCCCCATTCCCCCATCCCCACCATCCCATCATTCCATCAATCCCACCATTCGCCCCATCCCCACCATTCCCACCATTCCCACCATTCCCCCATTTCCCCCATTCCCACCTTTCCTACCTTTCCTACCATTCCTCCATCCCCACCGATCCCACCATTCTCCCATGTGCACCATTTGCATTATTCCTCCCATTCCCCCCATTCCCACCTTTCCCACCTTTCCTACCATTTCCCCAATCCCACCATTCTCCCATTCCCACCATTCCCACCAATTCCCACCACCCCAACCATCCCCTCCATCCCCACCATTCCCACCATTCCCACCATTCCCCCATTCCTCCCATTCCCACCTTTCCTACCATTCCCCCATCCCCACCAATTCCACCAATCCCACCATTCCCCCATTCCCTCATTCCCACCATCTCCACCATCCTCCTCATTCCCCCAATTCCCCAATCCCACCATTCCCCCATCCTCACCGTTTCCCCAATCCCACCATTCCCCCATCCCCACCATTCCCCCATCCCCACCATTCCCCCAATCCCACCATATCCACCAATCCCGCCATCCCCACCATTCCCCTATTCCTCCCATTCCCCCCATTCCCACCTCTCCCCCATCCCCACCATCCCTATCGTTCCCCCATTCTCCCAATCCCACCATTCCCATCATTCCCACCATTCATCCCCACCATTCCCAGCTTTCCCCCATCCCCACCATCCCTATTGTTCCCCCATTCTCCCAATCCCACCATTCCCATCATTCCCACCATTCATCCCCACCATTCCCAGCTTTCCCCCATCCCCACCATCCCTATTGTTCCCCCATTCTCCCAATCCCACCATTCCCATCATTCCCACCATTCATCCCCACCATTCCCAAGGATTCAGGGGCCATTCCTGTCCCCCGCCAGGCTCCTCCACCGTGGACCTGCTCATCTACCAGGCCCTGTGCTACACCCACGACGAGCTCCACGCCGTGGACGTCGAGGATTTCCTGCTCAAAATCTGCGGCCTCGAGGAATTCCTGCAGAAGTGAGTGGCCATGGGAAAAACAGGGGGAAAATGGGAAAAAAACAGGAAAAAAAATCCGGGGGGAAATGGGGGAAAACGGAGGGAAAAATGGGGGAAAAGACGGGGTAAAAAAACAGAGGGAAAACCTGGGGAAATGGGGGGAAATCAGGGGGAAAAACAGGGGGAAAAACAGGGGAAAATGGGGAAAAAACAGGGGACAAACAGGGGAAAATGGGGGAAAACCAGGGAGAAACAGGGAAAAAAACTGGGAAAACAGGGAAAAAACAGGGAAAATGGGGGGAAACCAGGAGGAAATGGGGGAAAATGAGGAAAAATGGGGAAAATGGGGGGAAAAAAAGAGAAAAATGGAAAAAAAAAAAACAGGGAAAAACCAGGGAAAATCAGGGAAAAACCAGGGAAAATCCATGGCAGGAGCTCCAGGGTGTGATGAACACCCAGGGTTGATCCGGCGAGCACAGCAGGATCTTCTCTGCTCCTTTTCCTGCCTCTGGAGCTGCTCCTGCCAAAAGCAGCAATTGGGAATGTCTTGGGAATGTTGCTCTCAGCCAGGCTGACCCCCAAAGCCCTGGAAAACCAGCTGGGAGCTGCCAAAAATGCTTTTTGGAGGAGAATTCTGTAAAAGCCGAGTCAGGGAGCGGAGAATGGAGAAATCCCAGCTTTGGATAAATCCCACCTGCAGAATTCTCCCTGTCATTTTCAGGTTCATGGTTCTCCCTGTCATTCCCAGCTCCAGAATTCTCCCTGTCATTCCCAGCTTCAGAATTCTCCCTGTCATTCCCAGTTCCATAATTCCCTCTGTCATTCCCAGATCCAGAATTCCCACTGTGATTCCCAGCTCCAGAATTCCCTCTGTCATTCCCAGCTCCATGATTCCCCCTGTCATTCCCAGCTCCATAATTCCCTCTGTCATTCCCAGCTTCAGAATTCCCACTGTGATTCCCAGCTCCATGGTTCCCCCTGTCACTCCCAGCTCCAGAATTCCCACTGTGATTCCCAGATCCAGAATTCCCCCTGCCATTCACAGCTCCAGTATTCCCACTGTGATTCCCAGATCCAGAATTCCCCGTCATTCCCAGCTCCAGAATTCCCCCTGTCATTCACAGCTCCAGTATTCCCACTGTGATTCCCAGCTCCAGAATTCTCCCTGTCATTCCCAGATCCAGAATTCTCCCTGTCATTCCCAGCTCCAGAATTCCCCCTGTCACTCCCAGCTCCATGGTTCTCCCTGTCACTCCCAGCTCCAGGATTCCCACTGTGATTCCCAGCTCCAGGATTCCCCCTGTCACTCCCAGCTCCATGGTTCTCCCTGTCACTCCCAGCTCCAGAATTCCCTCCCAATCCCGCTCTCAGATCCGTGCCCTGCTTCCCACGGATCCCTGGGCAGGTCCTGGCAGGCCGGGCCCGGCTCCGGAGGGGAAGGAGGGAGAACAATTCCTCATTCTCTGAATTTCCTGCTGCCACAAAGGTCCCTGCGCAGGCAGGGCGGCCGCCCTGAGCCCCGGCCAAGGCTGCCTGGCTGGGGGATATCGGGGTGGGGCACCCCAGGTGGGATTTTGGGGCTCTCAGGTGGGAATTTGGGGCACCCCAAGCAGAATTTTGGGGTGTGTGATGAGCGTGTGCAGAGCTCTCCCTGCACATTTGGCAGGCACAAATTCACCCAGCCCTGCAGGAAATCTGGTTTCACTGTGAATCCCAGCCAAGGCTGCCTGGCCAGGGGATTTTGGGGCAGCCCAGGTGGGAATTTGGGGCACCCAGGCAGGATTTTGGGGTGTGGGATGAGTGTGCAGAGCTCTCCCTGCACATTTGGCAGGCACAAATTCACCCAGCCCTGCAGGAAGTTCAGCCTTGCTCTGAGCCCATCCCAAGGGTGCCTGGCTGGGGGATTTCAGGTGGGATTTTGGGGCACCCATGTGGGATTTTGAGGCACCCAGGTAAGATTTTGAGGTGTGGGATGAGCTTGTGGAGCTGTCCCTTCATGTTGGGCAGCCACAAGTTCACCCAGCGCTGAAGGAATTCTGGTTTCACTGTGAATCCCAGCCAAGGCTGCCTGGCCAGGGGAATTTGGGGCAGCCAGGTGGGATTTTGGGGCTCTCAGGTGGGATTTTGGGGCTCTCAGGTGGGATTTTGGGCTCTCAGGTGGGATTTTGGGGCAGCCAGGTGGGATTTTGGGGCTCTCGGGTGGGATTTTGGGGTGTGGGGTGAGCCCGTGGCCCTGTCCCCACAGCAAACACTCGCTGGGCAGCCACGAGCACATCCAGCACTGCAGGAAATTCGACATCGACATCCGGCTGCAGCTGCTCAGGAGGAAAGGGGTGCGCAGCGACCTGGCCCGCACGGTGAGTGTCACCAGCCTGGAACACTGAGAGTCGGTGTCACCTCCCTGGGACACTGAGGGGTGGGTGTCACCTCCCTGGGACACTGCAGGGTTGGTGTCACCTCCCTGGGACACTGAGGGGTGGGTGTCACCTCCCTGGGACACCAGGGATGGGTGTCACCTCTCTTGGACACTGAGAGTCGGTGTCACCAACCTCGGACACTGGGGGTTGGTGTCACCTCTCTTGGACGCTGAGAGTCAGTGTCACCTCCCTGGGACACTGGGGGTTGGTGTCACCACCCTGGGACACCAGGGGGTTGGTGTCACACTGCAGGGTCAGTGTCACCTCCCTGGGACACTGAGGGGTGGGTGTCACCAGCCTGGGACACTGAGGGGCGGGTGTCACCAACCTGGGACACCGGGGGTTGGTGTCACCTCTCTTGGACATTGAGAGTCGGTGTCACCACCCTGGGACACTGGGGGTTGGTGTCACCACCCTGGGACACCACGGGATCAGTGTCACCTCCCTGGGACACTGAGGGGTCAGTGTCACACCGAAGGATCGGTGTCACCTCCCTGGGACGCTGAGAGGTTGACGTCACCTCCTTGGGACTCTGGGGGATTGGTGCCACACCATGGGTCCATGTCACCTACCTGGGACGTCAGGAGTTGGTGTCACCTCCCTAGGACACTGAGGGGTGGGTCTCACTACCCTGGGACACTGAGGGGTTGGTGTCACCTCCCTGGGACACTGCAGGGTTAGTGTCACCTCCCTGGGACACTGAGAGTTGGTGTCACACCATGGGGTTGGTGTCACCTCCCTGGGACACTGCAAGGTTGGTGTCACCACTCTGGGACACTGCAGGGTCAGTGTCACACCGAGGGGTCGGTGTCACCACTCTGGGACACTGCAGGGTTAGTGCCACCTCCCTGTGACACTGAGAGTTGGTGTCACACCATGGGGTTGGTGTCACCTCCCTGGGACACTGCAGGGTCAGTGTCACACCGAGGGGTCGGTGTCACCTCCCTGCAGCCCTGCTCAGCCTCTCTGTGTCCCCAGGCCAGCGATGACCAGAGCCCGTCCACCCTGAACCACCACATCCACCTGCAGGAGCGGCCCATCAAACAAACCATCAGCAGGTAGGGCTGGGGACACGGTGGCGCTGTGCCCAGTGCCCACCCAGGGGTTGACACAGTGGCACTGTCCCCAGTGCCCAACTAGGGGGTGACACTATCCCCAATGCCCACCCAGGGGCACGTGTTGGCACAGTCCCCAGTGCCCACCCAGGGGGACACAGTGCCACTGTCCCCAGTGCCTGCACAGGGGGACAGGATGGCACTGTCCCCAGTGCCCACCCAGGGGGACAGGATGGCACTGTCCCCAGTGCCCACCCAGGGGGGACAGGGTGGCACTGTCCCCAGTGCCCACCCAGGGGGGCATGGTGGCACTGTCCCCAGTGCCCATCCAGGGGGTGACACTATCCCCAATGCCCACCCAGGGGCACGTGTTGACATTGTCCCCAGTACCCACCCAGAGGGGGACACAGTGCCACTGTCCCCAGTGCCTACCCAGAGGGACACGGTGTCACTGTCTCGAGTGCCCACCGAGAGGGACACGGTGTCACTGTCCCCAATACCCACCCAGAGGGACACGGTGTCACTGTCTCGAGTGCCCACCCAGGGTGACACGGTGGCACTGTCCCCAGTGCCCACCCAGGGGGACACAGTGCCACTGTCCCCAGTGCCCACCCAGGGGCACGTGTTGCCACTGTCCCCAGTGCCCACCCAGAGGGGGACACGGTGTCACTGTCCCCAGTGCCCACCCAGAGGGGGACACGGTGTCACTGTCCCCTTTGCCCACCCAGGGGGATGTGGTGGCACTGTCCCCACGTGTCCCCTGGCCGGGGCTGAGCGCTGTCCCCCGTCCCCCAGGCAGGCCCTGAGTCTCCTCTTCGACACCTTCCACAACGAGGTGGACGCGTTCCTGGCGGCCGAGGTGAGGCCAGCGATGGTTTTGGGGGGATTTCGGGGAATTTTGGGGGTTTGGGGAGGTTTTGGGGGGTTTGGACCCTCTGGGAATGCAGTGGGCAGAGGCTGCTGGGGTGTCCCAAAGCTCAGATTGGATCCAGGTAGGAATGCCTGGCTCCTCCCTTGGGTGGGGCCTCTCCCCATGGGATGATGGAATTGGATCAGCCAAGCAGCGACACTCATTGGTTCATTAACAGAAGATAATTAGTAATTAATGGCCCATTAACAGAAGAGATCTCCTGGGGGCAGGATGGAAGAAATAAAGAGATAAATATAATGTAAAATCATGTAATATAATGCAATGTAATGTAATGTAATATGTATAGATAGAAGATATAAAGAGATATAAATATAAACATAAATATACTATTATATAAAATAGAAATAAATAGTATATTTTATTATATTACATTTGAATAGTATACTTTATTTATATAAATATAAAGAAAATATACTATTAAAATATAATATAATATACTATTAAAATATACTATAATGTGCTATTAAAATATACTATAATGTGCTATTAAAATATACTATACTGTACTATAATATAATATAATATAATATAATATAATATAACATAACTTAGTGTAGTATAGTATAATGTAATGTAATATAATATAATTAATACATAAAGGGATAAAATACAAATATTATTATAAAAACAAATGTCCTATAAATATACTATACTATAATATAAATATACTATGCTATATTTATCATCTCCAGAATTCCCCCTCTATAAATAGAAGAGCTAAAGCAATAAAGAAATAAAGATAACTGCCCCGCCTCTAACAGATAACTAGAACTCCCATCCCCAGCCGTGTCTCCCATTTCCCCCCGAGCCCACCTCGCTGTCCTGTCCCTCAGGGCGACGTCCCCCTGAAGGCCGAGCGGGTGATCCAGTCGGTCATGGCCATCTGCAACGCCCTGGCGGCCGTGGAGTCCCAGGAGATCACGGCCGCCCTCAACCAGATGCCGCCCTGCCCGTCCCGAATGCAGCCCAAAATCCAGAAGGTGAGAGCCCCGGGGGCGGCTTGGTTTGCGCACACAGGTTCTGCTCAGGGAGGCAGGAGCCTCCCCTGAAATGGGAAATTGTTGGAGATTTTGAATTGAAATTATTTTGAATTTTGAAATTGAATTTTGAAGCTGAAATTTTTTGAATGGAAAATTGAAGAACGCTTTTTTTTTCCTGGCATAACCAATTTGTTATTTCTGAAATGCGCACAAGGACTTGAAGGTGTTGGGACACTGCGTAGAAGTTGCCAGCCTGAGAAAATCGTTCTCTTCTCATCATACAAGCACCTCAATAACTCTCTGCTAGCCTAGCATGGAAAACTGTCTTCTTCCACCCAATGGCAATTTCCAATTCCAACTAATGTCAATTATTAATTTAACTTCTGCACTTGAAACCCCCCTCCCTCCAAACTGTTATAATTTTGAAATTAAGGGGCTCTCAGGCATGGATATGGGAAGAGGAATAACAGCTCTTTATTATCCTGAGCTGGAAGGTGGTTTGTGGATGTCCTGGTTTGGACAAACAGGTTCTGCTATGGAAGGCAGGAGGCCCCCTGAAATGGGAAATGTAAAACCTCCTCTCTCCTAAGTATTATAATTTTGAAATTAAGGGGCTCTCAGCAAAGATATGGGAATAGGAATAACATTTTTTTATTAGGAAAATTAAAATAAAAATGCAATAGTAAAAACAACACTGCCAGAGTGAGAGCAGCCCTGTCCCCCTGTGTGTCAGGGGTGGCACAGCCCCATCCCATGGGGGCTCAGCCCTCCTGCAGTGCCAGCTGTGGCTCTGCTGCAGCAGGGATCCTGCACAAGGGGGGAGTTTTCCTCTGCAGCTCCAGAGCTGCTGGAGATGGGCCTGGGCTCCCTCTGGCAGTGCAGGGCAGCAGAAAGCTGCTCCTCTGGCAATGCAGGGGGCAAAGGCTGCTGGGGTGTCCCAAAGCTCAGATTGGATCCAGGTAGGAATGCTTGGCTCCTGCCCTGGGTGCAGCATCTCCCCATGGGATGCTGGAATTGGATCAGCCCTGCAGGGACACTCAGAAGATAATTAATAATTAATGGCCCATTAACAGCAGGTATCTCCTGGAGGGAGGATTGGTTGTGGAAGAGATAAAGCAAACTGCCCAATGAACTGCCCCACCTTGAACAGATGGCAAATAGAACACACACTTATCTTGCAACCCAGGGGAACTTAGCCAGGAGTGGGAGGGGAAAAAAAAATTGTCACATCTGGCTCTTTTCCCTCCTTTCCACCACGTGGAAAATCCCTCAATAGCCGGGAGCAGCCTGGGTCTGGCAGCCTGGGGTGGTTATGTAAAATCCGCCTTGGCAGCTCTCAGGGGTTTCTTCTTTTTTTTGTGGTTTCTCTCCTTTTTTTTTTCTTTTTGTGGTTTCTTCTTTATTTTTTTTGGTGGATTCCCTCCTTTTTTTGGTGGTTCCTCAATTTTTTGGTGGTTTCTCAATTTTTGTGTGTGTGTGTGTTTCTGGTTTTGTTTTTTTCCTTTTCCTCCACAGGATCCAAACGTTCTGGCCAAGAGGGAAAATCGAGGTATTTCTCTTCTCCTGCTCCCCTTTTCTGGGCTCAAGTTCGTGCCATGCTTTTCATCTTCAAACCCCTCCTCCCCCTTCGGTTCTCGAGGCCAAAAAACGGGTTGGAAACCGGTCTGGTTAAAAAAGAAAAAAAAAAAAAAAGGAGGATTTTGGGGGTTGTTGTTGCTCCTCGTGAGCTCCAAATGGAAAATTTGGAATTCCCCTTACTCCAAATGGGAAGCTTGGAATTTCCCCATCATTAATTCATCCCTGAGTGGAGGGAAGCAGGGGGGGGGGGGGGGTCCCAAATCCAGATTTGAGGGATAGATCCCTGAGGGATTGATGGATCCCTAAGGGATTGAGGGATCCTTGAGGGACTGATGGATCCCCATCTGTGTTTCCCTGAGGGACTGATGAATCCCTGATGGATTGATGGACTCATGACGGATTGGTGGATGCCTGTCCGTGTTTCCCTAAGGAAAATTGATCAGTCCCTGAGGGATTAATGGATTCCTGAGGGATTGATGGATCTGTGAGGGATTGATGGATTCCTGAGGGATTGATGGATCCCTGTTCATATTTCCCTGGGGGATTGATGAATCCATGAGGGGTCAATGGATCCCCGTCCATATTTCTCTGAAGGACTGACGGATTCCCATCCATGTTTCCCTGAGGGACCGATGGATCCCTGAGGGACTGATGGATCCCCATCCATGTTTCCCTGAGGGATTGATGGATCCCTGTCCAGATTTCCCTGGGGGATTGATGAATCCACGAGGGATTGATGGATCCTTGTCCATGTTTCCCTGAGGGATTGATGGATCTGTGAGGGATTGATGGATTCCCTGAGGGACTAGCGGATCCTTGTCTGTGTTTCCCTGAGGGATTGATGGATCCCTGTCCATGTTTCCCTGAGAGATTGATGGATCCCTGAGGGACTGATGGATCCCTGTCTGTGTTTCCCTGAGGGCTTGATGGATCCTTTTCCATGTTTCCCTGAGGGATCAATGGATCCCTGTCCATGTTTTCCCGAGGGACTGACAGATCCCTGTCCATGTTTTCCTGAGGGACTGATGGATCCCTGAGGGACTGACAGATCCCTGCCCACATTTCCCTGAGGGATCAATGGATCCCTGTCCATGTTTCCCTAAGGGATCGATCAATCCATGAGGGATTGATGGATCCCTGTCCATGTTTCCCTGAGGGACCAATGGATCCCTGAGGGACAGACAGATCCCTGTCCATGTTTCCCTGAGAGATTGATGGATCCCTGAGGGACTGACGGATCCTTGTCCATGTTTCCCTGAGGGACTGATGGATCCCTGAGGGATTGATGGATTCCCTGAGGGACTGATGGATCCCTGTCTGTGTTTCCCTGAGGGTTTGATGGATCCTTTTCCATGTTTCCCTGAGGGAATCAATGGATCCCTGTCCATGTTTTCCCGAGGGACTGATGGATCCCTGAGGGACTGACGGATCCCTGCCCACATTTCCCTGAGGGATCAATGGATCCCTGTCCATGTTTCCCTGAGGGATCAATCAATCCATGAGGGATCGATGGATCCCTGTCCATGTTTCCCTGAGGGACTGTCAGATCCCTGTCCATGTTTCCCTGAGGGGATTGATGGATTCCTAAGGGATTGATGGATCTGTGAGGGATCGATGAATCCATGAGGGATCGACGGATCCCTGCCCCTGTTTCTGGGGGATGGACGGATCCCCAAGGCGCTGACGGATCCCCACCCGTGTCTCCCGCAGAGAGGATCGTGGAGAGCCTCACGGCCGCCATCCTCAACCTGGTGGAGCTCTACTGCAGCACCTTCAACGCCGACTTCCAGACGGCCGCGCCCGGCAGCCGCGAGCTGGGCGTGGCGCAGGAGGCGCGGCTGCTCACCTGCCCCCTGGCCTTCACCGTCTACGCCACCCACCGCATCCCCATCACCTGGGCCGCCAGGTAAGGCCTCACCCTTCCCCTGGCCTTCACCCCATCACCTGGGCTGCCAGGTAAGGCCTCACCCTTCCCCTGGCCTTCACCCCATCACCTGGGCTGCCAGGTAAGGCCTCACCCGTCCCCTGGCCTTCACCCCATCACCTGGGCTGCCAGGTGAGGCCCTCCTCACCTGCTTTGCAAAGCCAGGTGGCTGCTAAGGAAGGCAGGACACCCTAAAATCCCAGCATATTCCTGGGAATGCTGGCACTGGGCCGCCCCAAAATTCCAGCACACCTGGGAATGCTGGCACTGGGACACCCCAAAATCCCAGTGTGTTCCCAGGATCACTGGCACTGGGACACCCCAAAATCCCAGTGTGTTCCCAGGAATGCTGGCACTGGGATGCCCCAAAATCCCAGAGTGTGTTCCCAGGATCACTGACACTGGGACACCCCAAAATCCCAGAGTGTGTTCCCAGGATCACTGACACTGGGACACCCCAAAATCCCAGAGTGTGTTCCCAGGATCACTGGCACTGGGACACCCCAAAATCCCAGAGTGTGTTCCCAGGATCACTGGGACACCCCAAAATCCCAGCACATTCCTGGGAATGCTGGCACTGGGACACCCCAAAATCACAGCACATTCCTGGGAACGCTGGCACTGGGACACCCCAAAATCCCAGAGTGTGTTCCCGGGAATGCTGGCTCTGGGACACCCCAAAATCCCTCTGTGTTCCCAGGATCACTGGCACTGGGACACCCCAAAATCCCAGAGCGTGTTCCCGGGAATGCTCGCACTATGACACCCCAAAATCCCAGAGTGTGTCCCGGGTTCGCTGGCACTGGGAGACCCCAAAATCCCAGAGTGTGTTCCCAGGAGTGCTCGCACTACAACACCCCAAAATCCCAGTGTGTTCCTGGGCACGCTGGCACCGGGACACCCCAAAATGCCAGAGCGTGTTCCCAGGATCACTGGCACCGGGGCACCCCAAAATCCCAGACGTGTCCCGGGTTCGCTGGCACTGCCATCCAGGGCGCGGTGTCGCCGCAGCTCGGGCCGGGCTGGCTCATCCCGAGGCCACCGCGCCACCCGGGGGAGGTGACAGATGGCCCCGCGCCCCGCGCCAGCGGCGTGGCCTCTTTGTTCCGCTCCTCCGTGCCCGTGCCCGGCGCGGGGGGGACCCGGAGGGGACCGGGAGGGGACCGGGGGGGTGGCGACAGCGGCGCCGGCAGAGCCGCCCCGCCGGGGACCCCTCGCCTTTGTCCTTGTCCTTAATGTATTCCCCTTGGTGAGTGGCTCCGAACAAAGCGGCGAGCCTGGGAAATGCCGGCAGCCCCTGACCCCCGCGCCCCGCAGCCCTGCCCGGATTGTCGCAGCCCTGCCCGGATTGTCGCTCGGCACCTGCCGCATGGCAGGGCCCCCCCGTGTGCCGGAATGCACCGTGCCATATGGTGCTGGGGACATCGGGAGGGGGGAAATGGCCCCGTTCTGGCCCCGTTCTGTCCCCCTTTCCCATCCTCGGGGCAGGATTTAGGGGCTCTGGTGACCCTGGTGAAGCCCCACTCCTTTCCCATCCTCGGGGCAGGATTTAGGGGCCCTGATGATCTGGGTTTTCCCATCCTCAGGGCAGGATTTAGGGGCTCTGGTGATCCAGGTTTTCCCATCATTGGGAAGGATTTTGGGGTTCTGGTGACCCTGGTAAAGCCCCACTCCTTTCCCATCCTCGGGGCAGGATTTAGGGGCTCTGGTGATCCAGGTTTTCCCATCCTTGGGAAGGTTTTAGGGGTTCTGGTGGCCTGGGTAAAGCCCTCCTCTTTTCTGTCCTCGGATTTAGGGGTTCTGATGATCTGGGTTTTCCCATCATTGGGGAAGGATTTTTGGGTTCTGGTGACCCTGGTAAAGCCCCACTCCTTGCCCATCCTTGGGGAAGGATTTAGGGGCCCTGATGATCCAGGTTTTCCCATCCTTGGGACAGGATTTAGGGGTTCTAATGATCCGGCTTTTCCCATGCATGGAGAAGGATTTAGGGGCTCTGGTGACCCGGTTAAAGCCCCACCACCCCTTTCCCATTCTCGGGACAGGATTTAGGGGTTCTGATGATCTGGGTTTTCCCATCATTGGGAAGGATTTAGGGGTTCTGGTGACCCTGGTAAAGCCCCACTCCTTTCCCATCCTCAGAATGGGATTTAGGAGTTCTGGTGACCCCAGTAAAGCCCTCTCCCACCCGTTCCCCATCCTCAGGACGGGATTTAGGGGCTCAGGTGGCCCCACCAGCCTCACTGGGTGTTTCTCCCGCAGTTATGAAGATTTCTACCTCTCGTGCTCCCTCAGCCACGGCGGGAAGGAGCTGTGCAGCCCCCTGCTCACCAGGAAGGCCCACGTCTACAAATACCTCTTCCACCTCATCATTTGGGACCAGCAGTAAGGCCACGGGCTGGCCACGGGGGGGTCCCACCCACGCTGCCTTCATCATCCTCACCATCATCCTCCCCTGCTCCTCCTTTCCTCCGCGTGTTTTTTTTTTGGGGGGTGTTGGAAGTTTTTGTGTCATTGCCCGGAAATAGCAACGCCCCGGGAAAGGGGATCTGCTCCCAAAATAGCTCCGGGAGCAGGCGGGGAGGCCGCGCTGAGCCTTTGCCATGCCTGGCATCCGCAGCGGCCCGGGAGGTGGGGATGGGACGGGATAATTTTAGACGGCGCCGGTGCCACCAAGGACAGGGACGGCGGCGGGACAGCGGCGAGCCCGGGGATCCTTGCCCGGGGATCCTTGCCCGGGGATCCTTCCCCGGCCCTCCCGCGGGATGTAGCTGCCACCCCGAGCTCCCTGGGAGCGGCAGAGAGGAATCCCAGCCCCGGGGCTTGGGGGGCAAGGTCAGTGCCCGGCGGGGCTCCCCGTGGAGGGCCCTGGCCCCGCGGTCACCTTCGTGGGACAGGGAGCACAGCCGGGCTGCCAGGAGCACCAGCTGGCCGTCCCCAGGCCTGTGGGGTGGCTGGGACTTCTTCAGGGACTTCAGGGACTTCAGGGATTTCAGGGACTTCCTGGGATTTCAGGGACTTCCAGGGACACCCCGGTGCCTGCAGGAAAGGCAGCTGTAGGGCCGGGCTCTCCTGGGGCATCGCAAGGAGGGGGACTGGGAGAGCCTGTGCCTGGCACCCTGAGCCTGTCCCTGGCACCCTGATCTCATCCCCTGCACCCTGAGCCCATCCCCATCACCCTGAGCCCATCCCCATCACCCTGAGCCTGTCCCTAGCACCCCTGAGCCCATCCCCACCACCCTGAGCCCATCCCCATCACCCTGAGCCCATCCCTGGCACCCCAAGCCTGTGCCTGGCACCCTGAGCCTGTCCCTGGCACCCTGATCTCATCCCCTGCACCCTGAGCCCATCCCCATCACCCTGAGCCCATCCCTGGCACCCCAAGCCTATGCCTGGCACCCTGAGCCTGTGCCTTGCACCCTGCGCCTGTCCCCATCACTCTGTGCCCATCCCTGGCACCCCCGAGCCCATCCCCATCACCCTGAGCCCATCCCCACCACCCTGAGCCCATCCCCTGCACCCTGACCCCATCCCTGGCACCCCAAGCCCATTCCCAGCACCCGGTGCCCATCCCCGGCACCCAGTGCCCATCCCCGGCATCCCAAGCCTGTGCCTGGCACCCTGAGCCCATCCCTGACACCCTGAGCCCATCCCTGGCACCCTGATCTCATCCCCACCACCCTGTGCCCATCCCCACCACCCTGAGCCCATCCCCATCACCCTGAGCCCATCCCCATCACCCTGTGCCCATCCCCATCACCCTGTGCCCATCCCCATCACCCTGAGCCCATCCCTGGCACCCTGTGCCCATCCCCAGCACCCTGAGCCCATCCCCATCACCCTGAACCCATCCCCTGCACCCTGAGCCCATCCCTGGCACCCTGTGCCCATCCCCACCACCCTGAGCCCCACCCCTCCTCTCTCCTGCAGGATTTGCTTCCCGGTCCAGGTGAACCGGCTGCCCCGGGAGACGCTGCTCAGTGTCACCCTGTTCGCTCGTGCCCGTGCCACCCCCGGGCGGCTCCTCGGACGCCAACAAGCAGCGGCGGGTCCCCGAGGCCCTGGGCTGGGTCACCACCCCCCCTCTTCAACTTCAGGCAGTGCGTGGGCTGTGCTGGGCATCCTTGGGGGGCACAGGGGGGTCCCCAGAACATTGGGATCCCTAAAACCCTGAGGTCCCCAGTGCCATGGGGTTCCCAGCACCCTGGGCATGGCGAGTGGCTGGGCTGGCATCCCTGGGGGGCACAGGAGGGTCCCCAGAACATTGGGATCCCCAGAACCTCAGGGTCCCCAGTGCCATGGGGTTCCCAGCACCCTGGGCACAGGGAGGGGCTTGTCTGGCATTCCTGGGTGGGACAGGGGGGTCCCCAACATCTTGGGGTCCTCAGGACCTCGGTGTCCCCAGTACTGTGGGGTCTGCCTGGGCACAATGAATGGCTGGGCTGGCATCCCTGGGGGGCACAAGAGAGTCCCCAGAACCTCGGGGTCCCCAGAACATTGGGGTTCCCCAAAACCCGAGGTCCCCAGTGCCATGGGGTTCCCAGCACCCTGGACATGGAGAGTGGCTGGGCTGGGCATCCTTGGGGGGGCACAGGATGGTCCCCAGTGCCGTGGGGTCCCCAGAACCTTGGGGGTCCCCAGTGCCGTGGGGTTCTCTGCACCTTGGGCACAGGGAGGGACTCGGCTGACATCCCTGGTGGGCACAGGAGGGTCCCTAGAACCTTGGGGGTCCCCAGTGCCATGGGGTCCCCAAAACCCCGGGGTCCCCAGTGTCATGGGATCCCCAGAACCTTGGGGGTCCCCAGTACCGTGGGGTCCCCAAAACCCCGGGGTCCCCAGTGCCATGGGGTCCCCAAAACCCCGGGGTCCCCAGTGCCATGGGGTCCCCAAAACCCCGGGGTCCCCAGTGCCATGGGGTCCCCAGAAACCTCAGTGTCCCCAGTGCCATGGGGTCCCCAAAACCCTGGGGTCCCCAGTGCCACAGGGTTCCCAGCACCCTGTACATGGAGAGTGGCTGGGCTGGCATCCCTGGGGGGCACAGGAGGGTCCCCAGTGTCATGGGATCCCCAGAACCTTGGGGTCCCCAAAAACCTCAGTGTCCCCATTGCCTGCAGCACCAGCAGTGGTGGCAGCCCCGTGCCCCAGCAGAGTGCCCCCCCAGTGCCACCCTTTGTCCCCCGCAGGGTCCTGACGTGCGGGCGGAAGCTCCTGGGCCTGTGGCCGGCCACTCAGGACAACTCCAGGGCCAGGTCGAGCGCCCCAAACTTCAACCAGCCCGACAGCGTCATCCTGCAGGTACGTCCTGGGGCACAGAGCCCCTCGTGGGGTCCCCCTGTGAGCGTTCAGAAACACAGAATCATGAGAATGATCCTATGCAGGTGATTTTATTAAGAGCTCCGGGTGTCAGGGGTACCAACCCAAATCTGACTCCCACGTGGGTTCTGGACGAACATCTTTTTATATTCTATCGTTATATAACTTTCGTGTTAATTATTAAACTTATATTGTTCTGTTGTATGCATGGATTTCATTCAAGCATGGGCTCCTTGTGACCCCCCTCAAACTTCTAACGTAGTTTCTCGTGATTCTTCCTACCATTAAACAATAATTATATTTAATGACTAAACAATCATCACATCTAACAATTTTATCGTTTATCATATATTGCTTACGCAGGCGCAATTTCACACGATCTGGCAAACACAAAGCCGAACATTTTCAGAGTCTATTTTTAACATTTTTTCCAGGGCCCCACTGAGTCTAGCTTCTTTCTAATTCCCTGAATTTTATGATTTTAAAACCTTTTCCTGTCACCCTCACCCTCTGCCTCTGCCCCAGATCGACTTCCCCACGTCGGCCTTCGAGGTGAAGTTCACCAGCCCGCCCGCGGCCGAGCCCAGCCCCAGGTACGAGTTCGGCAGCCTGGGCGAGGAGGACCAGCGCCAGCTGCGGGAGGCCATGCAGAAAAAATCCCTTTATTGGTAAATAAACCCGGGGGGGACACCGGTGACACCCCCCTGGCACTCACAGGGGGTGTCCCTCCCTCCAGGGCTGGGGATTTTGGAGCTGGGGGGTTCTCCAGTGCTCAGCCCTCGCTGTTGTCCCCTCCTTGGGGACAGCTGGCCGGTGCCTGGGCCAGGCTGGCACTGCTGGAGCTGCCCGGGGGGATCGGGTGTCAGCAGCTGCCCAAAGGACAGCAGGGCTGGCTCGGGGGTCCCTGGGCAGGGGGACAGCCAGGGACAGCTCAGCCCCCCCCTGGACATGGGGACAGCCAGGGATGGCTCAGTCCTGCTGGGCATGGGGACAGCCAGGGACAGCTCAGTCCCCCTTGAGCATGGGGACAGCCAGGGGACAGCTCAGTCCCCCATGGGCATGGGGACAGCTCAGACCCCCCAGGGCATGGGGACAGCCAGGGACAGCTCAGTCCCCCCTGGACGTGGGGACAGCCAGGGACAGCTCAGTGTCCCCTGGACGTGGGGACAGCCAGGGATGGCTCAGTCCCCCCTGGGCATGGGGACAGCCAGGGACGGCTCAGTCCCCCTGGGCATGGGGACTCCTGGCTGTCCCTCAGCAGGGTCCTGCTGCCACCAGCCCCTCCGTCCCAGGGGATGCAGGGGGGCTCAGGGGATTTATTGGGGTTCCAGTAAACGCTGGGGGCAGAGGGGACACGCACCCCATCCTGCCAGACCTATCCATGTGTGATGAGGGCACAGGGGTGCCACTGCCCCATCCTGCCACCCCCATTCTCTCCATGCACAGTGGGGCACGGGGATGTCACCTCCTCACCCTCCCACGTGCTTTGGGGGCACAGAAGTGCCACCTCCCAGTCCTGCCAGCCCCGTTTAATCCATGCACATTTGGGGTCACAGGGATGCCACCTCCCTGACCTTCCACATGTTTTGGGGTCACAAGGTTGTCACGTCCCCAACTTCCCACGTGTTTTGGGGGCGCAGAAATGCCACCTCCCTGACCTTCCAGCCCTATCCCATCCACGTGTTTTGGGGTCACAAGGATGCCACCTCCCCTACATCCCATGTGTTATGGGGGTCATAGGGATGCCACCTCCCCTACGCCCCACGTGTTCTGGGGTCACAGGGATGCCACCTCCCAATCCTGCCAGCCCCATTTAATCCATGCACATTTGGGGTCACAGGGACACCACCTCTCTGACCTTCCACGTGTTATGGGGTCACAAGGATGCCACCCTCCCCAACTTCCCACATGTTTTGGGGGCACAGGGATGCCACCTCCCTGACCTTCCACATGTTTTGGGGTCACAAGGATGCCACCTCCCCAACTTCCCACATGTTTTGGGGGCACAAGGATGCCACCTCCCCTATATCCCCTGTGCTCTGGGGTCATAGGGATGCCACCTCCCTGACCTCCCACACATTTTGGGGTCACAGGGATGCCACGTCCCTGATCTTCTGTGTTCTGGGGTCACAGGGACGCCACCTCCCCAGCCTCCCACATGTTTTGGGGTCACAGGGATGCCACCTCCCCTATGTCCCCTGTGCTCTGGGGTCACGGGGATGCCACCTCCTCTATGTCCCCTGTGCTCTGGGGGCACAAGGATGCCACCTCCCTGACCTCCCACATGTTTTGGGGTCACAAGGATGCCACCTCCCCTATGTCCCCCGTGCTCTGGGGTCACAGGGATGCCACCTCCCTGACTTCCCACACATTTTGGGGTCATGGGGATGCCACCTCCTCACCCTCCCACCCCACGCCAGCCCTGCCCCGCCCTCCCTGACGCTGTCCCCGTGTCCCCTCAGGCTGACGGACGCCGACCGGCAGCGGCTGTGGGAGAAGCGCTGCCACTGCCACGCGTCGCCCGGCGCGCTGCCCATGCTGCTGGCCAGTGCCCCCAGCTGGGACTGGGGCTGCCTGCCCGACATCTACGCCCTGCTCAGCCAGTGGAGCTCCATGAGCCACCAGGACGCCCTGGGGCTGCTGCACGCCACGTGAGTGGGCTCTGGGGACACCGTCAGTGGGCTCTGGGGACACCATGAGTGGGCTCAGTGTACAGCAAACAACACCTGTGAAGACAACAACTTAGCAACGCTCTCAGGTCTCAGGGCCTTGTTGGCGCGTGACTTTCTCCTTCAGAGCCAGAGGTTCCACACAGGGGGGGTCTTCTCCTCAGTGGTCCCCCAATGACGATGGTGAGGCAGAATGAAGGAAAATTCAGACAGACTCTCCCAGGAGGGCACTGTCACCCCATGGAATGTGTCCTGGCTGCAGGTTCCCAGACCAGGAGGTGAGGAGGACGGCTGTGCAGTGGATTGACTCCATCTCGGACACGGAGCTGCTGGATTACCTGCCCCAGCTGGTGCAGGTGTGTGGTGGCACCGGGATGTGCCATGGGGTTGCCATGGGGTGCCCGCCGGTGCCACCGTGCCCCTGTGACATTGTCCCCTGTGCAGGCCCTGAAGTACGAGTGCTACCTGGACAGCCCCCTGGTGCGCTTCCTCATGAAGAGGGCCATCTGTGACCTGAAGATCACCCACTACTTCTTCTGGTGGGTTTGGGGGGCTCTGGGAGCACTGGGGGCACCCTGAGGCTGGCCTGACCCCGCATGTCCCCAAACCAGAGGGGACCCTGAGGCTGGCCTGACTCTGTGTGTCCCCATATTGGGTGGGACCCTGAAGCTGGCCTGACCCTGCATGTCCCCAAGCCAGAGGGGACCCTGAGGCTGGCCTGAGTCCGTGTGTCCCCAAGCTAGGGAGGGACCCTGAGGCTGGCCTGTCCTCATGTGTCCCCAAACCAGAGGGGCACCTTGAGACTGGCCTGACCCTGCATGTCCCCAAATCAGAAGCAGTCCCTAAGGCTGGCCTGGCTCCACATGTCCCCAAACTGGGCAGGACCCTGAAAATTGGCCTGACCCCACATGTCCCCAAACCAGAGGGGACCCTGAGCCTGGCCTGACCCCCACATGCCCCCAAACCAGAGGGGACCCTGAGCCTGGCCTGACCCTGCATGTCCCCAAATCAGAGGGGACCCTGAGCCTGGCCTGACCCTGCATGTCCCCAAACCAGAGGGGATCCTGAAGCTGGCCTGACCCCGCCATGGTCCCCAAATCAGAGGGGACCCTGAAGCTGGCCTGACCCCGCATGTCCCCAAATCAGAGGGGACCCTGAGCCTGGCCTGACCCTGTGTGTCCCCAGACCAGAGGGGCACCTTGAGTGTGGCCTGTCCTCACGTGTCCCCAAACCAGAGAGCACCCCGAGCCTGGCGTGACCCCCGCGTGTCCCCAGCAGGCTGCTGAAGGATGGCCTCAAGGACTCCCAGTTCAGCAATCCGGTACCAGTACCTGCTGGCGGCGCTGCTGTGCTGCTGCGGGAAGGGGCTGCGCGAGGAGTTTGACCGGCAGTGCCTGTTGGTCAGCACGCTGGCCAGGCTGGCACAGCAGGTCCGGGACGCCACCCCGTCCCGCCCGCCAGGTGGGTGCTGGGTGCTGGGAGGGGTGCCAGGGATGCCAGGAGGGGTGCAGGGGGGTGCCGGCCCCTGTGCCACACTCACCCCTCCTGTCCCGTGCCTGCCTTGTCCCCATCACATTCCTACCCTATCCCATGTGCACCCTGGGTTTTGCCTGCTTTATTCCGTGCATGCTCCGTCCCGTGGCCACCCCTCTCTATCCTGTTTCTATCCCATGGTCACCCTGGTTCCTTGCCCATCCCATCCCATCCCATCCCATTCCCATCCCACCCTGTCCATGCCTGCCCTATCCCATGGTCTCTCTATTCCTTGCCCACCCCATTCCATTTCCATTCCATCCCACCCTATCCCATGCCCATTCCTACCATGTCCCTTGCCCATCCCATCCCATTCCATTCCCATGGATCCCATCCCATCCCATTCCAATGGATCCCATCCCCACCCATTCCCATGGATCTCATCCCATCCCCACCCATTCCCATGGATCCTGTTCCATCCCCACCCATTCCCATCGATCCCATCCCACCCTATTCCATTAATCCCATCCCATCCCCCACCCCATTCCCATGGATCTGATCCCATCCCACCCTATTCCCATGGATCCCATCCCATCCCATCCCATCCCATTCCCATGGATCCCATCCCCACCCCACTGCCCCATGAATCCCATCCCAATCCCATCCCATTCCCATGGATCCCACCCCACCCCATTCCCATGGATCCCACCCCATTCCCATGGATCCCACCCCATTTCCCTCCCATCCCACCCCATTCCCATGGATCCCACCCCATTTCCATCCCATCCCATCCCATTCCCCATGGATCCCCATCCCCACCCCCACTCCCTTGAATCCCATCTTGTCCCACCCCATTCCCATGGATCCCACCCCATTTCCATTCCCACCCCACCCCATTCCCACGGCTCCCGCCCTGTTCCCTCCCGCCCCACAGGCCATCCTGCGCGAGGGCCTGGAGGACGTGGCGCAGTTCTCAAGGCCCACGGCTCGTGCCCGGCTGCCGCTCAGCCCCAGCCTGCTGGTCAAGGGCAATCGTGCCCCGGGTGAGTGCCAGCCCAGGGGGCTCGGGGGGCTCCCCTGCCCGCCCCCGGCTCGCCCTGACCGGCTGCCCCTGCCTCCTTCCCACGGCAGGGACTGCTCCTACTTCAACTCCAACGCCCGTCCCGCTGAAGCTCTCCTTCCAGAACGTCGACCCGCTCGGGGGAGAACATCCGCGTCATCTTCAAGGTCAGCCTGGCGCCTTTGGGGAATGCCCAGATCCTGGCAAAGCCCTCCGAAAATCCCCCTGCTCCTGGCTCTGAGGGCTCTGATGCCTCTGGTGGCTCTGGTGGCTCTTCTCCTGGCCCTGATGGTTCTCCCCTGGCTCTGGTGGCTCTGATGGTTCTCCCCTGGCCCGGATGGCTCTGGTGGCTTTGGTGGCCCTGATGGCTCTGGTGGCCCTGATGGTTGTCCCCTGGCCCTGATGGCTCTGGTGGCCCTGAATGCTCTCCACTGGCCCTGATAGCTCTGGTGGCCCTGATGGATGTCCCCTGGCTCTGATGGTCTCCTCTCCCCTGGCCCTCATGGTTCTCCCCCCTGGCTCTGGTGGCTGTGGTGGCGCTGATGGCTCTCCCCTGGCCCTCATGGCTCTGGTGGCCCTGATGG